>JBAMHX010000001.1:5406609-5429990 GCA_037177515.1 Pseudomugil tenellus
CTATCTATCTATCTATCTATCTATCTATCTATCTATCTATCTATCTATCTATCTATCTATCTATCTATCTATCTCTCAACCTGTATCTGTCTATTTCTCTCACACACACTCATGATGACCTTTGCTGTGACCACACCCCCACAGGAGTGCCTCCTATGTGAAATGGCTGCCATAGTGACACCCAGGCAGTAGCTGCATTGGCAAACATCAACATTTCTAAAGAAAATTTCTAGTTTGGTTCTTAACCTTTATCATGTTTTGTGTAGAAATAGAGAAATATTTGAGGATTTTCACAAACTTTCCAGCATCTGTAGCTGTCTATTCAAACACCATGGCATTTTTAATACTAATATAAGAATTATCTATCTAGATATGTCACACAGTGTCATGTGTGATGTATGTATATTTTAGTAACATTTGGTAAAATGTTTCCATTCAACTATAATCAAAACAAAATCAGTGGTTTATCATTGTTGCTGTACAGTAATCTGATGCTTGAGTTGTATATTATGTATAGCTTTTCATTGTCAGCTGCATTTCTTCTTATCTGCTGAAGCTTTCTAAAGCAGTTTGGCATGTTTTATAATTCAGAAGCAGAGTCACCCTCAATTTAGTGTATTTAGTTAATTAGCCTCCTTTTTAATGCCAAGCCGTTAATAAAATATCTGAGGATTTGTACTCAGAGGTTGAATTTTACCTGCCATTACAGCCCTGCACCATTGAAGCAGGATTGTTATTTTTTTTGCAAAAGTGTTAGGCTTTTTTTGAGGCTGTGATACTTACTAAAGGTTCAGATTTGGCTGAGTTGTACAGCATTTTTTACTCAAAAAGCTGTTATATCAAGGTGATTTCATATGCAATATTATCTGCTCTTGACCTCAGTTGCCTTACGAGGAAATCTGGTGTGGTTCAATATCACTGCAGCCTATTCCACTATAAACCTTGATCCAGTGTGTTTGTGACTATATAAACCGATCTCTGTAAACATCATATTTCTTGTCAGTTCTGTGCCTTCTATCAGCCTTCTGCAGAAGATTGTGTGTGTCTGTGGATATAGTTGAAAATACAGCCTTTAAGCACAACCTTGAAAACACATATTGGCATCCTAACATAAAGGTGAGTGGTATATAGAGTGAAAAAATCATTTGAAATATAGTGTAGCATGTACTTACCAATGTGAAACACCATATGAGAGTAGCAACCACTACATAAAACTTCACTTAACTACGCTTCAGTTACATGTAGTAGGTTTCGACCTGTTATGTTTTGCTCAGAGGCAAACACCATGGCTGAAAGTCAATGGATGTAGGATATCATACTGCAGCAGACTTGAATGTGATCTATGTTATCATAGTCTTCACATAGTTACAGATTATACATCATGCAACACAAAGCATATCAGAAGTAGTTTCAGTCGAAGCATTTCTACTTGACTAGTGGAATTTCAGATAAATCTTTCATTTCTATTTACTTATCACTTATATATTAATAAATAAGTCTTGCTATTTGAGGTGTTTCCCATGTTTCTAGTTAATGTGATCTTATCTTGATGTCTGTAAATTAAATGGTAAATTGTTCGTGCATTGTCTTTTCACATATTACTTTAATATGCCTTTTAAATTCATTATTATTTTAATTGCAAAGAATAATAAAAAAATTAATCTACTGTCTGTTTAACATTGGACTAAAATGTCCTCTATGTAGTTTTGTTTACTACTCCACCGTAAAATGGCCCTTTTAGCATTTGTGCATGAGGGTGACTATAGATCAACATTACATTAAAATATTCCATGACATTTTACTTTCTCATTTAGTGGTTGTGAGAGTAAACTGCATATGAAGGGTAAATTGGGGCTTTTCCATTATATGATCTGTTATGCTCTTATGGCTTTATAGTACAGTTATTAGCTCATCTGTGTAAGATTGTAAGGAGCTAGTCTGCCTTTTAGAAGATTGAGGAGTCTATTTATTGTTATGGTCTCCAAGAATAGATTTTTTTTTGTAGTCTTGCCATGTTTAGGTGTGTTTTTTTCTCTCTTAGTTTCTGTACAGGTGTGACTCAAGGCGTAGTATAGGTGGTTAGATTGCGATTTTTTCCCTTTGTGGTGTGTTTCTGTCTCTTCTTTATGTTCTGTTTGTGTTCTCTTTCCTTTCCTTTGCTCTTGTCTTCTTGTCCGTTTTCTGTCCCCTCCAGTCATGTCCAGCAATACATGTAAATTCTGTTAAATTAAGATATAAGATTAAGATATATAAAGAATTGAGATTATCAAGAGGGTCCATAGAGGAGTATAAACATATATAGTTCCTTTTGACAAAGGAAATTTAGCCCAACATGACACAGCTGACAGATCATCATTCTGCCTGCCTTAATGCTGGACAAGACAAGTTAAAAAAAGCTGTGGTTTCCCTTTTAATTTAGTAGTTTTTCCTCTTTGTCTTCGTACTGATCACGTCTCAACCCCATGGCTGGAAATGCAGCAATTATCTACTTCATTGACCAACCCCTCCCTTTTCCTTATGAAGAGTCTGTGACTCGCTAAGCAGGTTTGACAATGACATCTGCTTAACTATATATGTGAGAACACTGTTTTGAGGCATCTTTCTCTTATGACAGACAGCTTAAGGGAAATACTTAAACAGCATTACAACTGTATAAACACATCTGACTGTGACAGAACTTTTGTGCCTTTCATTTACACTGTTTTTCTTTTTCTACCACACAGATTAATTAATTAAACTCAGATAGATAGCTGGCTTTGAAAAATAGAATTCTAGCCCCACATGACCTTGAATTGATATCAGCGACTTTTGAAGCTGAACAGTTTCCCATGTATTTATCTCTCACGTTTAAGTGCCTGATGTCTTTGTTCTAAATAATGCTGAATTAAGTTGAAGGCAGCTTCTTTCAAACAAAACCAAAGTGTTTTACAAAGCGGACTTAGATGTAACCAACCAAGATAAAAGAAAAATAAGAAATGTTGAGACACAATGAAAATTTCATGCATTTATATATTTCTCCATGATTATTTTTTTAACCTGTTCTTGAATTCACTTTCAGTAAGTTGTACTCCTGCCACTGTCTCGTCATGTCTCTTTTGTTATTTAGATCTCACCTGCCATTTATATATATGTTTGAATTTCCCTAAAAAGGGATAAAAAGCGTATTTTTCATTATAATTACATCTGTTATTACTGGCTCATTGTGTATTCTCAGATTGTTTTGTTTATCATATGGTCCCTCTTCTAGATCAACCATGGTTTGTACAACTTGCTTTTTCTATTTAACCATATAATAAAGCAGAATGAGATGGATGTACAGGGATCCAGAAAACCTCAACATCAATGGCAGAGATTTTAAAAGGATAAGCCAAGCCACAAAGGCTACGCTGACTTCATACCTGGTCCTCAAGGGTCAAACTTTCTAGCTTGACTGAGATTGTAGCTGATTTATCTTTGTTTGTAGCTTTTCTGGGTTTATTTGAGTTGTTGTAAGAGAATAGTATACAATATACTGACCATTTTTGTATGATGACAACAGCTTCCTTACCAGAGTCTCAACGTCTACATTATAGGAGACCAGAACAAAACTCGTGCCAGGTCCCAGGTTTGGTTGATACAAAAAAACTGGGTGTGAAAAATTGTCTCCTGCTGTTACCCAAAGCAAGTATAGGAAAAACTGTCTTGCATGTATACATATTGTAATCTAGAGGTTTCTGTTTCATCTGACAAGTAAACTTATAGCTTTAATCAAGCTTTCTTGTATTAATTAAATCTAGCTTAAAGGTGTCTCCATAAAGTGGATAAAACTTGCCAGCTTAATCCTGTTAAGGGTTTTTTTGCCTGAATCCCAGGTACCATTGGATGAGAGGTGGAGCACATACTTGTTAGGTTGCCAGGTTATTAAAGAGTCAACAATCATTTTAGGCCTTTTTTCCTATGCGGCCTAGTTGGCTTCATTCTATCTGACTTAGCTTTACTCCATCAGTTTAGGTGTTTTTCCATCACAATTGTGGACTCTCTAATTTGGGAAGGGTTCCTCAAACAAGGCGACTGTACTATGATAAAACTAGTCTTTGACATAAACACATTTCAACAATTTAGAAAATTAATACAATTTTGTACTGACTCGTTGGTCAATGACTTCTTGTTGATTCAGTCTAAAAAAAAAGTAATACAATTGGAGGCGGTGATGCAAAGCATGCTTTGAAAAGTCAAAGAGTTTGCAATGCTAGTTCCTGCATGGACTGCTTCCTGTCTGGTAGTGACATAAGAAATACATCAACAAGAGCAAAAAAGGGAAAAAAATGTTTTAATAGTTGTAAGTAGAACAGATAAACAGCTAGTTTAACTTGGTAAAGCTCAATCCGTCCTGCTCCAGCTGAGTATTGGTACTCCATGAAAGTCTCTAGAAAGACAGACTTGGCTGAAAAACTCAAGTCTCAAACCAGCGATATCACCTAATTAAGCCTAAAGTTGTTCCATTAATGCAGCTCAACCTCATTTAATCAACTTAATCATTTAATCAAACTTATACAAAGGAGACTTGCATCGTTTTGCTTTGTGCATGCATTGAGAACATCTTTATAAATTAATGTTGACTGAAATGATATGAAATGATGGAGGCAAAGACAAAGTCAGAGCACCATTCTTCTCATCAGCAGATGAGATCAAATGCTGCAAATGGATCTGTGCCGAGAATACAAAGATATTGTCACCAAAAACAGGCAGAACTGCAGCTATTATCAGAACCAGAGTGGTGGTATCGAAATTACGGACAGACCAAATGAATTAGGTTTATATGATTAATATTTATATGATTTATATGATCAATATTATTCCACTTATATTTTGTGAGTAGAGTAGTAGAACAGTGGTTATATTGACAGCATTGAACTTGGTAGGCCCAGGTTTAAACATACTGGTGACCAAACATTTCAAATGAAACTCATGATGGCATTTTTTTTCTTTCATCCTCCGAAATTCTTAAAATTTTATATAATTGTTTCATAAAGAATATTGTATTTCTAGTTTACTGATGATTAAACTTTAAAAATGACTATGTGACAGTTCTGCTGAGTTAAGTACAAGTAAACCTCACTGACCTAGTAACAACTGAGCTGAACATGATTTCCTTTCATGAAATTAAAATTCAATTAAGCTGTAATATGTTCATATTAAAACAATAAATAATAGATGTACTATCATCTTTGAATAGAGTAGACAAGGACAAATGAGGCAGAAAGTGAACGTAATATGTAGATATGTTTCATAAGGGCAAGTAGCTTAATTTAATCATCACAATTGTCTTCAAAATTTAGGCTTAATAATATAGTCAAGAATAAATAAAAAAAAAAGATCCAGGCTGTTGTTGCCTATTAAATGCTATTAGTCACTCCTTTGTATTTAAATAAATGAAAAATGTATGCAATACTCTAATAATGTATGGTGCTTCTCATTTCAAATGCTAAGTTCCAAAATGTATACAATTCTATGGTGGTTTGCACATTTGCCTCACGGCAAGAAGGTTACAGTTGAAAACCTTTACTAGGGAGAAGTTGAAACTGTTACCTTCCTATGTGTTATTTGCATGTTTGTGCTGGTACTCCAGCTTCCCCCCCTCTGCTCAAAAACACATGCTAGGATTGGCTACTTTAAATTCTCAGTGATCAAATGGTAATTTCTCTCGCTGTTGGCCCTGGCAATCTGACCAGGGTGTACTCTGCCTCTTGCCTGCAATGATTGGGATATGCTCCTACTATACTGGACTGGAGTAAGTGATATAATTAATGACACTGAACATTATTTTACCTTCTCTTAAACTTCATGCATTCCAAATATTACAGAAATGTGGTTTAGGTGCATTACATATTTCTGTGTTTTCTAGTAAAAGATGTATGCTTTCCCAGAATAATCATATCTGGCGTGGCTACCCCACTGAAAATGTCATGGGTCTGCCTTTAGAAAGCACACAATACAGTTAGAGCTGCTGGCTAACTAGCTAGCGCTATTGTATCCATACATGGAATAATGCATTAGTTTAAAACATCTCTACTGTCCTTCGGGAGCATGTAACCAGTGGAATAAGTAACAAAACAATGCTCACCACTCTCTATAATTGTGTCCAGTAATGGAATTGGGTGGAAATGCGATCCATTGGATGGGCTTTAAGTTCTTCCTGTTGGATCCACTCTGTTCAGTTGGGTTCTTGATAGTCGGGTCATCACTTTTCAGTTGTAAAAGTCTCTGCATATTCTTTTGAAGTCAGTTGGTACTCATGGGTGCCCATCAGCTTCAGTTTACCTCACCGGTAGACCTTTTTATTTTTATTTTTGGTCACTCTATGTTGCCGCCCTCTGGATATGAGCATCAGCCAGTAAGCATAGAAATTATGTACACCTGTCTGCATCATTAGGTCACAGTGATGATTTATATGCATCTGCTATGTAATTGACTACAGACAGATTCAAAATGCACAGTATATTTATGGTGTTGAGAATTGACATATTACTTACTATAATCACTCTGAGTCATCCAGGAAGGCCACTCCTTTGCCAATCAGTGACCAGGCGTCTGTAGATGTTATGTTTCTGGCCAGACTGCTTGCTTGGAGCCTCAGCACAGTGGGTGCCAAAAAAGTATAAATCAGGCTTAAGAAACTCTTTTTGGGAAAATCCATAAACCAAGTGGAGTCAAGTCAAGTAAATATTAAGCTGAATTTATTTTGGATTTATATAAGTGTCTGCTTAAGGTCAGTTATGGCGTCATCACCATTTACTCAGAGTGGGTTTGTGGAATCTCTGCGCATGCCCATTCCAGACCTGACATGCACCTATGCTTGTAATTCAGTTCTGCGAAAGTGCTCTCTTTGAGCTTCTAGCTAAATTTGTTTAGTAAGTGCAAAGAAAAACTGCTAAAGGGCAGCATAACTCTAGTGTGACAGCACGTATCAACTGTATCTGCCCTACCCAATGCAAAGTCTTTGCAAGTCTCCAGCTTTAGTGGAAAAGAGCCATTAGCCTCACAACTGAAACCACCATGCATGTCTTAAAACTGTTACAGGGTCCTGTAGTACCAGAAGAGAAATGACACATAGATGGAAAGAACTGGCAAACTCCACGCAGATCTGTCTGTCATTGGCTGGATAAATATCAACTGATATCGCTCTAGTTTGACAAAAGATGAATATCTATAGATTTTTCTATGTAAAATCCTTCACATAATTCGAGTTGCTCGCCTGAAATTAATACAAATTCAAATTTGAGGTTTAGCTCTGCAATGGCAATTCAACACATCTAATTGGAAGAGTTCCTGGAAGATCTATAACTCTCCAAACTCCCATCTTACGCTTAGGATATTATATGCCCACGCTCTCTGAGCTGCAGTACATCTTATCTTCTCCAGTGGTGAAAGTAATGCCAGGGCCTTCCTCAGAGGGGTTGACAGATACATCCTGATCCAAGTCTGCAACTGGATAAAATGTAACTACTTCAAGTACATCCTTTCAACCACTTGGCAACTGTTGCTGAACTTCAATGCGATTTGCATGTTTGCACCTTTCTGTCTTACATTGTGCTCTACCCCTGTGGCATGAACAGCACATGCTGCATATGAAAGTAGCTTTACTATTTTATTTATTTAATTTTTATTTTTGTTTTGCAACCAAAAGTAGGGCTTCTAAAACCCTTAAACACGTTTAGTGTTTTCAACAACCTCAGTTTTTTTTAGAGAACCTTTCAATCATCTTAAGTGCAGTTATTTTCTCTTAAAGCTAAAGGGACCCTCCGTCAGGTTTTGTCTTAAATAGGTGGAGAATAGTATCATAACAATAAAGGGGAGAGAGGCATGTGCTTCACCTACAATGCATTTAATCACTTCTGATGCATTTTCTTTATTCTGGGGGGAAAAACAATAGAATGTCAAATGTTATGTAAGTGTGAGCTAATAAACTTCACTCATGGGATTTCGACTTAATTAAAAAAAAAATCTCATCATAAATGAAGTATTTCTCCCCCTCAATGTCTACGTTTAATAATTTCCTATCATTCTCAATTACGATGCTTGCTAGAGGGCAAGTCAGTTCCATTTAAATTCTGTCACTCCTCTTGTACCCTGCTCTACCTCTCATTTTATAGATTTTGCCACACAATGCCATAGCCCAAAGGGAAAAGAAGGCTAGCACATTGAAGCAGCACAGGTGGATGAGACTGAAGAGGAAAAAGCAAAAGGTCTGCAAAACTGAGAAACTAATAATAGCATTTTATTCCAGTTGAAAGATCTATGTTTGTATAATCCAATCATTTCTGCATCCGTGTGTAAAGGCATCAGTTGACTGGCTCAGTACGGCATCACAGCAGGCATACTGGGTGTGGGTCAAACGCCTGATGGTGCTTAGTGATTAATGGATTCCATCACTGTCATTCTGGGACTGTGGTCCTTCAAAGAGAAGCTGTCAGTCAACTTCAGACAGATCATCTTGCTGCAGAAAATATGCTTTCAAGGTTGTATGCAGGAGTACCTCACAAAACAAAACAAAAAACAAGCAAACATGGAATTGAACTAAATTCCTCTAAAAGCCACATGTAGCTCACCTCTTCATGAAATTCTACCATTGTTGCTTCAGCAGATGCTTCTATTTGTAAAATTGAATCTTATCCTTTAATAACTTCTATGATCAGGTTATAGAGCTAATCAAGGCGATTAGACTTTTGTTTTGGAAAAATAATATTTTGCCTTGTAGGGGCATAAATGCAGGGATTTAGTCTGTTGCCTTCATCGTGTGGATAAAAACAAAATGTTGCCTCTGCTGTGTCTAGAAGTTAACTGAAGTTATTATTTCATTAATGTTATTTTTATAACCAGATGTCTCAGCATTGTGATGCAACTCAGAAACTGGGTCTTGAGATAAATGGGAACTTACCCAAGGTCTTTTGCATTGTATTATGAAGACAGAAGTTTTTCCTTTAGTGAGTACTCTGGTTATAACTTTTTTAAAACACTGAATAAAGTGGGAGAAAATATCATGGCACAAAGGCACTACAACAGCCCCTGGCTAATAAACATGGCAGAGGATGAATAAAACACAATATGATCACTTTGATCACACAATCAGCCCATGACTGATATGATCATTGACATATTTTGTGTCAGTTTTGAGATGTTTAAAAAGCTAAACGCTATAGTAGATTTTGCCATGGGGCCGTTCCATTCATTATGTGATGAAGAAACAGCATAGTGCTGTAAACACATCTGCGATAACAACTCGTGATTAGTTCAGTCTCATTAGCAGCCACTGGGTGATTTAAAACTGTTTGGAAATCTGAAAAACTGTAAAATATCAGTGCCCTACAGAAATGTCAGACAGTTAGAAGGTCACCAATGTACTGTCGTTGAATGTTAATTAGCTTAAGATCTGGATGTGTTCTGTCTAGTTATTAGATAGAAACAAAAACTTTCCCCCAACTGTTTCCACTACAGTGTTTAACAAACTTCTACTAAGAACATTAGCTTATTTTATGCCAGTTTATCTAGGTGCTAAGATGTCCTAATTCTTTTTTGATATTTCAATTTGAGCAAACTGCTATTAACCAAAGCTGAGGATGGCATTTTAACAGAGCTGCAGTCAAATGTAACAGACTGCCAGGAAATGGCATTATCCAAATGTATCAGTAAATAGATCAAACAAGCAAACAGGGAGCTTTAACAAATCTTACTTGTGTGCCATATTATTATGCTTTACCAGAAAGAGGTGTGAAAGGAAAGTAACCGAAGACAGCCATTCCTATGTCATAACAGATTAGTCCACACGCAGCCCGGCCTCCTCAAACACCCACACACGCTCTGCTTCTCTCAGATCAAATTTTCATTCCCAGGTTTCTTATATGCAGTGGATTTGTACTTTAGGAGTTCAACAAATATACGACTGTGGTAAAACCTGGATCTGTGAAATATGTTTTTAAATATTCAGTTCCCCTGAACATAAATAACCTGACCATTTGGATGCAACTTTAGCATGAATTAGTAAAGAGTGCCACATTTACACCTTTCTATTAAAGATAAATGCTATTGGCTGAAACAGCATTGCATGCAAGACTGTCACAGCTATTGTAGTCACAAGCGGGCGGCAAAATCCCAGATTATGTTGTATTTACTCGAACACAGGTTCAGGTTCAAATGCACTGTGTGCTTTGATATAAATGCACAGTTGAGAGAGTAAAAATCATGGTTTATCACAGACAAAAGACAGCTGCAGTCTACTTTTGATGACTGCAAAAATGTGAGGTACTTAACAATTGTTGACCTTTTTGGAGTTTTATATGAGGCAAATTTAACTGACCGACATCCTGACACATTACATGGAAAAGAAAGACCTTCATCAGATGGTAGGACAAAGATGAATGAGCATATCTTTAAAGGATGAAGGATTCTCTTTGGTAGGTTTTGTCCTTTGATGTTGATTGCTGAAAAGAAATGGAAATATTGCGCCCTGGCTCCATATACTGATCACTTTCAACTTTGGAATTAACATGGAGCCTCAAAGCACAACACAACAATTTCTGCATTATATATAAATTAAAACACTGACACTGAACAAGCTTTGCACACATTGAGACTAAAGGCTATATAAAAGTAGGTCTGTCTGATCAGTAATACTGTATGTTATTAGCAGAAGAGATTTAAATGCTAAGTGGCTAAATCTTGACAAATTTAATTATTTTTCAACCTTTCAAAACATAATAAAACTTTTTTTTAAAATACTAACTGCAAACTTGTGGCATATCATTTATGCTTAAGGTCCATTTAGATTCCCTTGATGTGCAGATATGTTGTATGTGTCAAAACATCTAATGTCACTACTGACATACTCCCAAGTGGTTTTCACATAGGCATGGTTGTTGGCCAATCTTTTCTTTTCATATGAAGACAAAGATAATGAGGGTGGAAGAGATCATGAAAATGTCCATTCTCAGAAAGAGAGATACAAAAGCAGCTTCTTCTTTCTTGTTCTTCTGCTGGTAACATGGTAGCTTTATTGCTTAACACTTCCCCCATGGTCTCCCCAGGTACTGCTTTGTTTGCAGCGTCACAAACTCACAAGTTCTCTTAAAAATGGATCAGTGTGCAAAAGATGGCATCTGCATGCATATGGATAATTAGTGTTGATTAGTTTAGCTAAATATTCAAATAGCCTTTGCTTCTTGAGACAGAAAAGGTTTGGCTACTAAGAAAATCCTACTTTGACCAAATTAGCATATAGAAAATAGGGAAAAATTAGTCAAGTGAATCAAAACAAATCTGAAATGTTACATGATTTCTGCTTTCAAACAGTTTTTGCATTTTTTAAAAATCCGTGAATGCTAATGGGTCTCCCTCCGTTGCAGTCAAACATCGCAATAACATTTGGATAGTATTTCTCTCTTTATTTAATACATGTCAGCTATATATCACAACTTTAGTTTTTTGTCATAAGAGTTTAACAGCAACTTACTTATTTAAGTTAGTAGCTCTGCAATTTAGTAAGTACAAGGTTAGAATATAATTAATGAGTTATATCCAAAGACACTGTGCTGGATTCATGTGCCCAGTTTTTCTGCAGTTATTTGCCACATCATCAGAATCTTCTTCATATCCAGATGCAACTTTAACATTATTAGCAGAGAAACGAAGGATTAAATGTTTAAAAATCTTTTGGAAAGATACCAAAGAAACATGATTGCTTCTTGTAATTAAGGAATGGACATATGGTTTAGAGAAACCAGAGTGGTTTATCTTATGAAAGCTTTCCATGGTCTATGCTCATCCCTTGGAATCCAGCTGTGCGGATAACTGTGTCTGTTAAATTAATTTAAACACTCTCATCTCTTCATCAAAGAAGATTCAAGTAACAAATTATTCAGTCTGTTGGACAAAAAGAGATCTGATTGCTTTGTACTCAGCTATGTGGAGCAGTCTGGTCAGTCTGGAGCTGCAGTTATGCAAGACACATTTGTGTGTGACGTGTGGCCCTAGCACAGCTGTAACATTTATATTTTTTATACTTAGACTTGCTTGACTTACTTCAGCTTTATCCTTCATGGCAGGTGTCACAGCTGTGGAAAACACAGCTACTTCACTTAATAAATAACAGAGGAGGAAATGTAAAGGCGTTACAAAGTGAAGGCAGGTGTTTTAGAGCAGAACTCCTTAACTTTCCCAGCTATTGCACCAGTTTCCCTGCATCCGGAACCAGCTGGCTTCTTATGTTGCCACATTGATGGATCATACAGATGCCTGTACAGAGGGTTGTGCTCCAGCTGGGCCATATTGCAAACACCAGCAATTCTGATGTCACATTTGGCTCTGAGTGTGGGAATAGCAATCATAAATTAACCTTAGGTCGTGCAGCTACAGATGACATTTATTTATAATCAACTTTTAGCACATTTTAGATACTTTTTGAAATTGCTTCACTTAAAAGATAAGCTCATTAACAGTTTTTTTCCTCTTGTTGTATTATATTAAAGCAACATCTAACTGTAAACATCAGGGTGTGTGTAATTCAATGGCCCCTTACCGATGCATCAAGTGATGCTGTGTAGCTTCATGAAATGCACTCGACATGAATAAAATCTGACCAAGGTCCACTCTTTATTTTAAAGGAAAGTAAAAATTCTCTCTTTCTTGATGCCATTAATTGTTTTAACTCTTTGGGGTGATGTTTTATTCAATCTCATCATGAATGTTTTCATGTCCTCTAGGAACCTCTGATTACTTCAGCCATTTTACTTTGATGTGTAACCTTGTCACAAGTTTTTCCTATAACCATCAGTGAGTAGTAACAATAAATCCAATTTTTTCAGCCCGTATGATTTTGTTTTCTTTGCAAGGCCTCTTGGAACACATTTAAGTGTTGTAACAGTGTCATTGTGGTTAATGGTTTTACCTTCTTGAAATATAACTGATTACTGATAGTTTACCTTTTAGCGATAGTAAAAGTGGTTTTGAATATCTTATTTCGACTGATTGGTGGACTAAAATGATAATGCACGGCTTAAAAACTCAACAGATGTATAGCAGAACCTTGCATGCTAAGTTGGTAGAAAAACATAGTAGTCTGATGTTCTCTACAACCTTAGCTTCCCACACACTACAGTCTTAAGTGATGTGTGGGAGAAGCTGCTTTCAGGGCCATGGCCTTAATGGCACTTTTTAAATAATGGAGTGACTGAAATTATTTATCTACAGTGTATGTTCATATTTTCCAACAGAAGAAGTGTGTCTGCTTTGGGGTTGCTGCTTATGGTCGGTCTGTGTGAATCAGGCTGAGTGAGCGAGTGTCTGTGAGGTGAAGAAAACACTGCATCCCTTCTAGTCCATCTCTGTGAATCACCTGTGACTCCATCCATGTAAGGTGGTTTGTAGCCAGCATGTTTAGCTTTTTTTCACCGCATGTAGTATCCAAAAATATGAAACAGCTTCTGGCTTTTAGGATTTGTAGTTCTATTCATCATCGTCTTAAGCTAAATATCTTGATTGCTTTTGGCCACATTGCTAACTTCTAAAAGAACCATATAAACAGTTTCAGGCAAAGGTTAAGGTAGAATGTGTTTGTTTCTTTTTGTTTATCTTGAGATATTTGCACTGGTGATTCAGTCTTCCCCAGAAGCATCAGAGAACCTCAGAGGTGGACTCTTCAAAGGAGTGAATGCTTCTGAGAAAGACTGCAGTCGCCAGTTGAAACAAGTCCATTAAAACAAACAGAAAAAAACACAAACATCTTACAATAACTTTGTCTAAAAGGAGAAACTGTGAAAGTATAAAAAACAAACCACTTTAAGTTACTAAAAGTACCATTTCTTGAATATAAGCATTAGACTCAACTGCAAGAATAATAAATATGCCCAAACTTCACATTTTGATTTTTATGTGCGTTTAAAATTGATAAATTTAAAACCAAGTCATCAAAATGCAAAAACGAAATTTAAAGCCTTCATGATGAGATTTTAAATACATTGACTTCACCAGTAGTTTTGCAGTTCCATAACTCTTAATGCACTTTTTTTCCCAGTAATGTTCCTCAAGCTTTGTGTAAATTTCTCTTAATTCATAATTTAACTTCAGCATACCTTTTGTGTTTCCCCCTTAGGTTATTCTGAGTTATGTTATTCATCTTAATCTTTTCCCCCATCAGCTGTGGGGAAAAATGTATTTTCTTTAGCAGTAATGAAACTCTCTTTGACAACAACAGTACATCTCAATACAAGTGGTCCCCTAGTCTCCAACAGAGCATCAGCAGTGTTATCACACAGATTATCAAGGCTGGCCTGGAAAATGATACTGCAGCCTTTCTTTGTGTTTGTTTTCGTTGGTTTTAAAGGACAATAGTAATGTAGTGTTTGTCTTTAATAAGGTAAGACTCACATCAATTTCTTTTTACTACTTAACTTCTTATTGACACAAAATAAAGACATTTATTCATGTTATATATATTTTTGTTTTTCTTTCTCTACTCTGCTTTCATTAGGAGTTCAATATGAAAGTATTTGTGATTACTTGGTTCGGCAGTGTCTGACTATTTACTGCTTGTCTCTTTTTATAAGCTGGAGTACAGTCATAATTCTGTGCAGCCAGAAGGTTTCTCTTGCTTGAAATTGAAGTATAAATAAAATTCTAGCCTTCAAAACACTGGTGCAAACTAGCTACAGGACGTCTTCCAGTAGCTGTCGGTTTCTGTTGAAGCTACAGAAAACAGTAGAATAGGATTCAAATTCCCATCAATCGTAGCATATGTGCAGCTTTGAAGCTGGCTGCTTACTCTTTTAAAGCAGTGTTGAATGGCTGGGGAACTGTTGTTATTGCAGAAAGGAGCAACTATTTTATGTTCATCATTATTGCTAATTTAAAATCATTTGCCTTTTTAACTAATATGTCTTTTTTAATTTAAATTTCAATTCTGGCTAAAATCTGCTTGCAATTCTTGCTGTTCTTATGCTGCTTGTTTTAAATAAACCCTGTACTGGAGGGCTTAAACTTGTGGCTCATAGTAATGCGAATTTTGAGCTTTAACATTTTGTATCTGGTCAAATATGGTCAAATATTGAGCATAAAGGAAGTTCTGACAAAGTAAAAAAACAGGCACATGAGCTGGACATGGATTATTGCTAATTCCCTCTGGAAATTTGATTTCTGTAATATTACGAATAATGTTCAAAGCACCACATGACCGCAGCAATCTATAAATGTCCCAGTTTAGAAAATCTAGATGAAAAAAAGTGTTTTTGAAAATGTTGTGAAGGTTCGCCTTACTCAATCCCTTCTCACTAAAGAATTGTGTTCTATTAAAATTACTTCAAGCACAAAATATTCTCATTCATAAGCATAAAATAAATACCCTGCTGTATAAAATTTTCTTTATTTTGATAGATTTTTCATTGGCCCATCCCTTTTTAAACAGTTTTAAGAGTTAATGAACACACTATCTTCAGAGCAGACCTTTACTGTGAAATTAATCGAACAACAAAAAATCCTTATGAGGAATAATACTCCATCTCACATACAAATATTGAGTATTGCTCAGCAGAAAGCTGGAAATTGGGTACTTAAGGCAACAAATTAATAGTCAGTATTTTCTAAATGTAAAGTGACATAACTTCAGGACATGAGTCCTCACACTTTTTGAGCTGCCAGATAAGTCACCAAATTATACCTGGTAAGTAATTACTCATTAGTTATTCTCCATAACAAGCAGTAACCCACTTCTACAGCTTAGTTACATCATAAACAAGTTTACTGGAGGATGTCAATCTGCTCTTTGGATTGCAGTATGTTCAAAACCCACAGCCATCAAAAGCATTACTATTGTGCCATAGCATAATGTACAAGGAAGAATAAAATACAGAAAAGTATGTATATCGCAACATTTCAATACAATTAAAGACAAATGTCCTCTGCTGGCTGAAAGAAGCACAAAATGACTTTTTTTTTCTTGATCAGTGTGTTAACATGCACACTTCTAATTTGTCCATTTATCGAATGAGAAAATGCTGATATTTTTTTACTCATATACAACAAACTTGAAATTGTGTTGAAAAACTGACTTTTTAATGGCCGTTTATGCGTACAGAGGCTAATTTTGTTTTGAACACTTAAAGACAACAGTATCAGAGTGCTGTGAGAAAGTGTCATAACACTGATTATAATTCTGAAAACAGACAAGGCTTCTGCTCTGTTAGGTACAGCTCTTCTAATTTATTGTCATGGTTCAACAGTCCTTTATCTTCATCACTCCAAAGATTAGGTCTCCTTTAATTACCTTTTTTAACCTTTTAATATACTGTATATCATTGGAGTTGTATTTTTTTGCTAAAATTGCAACTTCCACTTTTCTGTGGAAATATAATTGTTACTCCTGTTTCTTATCAATTTACCAAACGGTTTTTGTTATACTTGTTACATCCATGTCATAGGAAAGAAGAAAAGTGCTTTTATCTTAGGTTTTCAGGCACCAGAACATGGGCACTTACATTAGATCATTGTGCTTTTTATGCCCATCAAAGCAAAAAAAAAAAAAAAAAAAAAAAAAAAAAAAAAAAAAAAAAAAAAAACGAAAATAAACATCACCAACAGACACATTCCCATAACAGATTTATTCTCTGTAAATAGGGATTTTACACCTGCAACTCTCTAAATCCTTGTAAATATGTGTAATATGTTCACTGTGTAAACTGTGCTTAGTACCTTTTATTTGGTCCCGTAGACTAATTGGGTTGTAGAGTGCATGTTAACATACTGAGTTTTGCCAATACAAATTTACATAAATCTTAATATTTAAAATTCAACATTTTCTGTGAAAGATTCAGTCCCTGAAGTTAAAAAAAAGAAAAGAAAAGAAAAGATAATGTCAAGAGTATGGTGTCAAGATGCCTTTGTTGCTGTGCAATTTCTATCACTCATAAATGAGTACATATTGTAAGCAAGGACAGTATTTATCCTGACAGCAGTTTGTAAGCTTACGTGGACTCCTTCTGGGGTTCACATGATTTTCATATTGAATTGTACAGGTGCTTCAGTTGGACTGGCCTCCTCTGTTTCCTCTTTACGTGGCACATATTCAACCTCAATGCTTGACTTGGTATTGTCCTTCCCTCTACTCCAGAGAAATAATATGACAAGACAGAAGAGGACCACTCCGAGGAAAGATATAAATCCCATGGTTGTTGCAATGATTAGTGTCTTTACATCAAATGGAAATGGAACTGAGGCCCGGGTCACATTAGAACCCTCATCGCTTGGCTGGTTGGAAATGAAAGCAAATGTCTTGTTTGGCTGGTGAGGCCAGTTCGGGGAGTAGCTATGCACAAAAAGGTGAGCAGTTTTGGTGTCATTGCCTGCTGCATTACTTGCAATACACAAGTAGGTGCCGTTGTCCTGGATTTGTGCGTAGCGCACTTCCAGGGTACCATCGTTGGACACAGAGAGTCTTGACCCGATGGTCTTAGCAGTGATATATTCCTTCTTAGGGGACAACCACATTATCACAGGGACTGGATCTCCCTCAGCTTGACAGGCAAACTGAACTGTAGTCCCTTCATCTACATGGCTTTCTTGGACCTTATAATCCATGATTTTTGATTTCTGGCAGGTGAAATAGTCAGGAGGGAGTATATCTGGGAAATCTTTGAACTCTTTTCCTTGCACAATTTCAGGAGAAGCACACGCTGGCTGTTGCTTGTTAAAGTTAAGCCTCCAGCGACGGCGGAAAACCCACAACAAACGGCAGTCACAGGCCAAAGGGTTGTCAAACAAAGCTAGAGTTTCCAGGTTACCCACTGAGTGGAAAACAGACTCCTCAAGGGTATTCAAGCTGTTGCCCGACACATTGAGTACACGGAGGTGGTTGAGTCCTCGGAAAGAGTAAGGCTCAATGGTCACCAATCTCCCACCAGCCAGATGAAATGCCTGGAGTTTCTGGAGATTAAATAGTTGGTTCCCTTCCACAGTATGAATGGGATTGAAAGAAAGATTCAAAAACCGAAGATATCTGAGGTGACTGATGGCTTCATAAGGAATAGCACTGAGATTACAGTTTGTGATGGATAAAGAGGTGAGATTGAGTCCAAACAAACATTTAGCAGTCATGGTATCCAGGGCAGGCATGTGAGAAATTTCCAAGATTCTCAGTCGATACAGCCGCTTAAAAGAGTAATCCTTTATGACATTAACATTAAGATAACGTAGTCGAAGTGATAACAGGTTGTGCAGATGGCTAAGGGCATCAGTTGGTACAGACGCTAGGTTGTAGCCCTCAATGTTGAGGCTTTCAAGATTGCTGAGGCCATGAAATGATCGGGATGAGATGAAGACTAGGTCATTGTCACCAACTTCCAAAGCCTTCAAGTTGTATAGGTCCTGGAACATATAGTCGAGCAGAATAACAATTTTGTTCTCACTTATATCCAACTGTGTGAGGTTGGTCAAGCCTGTGAATACCCCCAGCTGAATGAGCTTCAGCTGGTTGGTGCGCAAACCTAGAATCCGAAGGTTCATAAGGTTGCCAAAGGCCCCAGGCTCTATGGATGAAATAGTGTTTTCATTGAGTTGGAGCTCCTCCAGCTGAGGGTAGTTAATGAACTCCTCTGGCCCAAGAATCTTCAGACGATTCTTGCTAAGGTCTAATAGCTTTGTCTCAGTTGGGATGCCCTCAGGAAGAGCTGCAAGTCTTCGTCGATGGCACACAACTGAACGCTCTTGAGCATTGCAATCACATCGGGAGGGGCAGCCAGTGGTGGAACCAGAAAGGACGGTGCCGAGCATCAGGATCAGGATGGGCTGCCAGCACGCCACCAAGTAGCTGTGCCCCCCTGCCTCTCCAAACACCATCCTAGTATTTACCTGGGGAGACATGGAAACATGGCATTTGGAATTTTAATTGAGTTTAGCAAACAAAGGTTAAGACATATATCAGGACTCACTGAATGCAAAAATATATGTCATCAATGGCTTGTATATGTTATGGTTAAAGTCTAACATCAAAGTGCATTTAAAATAATTCTAATTTTGTTTAATTCAGATATGCACTGTGCCATTTAAAGTGTGTCTAAAATTAAAATAAAATCGATAACATTGACAAAATGACAAAAGCTTCATATTGTGATAATATCTGAAATGAATATTTACAGTTTACATACTGGTTTTGGCATATTTCTAAATATAAAAACAAAAATATTCCTTACACTATTCAATTTTTGAAAAAATCTTAACTGTGTATGTCTCTGATAATGGCTATTGTGCTTGCACATCCACGCCTTTACAAAGATGCAAGCTGCATACTTCTTTTGCCTGCATAGAATTTCATTATGGTGACTTTCCTCTGAAATAATGGAATCAACCAATCAATAAAAGGGCTTGGTCACACAATGTAACCATCCTTGTGTGCTTCTAGCACCAGAATATGCTGAAAACAATTAATGGTAATACTGCTGACACATTGTGTATGCTTGTACAAACCCATTTTTTATTGGGAGTAAAAAAATGCTGTGGTGCATCTTTGTATGGCTTCCCTAGTATCCCACAACTTAAAACATCCCATCCCACTGCTTAGCCATTGACCTTGCAGTGATATAATACTCTGTTTGCTGCCAAATGGTGATAGATGAGGAGAGAGGGAGATTGTCAGAGGACTTGGAACCCTGATTTGATTTTGACTCAGGGGCACTTTAACTGGGTAAAACACTCAAGCTCAGATTCTTGCATCAATCTTACAATTACATCTGAGATACATCCATCCACTCATTTATTTATTATTATTTAAAAAGCTTTACAGATGCTTTGATTAGCGCTTTCAGACCAATGATTAGTTTGTAAAGAACAGGGTTACTTAATTTAATCTTTTGCTAAAATCTATGTATTTTCTACATATTATTTAATTTTCAAAGAAGAAAAAATGCAAAATTATATGTTCACAAATATTCTGTCCAAATATACTCCAAGGTGTCAGAGTGTTTGGGAACAGGCTCTTTTGGCAGTAAAAAATAGTTTTTCTAAGGGTGCTTTAGACATTAGTACAATATCTTGTAGAATTTGTTTGTCCGTCTGTAGTTGTATCTTTCAAAAAGAAATAATATAAACCTGATAGTGAAGGTTTGAGTGATTCTTCTTTTTTATTTATTTTTTAGTTAACTGCTACAGTACAAATTACACACTGAGTGTATTAAAGTTGGTCCTTGGATTGACACTTGAGAGGTCATGGGGGAACAATAATAGCGGCATTTTTACTTCATCTAGAACTGTGTATGTCTGTTGATTGTGTATGTCAGACACTTATAGCATCATTTCACTGTGTATTCACAGTTTGACAGAATGAAAGTTAGAAGTGGTCTGTATGAATATGTAATGATTTTTCCAAATTTCATTCAACAAGAAGGTGAAATATTATATTTAAGCAAACATTGTACATGTTACAGCAATCAGCCTTTTTGACAGGTAGTAACACTTCTTCTCTTTGTATAGTGCAACGTTTTACCAAGAAAATGTGCACTCTGTCGTCCGCACAGATGCAATGCAATATATTTGCAGGCCCCTCACTTCCTCCACATATGTGAACAGCACTCCCTGAAAGCAGCAGCCTCAATCAGCAGTAATGTGCACACACACACTATCCATCTAGGCTCCAAACTCTTGATATACCAATCTTATGGCATCTGTGGGAAGCAACGCAAATCCACAAAGACCCCATCTAACATTTCACAGTGAAGGATATTTTTCTAAGTCCTAAATACACCAGAGTAATCACACACGTTTTTTGCCCATGTCCTGACTGGTCTGAACTTTTTAATGTGTGTCTGTGTGTGTGTGTGTGTGTGTGTGTGTGTGTCTGTGTCTGTGTGTGTGTGTGTGTGTGTGTGTGTGTGTGTGTGTGTGTGTGTGAGCAAAACTGAGCTATACTCAATAATAAACAGTGTATATTACAGTATCAAACTAGGTATTTAATTTACAGTGTAATGACAATATTTATGATATTTTTGATAATGATTTTTTTCTTGTAAGTCCACACAAAATAAATAAAGATAATGCATTCTTTTGTCACTGAGGATCACAACAAAATTTATTGTTTTCCTTTTTATTTTTTATTGGATTTTATTTACCATGCATAATGTATGGTTCAGTGTAGAAAGACCAATGCTATTATCTCCTTTTCTGGGCTTATAATGGATGGCTTCTCACTTTAATGTGTTTTTTTCACAACCTTGAGCTGAAATTCTGAAATCAAAACAATACTAATGTGGAGACCATCAATAGAAACACATAAGGGACATGGCGCTGAGCTCTCACGCCACAGCCGCATAACAGAATCAGATGTCTCATATGACAGTAAGAGGTTGTACCATGCCCTTTTTCTAGCTCAGCCTTCCTTTTTGAACTTCACACAGACTCTCAAGGTAAAAACAATACCAGCCACGTCAGTCGGTAGCAGTCTATCAGCTGCAGGACTGTCCTCATATACAATTTATAGTCTTTATGTGAGATGTGTGAAATATTTTTCGTATGTCAAAGAATACCTGCCTTGATCTATTTCACCACATAATAAGTCTGCCCACTCTGATTTTTATCTTTCTTTCATCTTTTGATAGCATTGTGCAGAGGAACAATAAGCAGTTTCTCCTCTGCCCTTTATGACTTCTCGCATCGTCTCTGTGGACCTCTCACCCTGTCATAGTCCTCTCTCAAAAGAAAGTCTGTACTCAACATTAATCTTTTGTGGCCCTGACTGGCTGTTCAGTTCTGTGTGGTTTGATAGTGGTCCAATTGAGACAAAGGTGTGCACTTAATGGGTCGCCGAATGTCTGCAAGGACCATGCAGACAAATGAGCTCCATGCATCAGTGCATATATGCCCTTCAGCTGTTTGGAGTTATTAAATACATTTGATGCACAGCTGAAAATTGCAAAGACTATTACAATACTTACATCAGAAGGGAAATAAGGTCCTCTAAGGAATGATTATTGAACCTTTTGTGCTGGAGGCAAGAAAAATAATTTATGAAAACGAACTGTAAACTAACCAAACTGTTCAGGCAAGCTTTGTCATTTACTGCACTGAGGATTTATTTGACATTTCTATAAACTGTCCTCATGCCTCCATTTAGCAGGTGCCAATACTGCCGCTATCTGAAAACAGATGTGTTTAATCATTGTGTGATTTGATTTCAGATGATCTATTGTAAAAATGTTCTTCTTTTTTAATAGGTTTTGCTTGCTTATCATGTCTTATTTTCACTTCACTGCACAAATGTGAGAAAAAGTTGCTTGGAAATGAACATCTAGTAAAATAATTAGTTTTTCTTGATTTTGCTGCATATATTTGAAAAAAATCACAACTTAATGTCTTGCATTCCCTACTCATGAACTCGTAATTTTCCATATTTATGAAAGCAATTTCTAAGTAGCCATCTCTGTTTTCAGTTTTATTTATTATTGGTATGATCAATGTGCTCATTAGCACCTTTCTTAAACATAACTTGTTGTTCGGTGGCAAACATATCCCAAACGAGCTTTGATTAGTCTGCAGCTGCTTAGAGAAAAGCCGGGATGAAAGGAAATGAGGCTACAGCTGCAGAGTACAGAGTAAATATGTAAAGGATTTAAGTGATGATGATTGCTTCCACTGGCATGTTTGTGCTCAACGAACAAATTTGATTCAGCTTTGCAAAACTCGAAAAGCAAACAATAAAGTGCTGTGGGTTGCATTGATGTGAAGTGGACCTGTCTTATAATATTTAAAGACTGATCTAAACCCGCTATGTCCCATATTGTTTCTGCCTTACATAACAGCATGCACTCAACCTGCTGCAGAACAATTAGACGGTGGTGCAATTACAAATATATAATGACCAGATATAACACAGTAAATGCTTGTTAAGTATAAACACTTCCAACCTGCTTTGGAAATCTAATTTCTAGCTAATTGTCCCATCAGTGTTAGATATGGAAAATCTCATTAAAAATCAATTTTCTATAGAAGCCAAAGGTATGGGTAGCCGCTTCTGCAAGTCTAAAAGAAACCAAATACCTGATAATCCACCATATCAAGATCAAATGTTCAGAGGGAACGGGATTGTTAAGCATATGAAAGATACCTGCATTGATATGCAGAAACACACCTGTTTGGTGTCATCAAGCTCTCAGACAGAGAGGAATACGCTTTTATCTAAAAAGTTACTGCATTGAGTACGCAATGTCCATGTTTATTTAAAAAAACAAAAAACAAAAAACAGGATAATAAAAGTCATGGTACAGACATTGGTTTAAGGAGACCCAACTTGTGACTTTTGACTTTAAAAATGCTTTTTGTCGTTGCTTTAATTATTCTGGAGGACAGGAGACCTAAATATTCAAAAGTCTGGCATA
>JBAMHX010000001.1:5469656-5496228 GCA_037177515.1 Pseudomugil tenellus
GATAGATAGATAGATAGATAGATAGATAGATAGATAGATAGATAGATAGATAGATAGATAGATAGATATAGATATATACATATACATGTATACATGTATATACATATACATATTTACAGTCACCCCCCACCTAAATATTGGGGGAAAAAGTACATAAAAATGTCATCTAGTGGTTAAGGTGGAAATAAAAATTACTTTAAATGCAATCATAGTTGTTAATAGATGGTGGCGGTCAAAGGACCATTCATTCATTAATTCATACTCTATACTCAGTCTATTTAAGGCTTGAGGGGGCCTGGAGCCTATCCCAGCAATTAGCAGGTAAGATACAGGGTACAACCTGGACAGGTCATTGGTCTATTGTAGAGAGGCAGATTCACACTCACGTGCACTCCTAGGGGAATTTAGAGAATTTAACCAATTAACCCAACATACGTGTCATTGGACAGTGGAAGGAACCTGGAGTACCAGAGAGAGCAAATATATACATGAAAAGAACATACAGACTCAACACTGTTCAGGTCACTGTTCAGACACCCCCCCCCCCCCCATTCTCCCCCAACATTGGTGGCGAATGCTTAGTCTAAGAGAATAACAATAAACCTAGATATTGATAGAATATCATTTTAAAAATATGTCAAATTTGATGATATTTCATCAAATATGTTCCTGTTATTTTAATGTTCATGTATGTATCTATTTGTTTAAATTGTTTTGAATTTTGCTGCCACTTGGCCAGGACTCCATTGAAAAAGAGGTTTTCAATCTCAATGGGACTGTCCTGGTTAAAAAAAAAAAGGTTAAATAGAAATAAAATGTTTTGGCAACTTTCATTTTGTCATTTGTTGCACCTTATAGATGGCTGCCAGAAAGTTTTTATTTTATTTTTGTTTCTTCCTGGAGACAATATGGTGGGTCAGCTTCTCAAAGTGTTCTCAACAGTATTTATAGCATTCCATGAATTAAAGTGCTTTCTCTGAGAGAACAGAAATGTAAAGATTATTGTTTTATTCATTTCACACAGTTTTTTTTTAAGATTTTTTTAACAGTTTTTTTTAACATTTCTTTAATCTCATTTTGCCATTTTAACTCAAAATACTTTTGAGACAACGCAACATGACCAGGCTACTCAAGATGTTGCAAATATGTGACGAGAAGTTCTGAAAAGTTCTTAAAAGCCATCAAACAAAGATGTTGTGTTGGTTTTCCTTTACCTGTTCAAAAGATATTACTCCAATGATTGTTTCAACACTTTTATTTTGATAAATATTTGTCCTATTTTACTACTTAGGCACAAATGCAGAATAGATATCAAATTTTTTTTAGCTGCTCTAAAATATCCCCATGGTGTTGGATACATGCTGGTGCAAATTATCAACAAACAAAAGCTTATTGGGGATTTGTGTTTACTGAGATTAAGATTGTTTTCCAGCAGGTTCTCTTCTTAACATGTGAACAAACTGAGCATCACAGGAAGGCTTTTTAGAGCTTTCTTTTTATTGGATCTTGTGCTGTAAAAGCAGATTTCATACTATGACACAATGAACCAGCTGTAATGGACCTGGCTTGAGCTTCAGGCTTGCCACCACACCTTTTTTCTTCCCCGTTTCTTTTCCACACAAGACGTTGAATGCCATTTTACATGTTCATAATGGAAATTTATGCATGGATTCCTTTCCCCCTTTCTCTCTTGCAAACTTTCTGTAAATATACATAATAGAATATGGACATTACAGCACCTGATAACGTATCTTCTCAAGCTTGATATTCATATGAAGGCAAAGCAAAGGCAAACCAAGCCAACAGTCCTTACTAAATGTAGCAACATTGCTGACAGACTATTATTGGAACCAGCTAAGAATCGGAATACCTTGATTCACTCAAACAACTGTCAGTCAATACCTCTGTCCTAGGAAAAAAAAGAAATGAAATGGTCCCTGTTGGGGCTGCTGTAGCCTTAAGGTAAAGACTGCACAGAGAATGTGACCATAGGTTATAGCAAAATGTGAACCAAAATAAAAAGGTTGTTGAATCATACTGAGCTGTCTCTCATAGTATATACAGTAAGCGTGTTTTTCGAAATTATTTAAACCACTTTACAATGCAGCTGCAAAGCAAAGAAATACATTTTTTGAACTTTTTATTTCTATTTGGAATTTTTGCTTTAAAAGCAGAGGTGCAACAATATTCTTTCCCCCCCAAAAAAGAGTTTTTTTTATGAATGTAGCTAGAAAACACATTGTTTTAAGGCTCAAACATTCAGTCCCCTTGTCGTTGTTCAGAGGAGCCAAGGTTAAAAAAAGTAATAGACAGATAGATAGAGGAAATGCAGCAATACTTTGAAGTGAACCCTTGGTGACATGATGTATTTTAGAGTACCTAAGCACAACATTGAGCTAAAAAAAATGGATTTGTTTTTCTCGTACAAACATATATGATCTGTTGTCTACATTTAAATATGAATTATAGTGGACTGAACCAGAACAATTTTAAAACACCTTAAACATCACCGTCTCAAACTGTTGTCTTCGTCTGTGGAATGGAAGACCAGGATTTTTAAACCTGTGACCATAGATTGCATGCTGCTATTTCCTTTCCTGGTTTGATATTACACAACCTCCCCAGTGGCTTCCTTTGCCATATGGGTAGTGCTAAACTTTTTATTATAACATTTTGCATATTTACGGAAATGTTTACTTACAAGTTGACTTTAAAAGAAACAAAGGGGCTGGGATCTGTTATGGTGTACATGGACGCATTTCAACAACAGAGTCCTACACCAGCGTTGCTATATTTGGACTAAGCAAAGTCAAATCTGGAGTTTTTGCAACATATTTTTGCTTAAAATTGCAGAAGAGGTATTGTATTCTTGGAACATAGCACTTGCAGTTTTTAATCAAGAGCAAGAAACTGTTATGCAATCCTTCATCAATACCAACTGTGTGATTTAATCTGAATGGAAATCCTTTTAAATGAAGCAGGAAAATATTATTTCCTTAACGACTCTGACTGAAAATCATAATTGCAGGATATTCCTAATCTAAAAGGTAAAGCAACATATCTTTAAATGGGCGGTATTAGTGTATTATTAAATGTTGGATGAGAGCAGCAATCATTCAGACCAAAACAAACAGGATCTAAAGCAACACCATGGCCTTGAAATCAGCGTTCATCTAAGTGAACAAAAATCTGGAGTTTGCTTTTACAGCATTGCAATGGTTGGACTCACATGCAGTAACACTCAAGACAGAGCAAGCAGAGGCCATGCAAACTTAAAATGCCCAGTTAAGTCAAGAGCCTCTTTTCATTAAGGCTGCAGTGTTAATCACTGAATAACAACGTCCAAAAAAAAAAACAAAAAAAACATGTTAAATCAAATCAACAGGCATGGGGAGGCTGATTATCCATTTCAGTCCATTAATTGTTATTTCTCTATAATGATAGAAGCTGAATTCTTTTTTTTTTTTTTACTTTACTGCCCTCTAGATGTTTGCAGTTTTCTCTTTAAGGAATGACTGAAGGATGGAGGCTGTAGCTTGGGGGTAAGAGCAGTTAGTTGTCTGTCAACCGGAAGGTTGGTGGTTCGATTCCAGGCTTCCCCTGACTACATGCTGAAGTGTTCGTGGGTAAGACACTGAACCGTGTGACCCAAATAATGTAAGTCGCTTTGGATAAAAGTGTCTGCTAAATAACTGTAATAATGTAATAATAAAGATGAAAAATATATGCACTTAAATTAGTATTTAGCCTCACAGAGTTCAATGCCAGGCTTTTGAATCCTTTACATAATGCAACTTAGTCAGCTTGGGTGCTTTGATTAAAGGAAGCTTAGATTAAATTGTTCACACTGGTAGTGGGCTTGTGTTCTGGAAAAAAAGTCATGTTTAAAGTAAAACTGACAGAAATATGGATACCCTTTTTTATTCAATGCTACTCCAAATATTCAAGAAATATAGTGAATTGTGTTTGTAAAACACATGATATAACCTAAAGCATTAAATGGAAATCCATTTTAAACATTATGGCTGTGGGTGGGTTTGACTAAACTATTTCAACAAAATTGGACTGAAACTTTTGTAAAGTAATTATTCAGATTCACTTTATATAACATTTTTCATTAACAATAGGTAATTATTCAAATTTATTCTTGGAAAATATAATCAATTAATGCTCATTTTATAGTAATTATTCCTTATTAGGTTTTAATCTCAACAGGTTGGGAAGAGGAGTATCACTTCAAGTTTCATGCTGATGTAATTCACGACTGTGACAGATTACAAAAGGTCCACTGAGGCCGGTCTTCCTAGTAGCCAAAGGAAAGGTCTGGTCAAGCAGAATCATGACAACCAGTCACCATGGCTTTCCAAGCATGAACATCTAATTAGGCCAAATAAATGAGAGGAAATCTTTCAGTATGGAAATAGACTACTACTAGCAACAATTGACTCCAAACTCTATTAAATCTGTAATGGAAATCATTTATCATGCTTATGGTGTGTGACCTGCACCTTTTGTATAGACTGCTTAATATTCTACCTGTATTGCATAGCTGGAAGTCTTACTTGGAACATTCGATCAGTCATCAACATTTTGTTCCTGAGCTGTTCTTACTTTTACAAGGAAAACCTTGAAGCAGTTTGTAGAGTGGCTCAAGCAGAGAAATAGATGCTTTCATTGCACAATTCTGTTCCCATCATTGTCCATGTACAGTGGAGTATAAAGAACATATCTATTTTACTTTGCATAACTATATCTCATCCCTTTTAAACACTCAGTTTCAACCCTTTAAAACAGTTACATCTTTGTAATGATGCGGTATGATAAGTAACAAAGGGTCTGACTTGTAAATAGTGAAGTTATTAGACGTGGACAACACTGTCTTTGATTTTGAAATTGAGAGCAATATATTCAGTTAAATATAGACTTCAAAGGAAACATAATATGGCAGTTTTTTCAGAAGTTAAATGAAATATATAGTATGAGGACCGCTTTGGCTGAAATAACAAAGAGATTCCATTCTTTCTTTTAAACAATATATCTACAGCCGCATAAAGAGGGTTTAAGGTATTGTGCTGACTCCAGTCCAGACCAAGTTTTGTCTTGATGAAGGTCTTTTCTATAAGCTTGCAGCTACCAGTTTGCAGTTTATACATGCAACCCTGATCTCAGCTCAGAAAACCACCCACCAAAGAGAACCCAAACTGCTTGATTGCCAGGTTTTTATTGAACGCTACCTTTATCCTAGGTTGTTAAAGCACTGTTTCTTGGATAGAGATGTTGAAAGTAAATATTTGCTGGCCAGCTGATTATGTAAACACCAGGTGAAAATCATGTAGTTTCTTCCTCCTGTATTTTCTCCCTAAAGCCAGGGCTTCATTCCAACTCTAATTCTGTGTTGAGAATTGTTGACTTTTGGCTACATTTAACTTTGTTGGGTTCATGACAAATTGGACATCAGAATTTACAGCTTCTACTAAGAAAAACAAACAGTTTTAATTAGATACTGGACTTATATGGGATATAAAACATTAAGCAACGTAAGTGAGCATTAGCTTATCTATTTTCCAAGTGAGGTGAACTGTTAATAAGAACCTCAATATATATAAAAAGTTTCAATATGTATATTTTACTTGAACACTACACCAGGTGAATTTAGGTTAAAAAAAGATAAGGATGGAAACATTCTCTTTATATTGATATATCATCTGACATCACATACCACTTTCATGATAATGGTGGGAGGAATAAACCGTATGCCATGCCTTATGACAAATTAGCATTTACATTATTATTTTTCTTTTTGACTTTCTTGTTTTGTAAAAGGTTATGGCATTTTATCTATTGACAGTTTCCAAAAAGGATTTTAAAACGGTGCCATACTTCAACATACTGTAAGAAAATATATATTGTATTATGACTTTTAGACTATTCATGTTGTTTTTCATTTTAATTTGATCAATTCATTTTCTATTGAACGTCATTTATAGGGTACACAGAAGGAGAAACACATTTAATTTAGATAAGATAAAAATCATAAACAACATAGCTTGACTTCTAAATCCTAATTCAGCATAGTGTTTTTCCAAAGCGGGAAAGTGATTTCAGTGTTGATTCCATATGAGAGCTTTAGTCATAAAAAAAGATCTATTGTTGGGCTCTGCCTGAAATGAGCTTTGATTTTGCCATCTCTGAACTATTATGTGTCTTTTTTCTTGAGGTGACTTATTCATACAATTAATCTTTACTTTCTTTTTTTGCTGTATCTCCACTCATCAGAGGGTGAGAGGCAGAGAGAAATGAATGGACCAACACAAAACAATGAAAAGAAAAAGCCTCTCACCAATAGCTGAAGCAGCATGGGCGCTGACATCATATCACTCCCACATCTCTCTCTCTCTTGATTTCAGCCCCACCCGCTCTTTTCCATTACCAAGTCAGTCCGTGTCCCTGTGTTATTTAAAGCCAGAGATCCTCCCTCTCGCCGAGCCACTGTGTTGCATCTGTCTGCCTCGCTGCTTGTGTGTCTGGGTGTGTGTGTGTGTTTGAGAGAGAGAGTGTGCGCTAAAAAACCCAAGCAGCCAGTGGGAGAGCTAGAGAGCGGGGAGAGAGACACAGGGGGAAGGCAAAAAGCATCTGAGAAGAGAGAAGGAACGGGAGTGTGAGACAGCTATGAAATTCATCCAAGCTATTTGCTTACTGCTTCTCTGCCCAGCTTTGAGCCTCAACACTAGGTAAGAGACAAATAAGTGTGTTTTTTCTTTCAATTTCACCCTAATATTGACTCTGAAACAAAAGCGGGAATAGGTTCAGAGCATGCCTTAGCCAATCTTAGATTACTAATCTGAAGGTCTGTTCAGTCCTGCCAGATCCTGAAGCCTTAATTCATCCTGGCAGAGGCTCTCTGTGCTAAGCATGTTGGATACTGAAAGACTTAAAAGGAGGAAGGAAGGGCTTATCTGTTCAACTAGGCTATTATCTTTCTCACTTCGCGGCAAGCTGATCGACAGTTGTCCTTTTGTGGTGGTAATTCACTGAATTTTCCTCCTCCGATGCCTCCTGAATAGCGGCGACATTGTTTTTTGGGACTTTTGCTTCCTCCTGGTCTGAGAGGGAGCAAGTTGAAGTGAAGAGAACTGAGAGAAAGGACAAGGCTACTTGTGTTGCAGTGCTTTAGAAAGAGCAGGTGCTTGTTTCTGTATATGTACTTATCAAGAATATCAGGCTTTGAAAAAAAGGTAAAATAGAGCTGAAGGCAAAGTGATGGGAAAAAAGAATGAGTAGGGGAGAAATATGTGGGCAGGGGAAGTTTTAATGATTAATTATATAATTGATAAAATCATCCTCATTCTCTACCAGTGCCTGACACCACTGCCTTAATGAGAGCCGTGAGAAGAAATTCAGGGCTTCACTATACCATAGAGACAAGAAGACATGCATTATCAAACTTGGCTTTTCATTTTCTCCTCATTTCCTCAAGCACTTGAATATTGTTGTCATCTGTTTGTAGGGAAATAGGATGATGCAGTTTCCGAGGAAAGCATGCAGAGGGAGAACAATGGCTTTGAAGGAAGGGTTTTGTTGGGGAATTAAACCAAATTGACCAATACCGACGTTATCCTGGTGTTATGCTAAACACAAAAGGAAACATGTAATCTTTTATTTTGCCTCAGGAGTTACTAAAGAAATTTAAGGTTATTGCCTATATCCAAAATATTTCTAAATAATAAAGGTTCAGTGATGATGGATGAGTCATATAAGCTGGGTCTGTACTTGTATGTTAAGCTCTACAATTTAGTTGTCAGCATATTATTCATACCTTTTAGAATGCCTTCAATTGTTCTTATAATTTTCATACTAGTATAGAAGCATCCAGTTTGTCATTTAGACATTTATATGTTGAAAAATAATGTATTTGTAACTGTAACCTTTTGTCTCTGACGCCTTATTTTTAAATAACAAATGCCTCATCATTCTTCGAGGTTCTAATTGGAGAGGGAGGCATTACGATAGTAATTTGGCAGGTCAGCACAGATTGTATGATACCTCTTGAGGGGGAAAGTCATGAAAAGTAATTACTAGACCACACAGATATAATCAGCCTTTTATTAGATGAGTTGTTTCTAAGCTCTGAGGAAAAATAATGATAATAATAATAAAAAACATGCTCAGAAGCCTATTTGTTGTTGATGGCAGAGGGCTTTCCAGGCAAAGGTGATACCTCAACTGTGGCGCCGAGAACCTTTTTATCTACTTTATAACCAGAAAAGCCAAATGGAGCATGTTTCTGTTTCTAAACAGATTTGGAACGCCGTAGCTGCTTATTTTGCCTTTGGGAAGCATAGGACATAAGCAGCTAATCTTAAAATGGCGTAAAAGAAGAAGACAATGTTCTGGGGGACTTTACATAGTAATCGTGCAGCCTTTTTCAGAGCTTCTACCTCAGCAAGGCGTTTTCTTGTTTGTCATTATGACCTGACTTCAGAAGAAAATGGCTTGTAATTTGTCCTTGAATTATCATTTTTTGTTTTTTTTTAATGTTTTGGCTTTTGTGTCTCAGTTAAGGTTGTGAAAGTCTTTTTTTATTCCGTAAGGACATAAATGATGTACCTACAAGTATAGCTTGACCTTATATTGCTTTTTTAGATTAGTTGGTTTAAGATAAAAGCTGTGCAGATTACTTGTTTTTTATGATGTATCCGAAGAAAATCCCTGCTTTGTTTGGAAATAATAACACTTTATGGCATGTTTTGTATATGCAGGAAGCACTCAAAACCATTATAAATGTTTCCTAAAGTATATGTCACATCTCTGTTTCCGTTTTTGATGTCATAGAAATCCCCTTTCCTTTTCTTTGTGTGTGTGTTTGTCAGTGTGTGTGTGTGTGTGAAGAGATTTACTGTGAAGTACATCTGCCATAGAAAAATGAATTGCGGTTTCACCTGTCTAGTTTTCATAGCACTGTGGCTCACTTTTTTTGATTCCCTATCATCTCATCAGTGGTGCGTGAGAAAATCCATTTCATATATTTAGTGCAACCTTCGTTGGTTGACCTGATAAAGTTGCCTTGAGGAATGAGAATCACCAAAGTAAGAGCCATCTCAATTTTTCATGTTTTATAGGAGCAGTTTTTAGTCTCCGCTTATTTCTGTAACACAGCTTTAAACTCACATGGACTGTCTTTGTATCAAAAAATACAACAGTTCAGCTTTTACATAGTTTTTTTTCTCAAGTTCTTGCTCATATGTGGGCTCACTAAAGAAGTATTTGGTTTTAATAAATTCAGTTGGTTACTCAGTCAGTGTATAAGTGGTGCATAGCCGTGTGTCATTGCAGAAATCAATTGATACTTAGGCAGAACACAAGATTGCATTGACATGAGCCCTATGAGATATGACTGTCCACCTCTGGGTGAGAGTTGGGAGGCTGTAACAGTAAGCCTGTTCATTTTTATTTGGCCTTTTTTTTTTCTTTTTTCTGTTCAGATCAAACAGCTCCACCTTTATATACTTTCAAATATTCCCTTTCAGGCATTTCTTGAAACATATTTGACACATTGTCTTGACACTATCTTTGATGTCTGTTACCTCAGCAGAGTTCTCTTGGAAGCAGCGATATCTGGTGGGATCCCCACAACATCAAATATTTATGAGTCTTTTGGACCACAATTAAAAGGACTGCAGAGAGCTTTGGGTTATACATACAGTGCAGCCACATCGCTGTATAAATTAGTAGCTGCCTGTAGATTTTAATCATACTGACATTTTCAGAAGGTGCAATGTGTCCTCGCACATTTGTTAAAATGTATCTGGTCTTCATGTTCATACATGCTTTGTTGGAAACTAGGATTGCCATTTATTGTGCATTCAATCAATTAAATAAATATCTTTTGGAAGCAAAAATGAATAAACGCACTGCAAGACCAGAGAGAAACTCTCTATGATGTTCTATGAAAACAATACACTGTGTGGAGCATTGAGTTGATGTGCACGATTTGATAATCAGGGAGTGATGACAATATTCTTACAATAATAATATCTAACAGGGATAATTAGTGGAAATAAATCTCTTTTAACTCTCGTCAAGGTTTACCGATTTGGTAAGAACAGCGTTACTTTAGTAAATGTGTAGTCCATAGCAATATATCTCACACCTGTCTTTTTGTCTTTAGTAGAACTTAGTAACCTTGGGAAGATAATTAGTAACTTGACATATTCTGATTAAAGCAAATTATAATCCTTATGGCGGCTGGCAGTGAATGTCATCAGAGAGATTTTTTTTGCTCAAGCAGTATTTAAAAAAGACAGAGAAACCTGTTTCTTTTGACAAATGATCTGTTTAATAAAATTACCATAAAAAACTGGTGCGAATTCAAGTAACATAGTTCTCCTTTAAGTAAGCTTTGGTCCGTTTACATTTGTCAGGTCAGAGATCCATCATCTGAAGCAACAAGAACTCTGTTCAAATGTATGCTAGATTTTCTCTCAATTTCATGTTTTATGATTTGTGCATTTTGCAGCAGACCACGTTGGTGGAATGTGATGAAAGTGGTGGAACTTATGCAACAGCAACTTATGCAATTACAAAGCAAAGGACATTTGATAACAAAAAAAAATCCCGGTCACAAAAATTAGACTTTGAAAATTAGTGTAAGCACGCTATTTACACTCAAATGGTACAAATTGTACAAAATGAAAGCTTTTTGACTTGTTCATGTGGTTAGGACTGAAATTATGCTTCCATTAAATCGACCTGGAAAAGTGAAGTGTAATTACATATGATATAGTTGATTTTCCAGTATAGATGATTTAATCCAGATATGTTTTTCAGCTTCTTTTGTGTAATAGCACAAACCCCTTTGCATGTGTGCTGTAACAAGCACAATGGTCTACTTTGTATGTAACCATACAGACACTCTAATAGATGGCTGTGCTCTCTGTAATAATTTAGCTAGTACATTAAAAACAAACAAACAAACAAAAACAAACATTTTGGCAATAAAATGCTCATAATTTTCAATTTTTCTATGCTGCCAAACAACAACCAGACAGACATGATTAGATGGATGACTTTCAGGGGTGACATTCCTAAGAGAGACACAAAATGATATTTGTGCAGCCTGCTAATGTCCTCAGCACAAAGCAAATGGTGAACGAAAATTATAATTCAATGGCAGCGAGGCAATGGTCACACCATGGCAACCAAACTAGTCTCATGACAGTAATGAACTACACCACAATAAACAAAGCCTTTGGTGGCAACAACAAATGAGAAAGTAATTAAAAGGACCAAGATTGGTGCAGGATAGAATCAGCAAGGTCCTTATAGTCCAGGCTTCGTTGCAGGTTCTGTGTTCAGTAAAGACATTGGAAGTAACACCAGTGTTTTTTCTTTAAACACGGAAAGTGTATACCATAGATTACTTGCTATCACACTTGCTTGAATAGCATGAACCTCTGGCGGGGCATGCTGGGAACTTGATATTTATTTGAAGTAAAAGTCAAGGATGTTTGAAGTGAATTGACTGATGAAGCTGAGAAGAACTATTGGCATTGCCTTAGCTGGTTACTGCTCTCTTTAAACAAAGCAAGTCTTGGTACTCTTAACAGTCGTAGGATTTAGGAAGAATCGAATGGCAAGTCTAGAGCAGGCTTAATTTATGCAGTGAAACTTATCTGACCTGCCATTAACTTGGTCTTAAAAGGTTCAGCAGAAAATCACCATTCCCCTCAAGTAACAAACATGCCTTGACATTTTTATCAGCTAGCAATGTAGTTGCAACATGCCTTTAAACACTGACGGATGAATCCACTTCAGATGAATTACAAATAGTAACTCTCTACCCTGTTTAACTATGGAAGGAGGACATTATATTATTTCCTTTGTGTTTTCTTAATGAATAATTGAATAACTGAGTTGTCTGCTATTGCTATGCTATTTTTGCTGGCTGGACTTTTCCTGTTGGAAATGTGTTGCACTGATAAACTTATATGTAACAGTTTAATTATAAAGATATATAAATAAATAAAAGCTACAGGTGAGTAACTGAAAAGAAAACCTTAGAAAAGTTTTGTAAACCACCTGTTGCCATTATTATAAAGGTGCTCAACATATGATGTCTTGATGATGGTGGTGGTGAAGAGCAACGTCTAATGGGCTGGTCTGACATTTCCAATAAGTGCTGACTCACATCGATGGTACGTTAACTGTAATGGCCATAGCCAGTGATTTACATCATATTCATACTCCTAAATCCCTTAAGTGACTGCAGTTGCACATTAGATGGAGGCATCATTGTCCTATAAGAGACCACCCCAATCATGGTGAAACGTTTGTCATCATAGGATAACAGTGATCATTGTGAATGACATCATCTACTGTGACCTCTCCCTGTATTATGCAAAAGAGGATCCTGACATTGCAGGGGTCAAGCATTCAGACTGCCCTCCATTTTCTGCCCCAGACATCCTCTCATCCACTTGAGAGTATATTGAAGGGAGAATCATCTGACCATACTACTGCTTTTTGGATCCCTTGGGAAAGTGCCTATGGCTTTTGCACCACTGAACTCTCAAATGTTCATTCATCTTTGTAATGAGGGGTTTATGCACTGCAAGTATTCTGTAATATATTTTGGTGTAATTGCTGACAGAATGTTCTTGCTCTCAGTCTGATAATGTCCTAGACTGAGACTCTCAGACACCTGAGTTCACATTTTACATTACATATCAGTAATCCACAAACAATTTAGTCCTCACATGTACAGCTTTAACCATAAAGAGTCTGTCTTTCCCATCGTTCTAAGATCAACTACACAAAACAACTTAAGCAAAGATTAGGTAAGAGTTCCTTTAAATAATTCATTGTACATATAGCCTTACATCTTAATTTAGGTTCTTACATCGCTAATATTTGCTTGTAAAACAACAGTTTCCTTCTTTAATGTTTGTTCTGTCTTAAACTTTGAGGTTTTTTATTAAATGAGTTAAATAGTTGCACAAAAATCATAAAAAGATACTATTGATAAGACTTCCATATTGTATTGCAGCATTAAAACTTAAAGAGACCAGAAGATGGAAGATAAAAATACAAGTTGAAATGAATTAAAACAACAAAAAACAAAGATTTGCAAGTTCATATTTATAATTTGTGGCTCAGTTGCTTACTGTGTCAAATGACAGCAAATGAAAAATCTTTATGTACAGGAGAACTATACAACAGAACTTATAGGATGTGTTTCACAACAAGCGCTTGATGTTGCATCTTAGAATTAGCAGCCTTAAAATGAATATATTATCACATTGTTTACAGTTGAATGACAACTATTTGAGGCTGCACTATTTCTGGCACTTCACAGTTAATGATCACTCAGCAGTTATATGCACCGTTACTGGCAAGAGATTCATGTCCATGAGTCAATGGTGAGGCACATTATTCATGACGTCTCAGTCATCCCGTTGTGCTGAAGATACCAGCTTACCAACAGAAGGAGGAGGTAGAAGCACGCTTGGCTTCCCAACAGTGTGTGCAGTGATTGACAGCACATCAAAGTCTCTAAACATGCACAATCAGTCAATGTCTTTCAACTCTGATCATAGAAAATGACTGTTTTGGTTTTCTTGTTTTATTTTATCATTGCTTTGGTATAATTTCTTCTTGTTCAAGATTATAAAGCGATAACTGTTTCTATGGAATCTGTAGAATTTATTTCACAATCATTATTTTTTATGCTGCTCAGTCCAATTCAGGGTTGTGAAGAAGCTGTAGTCTAACCCAGCAATTAGCAGGTGAACGGTACAGGGTACAACCTGGACAGGTCACAGACTTAACAAAGGATAAAGCTGGACATATTCTGGATACATTTAGTGTCTTCTACTAAAGGTTACTCTGGACAAATTATATGCACAACTTTCAACAAAGCCCTTCAGCTTAAAAGGTCTTGGTTTTTATTTCTCACTGCATCTTTGTTATTGTACCTATTGAGTGACACACCAGTTGATGGAAGTTTCCCAAACATGGTAGGATCTCTATTTTTACACAAAATCTGAATAAACTGAGCCTGCTTTCCATTTTCTGTTGGATTATTGGGTGTAAATTCCATAATGATGCTATGAACTGCACCTGCACAACCATCTGTATTCATTTATTCTGCATTTCTGTGTCTCCTCTCATTTATTTATGTCCCCTTTAATTTTTTGGGAATTGAATCATCAGAAACAGAAATGCATATTTTGCATGATTTGAAAGATGAACAACTGTAAATTCTGCATTGATTCTACTACAGAACAGACCTTTCAATCAATGCGTCAAAAAAGGCATGAATATAAAGGATATTATTGATCTCATAGACATACACTGATAGCAGATGCTATTAATTATTCATTACAGCTATATTGTGATTCGATAATAAATTCATTTTTTTCTGAATCTACTTCGGCAGCAAATATACTGAGCAAAAATTGCCATTTTCCCTTTGTAATGTCCAGTTTTCATTTGATGAATTATGAAAGACATACTGATCAAGCTGTAATTAATCACTCTATACATTCAGAGCTTTCATTCTTTTCAGGAGTGACATTAGTCAGTTTTGCATTTGGCAGACATTTAATTGCTTAGGCCCTGTAAACATGTTGCTTATGATGTTTCAGGGATGAATCACTAGTTGAAGGCTTGCTGGCTTTTTGTTTTACAGTGAAACGCAAGATGTACAATGGGACTAAACAATGTTAAGCACGATCCCCGGTCACAACAAATGTGCGTATAAAATGTCAGTGTTGTTAAAAGAGAGTGTTTTCTGTGCTCGTTTAGTTTTTTTCCGTCTAGACACGAATCATATTTGATGAGCGTTTATCTCCTTTATTTAAAATTAACTCAGTCATGTAAATCCAGTTGAGGTATTAATTGTAATTTATTTATTTTTATTTGTTTATTTTTAGTCTTATTAATTAAATTTTCAGATTTAACTAGCCAAATTAGCAAATCACAATGACAAAATGAGATTACGAATTTAAAAAGTCTCACACTCACCTTTATAGATTTATACTAACAAACAGTATTTTTTGTTACTAATGTGAACAAATTTGGGTTATGCTTGTGCAATGTGGAGCTTTTTTGAGTTTTATTTGTTACTTTTTTGTGTTAAATTAATTTCTCATTTGGAGGCTATAAGAAACATCATCACCTTAGTTTTGATTAAAATCACTTTAAATGTTCAATAAAAAGAAAAAATAAATAAAAAGAATTCATTTACTTAAACGTTATAACGCTATATATTCCATTCCAAAAATATCTGTCGACATAGAGTTGGGGCATTGCAAAGCTACTTTAAAAGACAGATTTTCACACTACATAAAACACCTATATCCAACTAGACTTCAAGTAGTCTGACTGCACTTAGCTATGATGTCCCCTATTGTTCCTTTTCTTGCTTGTGTTGTTTTTATTTTGAAATGTCGGTTTTGAAAAAAGCATCTGCTGAATGACTTTAGAATAGAATAGAACAGAACCGAATATATTCTACTGTTTTCATATAAGGTGCTGTTTAATATTGTAAACCTCCTTTGTGACCACAATTTCTATTACTTTGAGTTCGAGTAAAAATCTGATTTGGTCTTAGAGAGATGAAAATGTTATGTACTGTTCCAAAGCTTTTCTAGTCTCCTCACCTATACTTGCTCTTATTGTATTTGTATTTAAACAAAGACGAGCTGCTAAGCAGATGTTCTTTTTACAGCAACAGCAGTTTTTAAATTCATAGCTATACTCTTCCTCACCAGGGAGCAGGCCTACTCAGATTTTGTGGCCCATTCTTTTCAGTAGTTCTGCTGAAGCGCTCCACTGCTTGCTCCAGACTTCCTCTGCAACAGTTATAAAGGGATGAGGTGGAGTGGGGGTCGCTTGTTCACCTTGCGTGCCCCACTTTTCTCAACCTTTCACAGGATTCAACTTTAAGTCACAGACCACTTGTATAATAATTAAAGCTGCCACCAGTAACCTATCCATCCTCTGATTTCATCCTTTCCACAGTTTAATGGGACATAATCGGTACAGACAGAACCAGCATGCTGACAGGCATTATTAACAGAACATTAAGGAGATAAGAGAAAGCAAAGATATTGGTTTTGGCATGAACAAAAGAGGAGAGTAGAAAATATGGGTCGGCACAACATGCTTATATCATGTAACTGAAACACAAAGAGAGCTCAACAGTTTGGCATTTTCATCAATACATTTATTGTGTCTTTGTATTGTCTGTGCTCTAGTTAAGAAGCTGCCTACTGAGACCATTTTTTGTGTAAGCTGTCATTATGTCTGTTCTTTTTTTGTACCATTTTACATTAGTGGTTTAATTCATTTGGATTGAAATAGATGTAAAATTAAATGTCTATAAATAATTTAGATGTAATTATCTCTGATTCCTTTTTTTTTATTTTCACATATGGTAATAGGAAAATATTGTAAAATATTGTTGATTAAACACACTTGAGAAAGTACAAGGTAAATCAATGAAAATTGAACAGGGATGTCATGTCACAAAGCTGCGTTATTAATTCAGTGTCCCAGCCTTTAATGATATATATGAATCATTCAGAAAAGTCAGAATTCCTTAGAAAATGTGGTGTATGTTTGAATATAACTTAAAAATACTAAATGATTTTCCCTATATGCGATGCTTTATTCTCATAAGGTTTGTGTTTGATCAAGTTGAATCTATTAATTAAAGATTAAAATAAATCCTTGAATGTTTCATTAGGATGCTGACACAATATCACCTGTATCAGCTGGACTAAACATTCATATGGTATAAGACCCCGAGGTCTGCTTCATACTGGGAATAAAGCTTGTGTGTTACTGAACTGCTATATTGTGGCTTCATGTTTATGTTCACTCCAACAACCTTTCTGCTTCAGCGCTGCTGCTGCTGGGCAGCAGTTACCGCTTTACGTAAATATTTCCTTAGACATAGCATACCTTTGGCAAAGGTCATGTAGGCCATGGAGGCTAGTGCAACCCATGGTTGGTCTGACTCCTTCAGTTAGAACATGAAAGTTAGATGTAACTTAAAAGCAGGAACATACAGCAATTGAAATAAACTGAAAATGATCATTACTAAATGGCTTTGTAAGCTGGTAAACTCTATTCTTAAAGTCTGAAACTTATCTTTGGTTACATTTATTATTGGCATATGTGGCATTTCTTGGTCCAGAAAGTAAAAATGCTGCCATGTTTTTAGATGTATGTGTACATTTAGAACAGGTGTTTTCACTAACAGTCTTGTTTACCTGGCAGATGACCTGTGCTCACTAAATTCAGCGGGTCAGGTAACTGGTCAGAACAGCTGTCAGACAGGATTTTCACTTTCTGAACCAGAAATTGCCACCTCTGGTTATTGGAGATATGAGGTAATTGTGATGACTGCTGAATAATTTTCATTGAGAGGAAAGCTTAGAGTGGCTTCCTTGATAATTATTTCACCTGGTAAAAATGGACAACAAACGTTCTGAAAGACCTGGAGCTCAATCTCTGCCAGGATGAATGTTGGATTGAGCTGGTAATTCTGTAGTGTAATTCCTAATGTAAATATAGAGTAATGTTCCATTTATGCTAAAAGTGATGTGTTGAAGCATGCTTTTCAGAACACAAACACGCCGGATATCGCTGACCACCCAAAAAACTAAATTTAGGACTACAGCAGTCTTTGGGTATGGAACTGAATGCAGTATAAATGTGCATTTAAGTAACAACCCTGATGTTATTCTGGAAAAAATGAAAGAAAAAAATAAGCCGAAGCAGAAATGTATTTTATTTTTTTTACTTGCTACATTTCTTTATAAGAAATGGTAATAAGAAGTTATTAATATCAGGACATTAGTTAAATTGTCAAAATGGAAAAAGTCAAACAAGTATTTACTATTGGTACTCAAACTAATCTAAGTGGTAGAGGCATCTCAGGTAGATTTACTTCAATCAATAAAATAGAAAATAGATAAATCACCCATTTGAAGTAAAACAAACAACCGAACCTGCATAAATAAGCTATTGTATGGGGAACTGAGAAACAGCAACGTGCTTCTCACTATATTCAGGGGAATTTGTGTCCCTTTCTCTCTTAAGGAAATACTGCTGAGTGGTCTTTTTCAAAGGCAAATTGTCGTCTCCTTGGTTCGTCCCAGCTGGGTCCAGTTTTGTCTCAGAAATGTGGACCATTCCTAGTTCTGCTGGGACAGTTGTGTCTAATAATTTATAGCGGATCAGACTGGAACAAATCTGGAATTAATTTGGTGCAGTACAGGGGAATAAGCATAAGCCGTTGTATAGGCACCATGTCACTGAGTAATTGAGGTCTGATTGGTGTTGAACAAAGGGGTTGGAAGAGTGTATGAGCTGCCAGAATATCTTCCTCTGCTGTCAGTGATCGCAAGTGTAAGACAACACCGACTATTTAATATGAGATTTCTCCATATGATCACAATTCATTTCAACATAGAACCATTTACAAACAAAAATGGCTATGCTGCACATTGGTTCACGAACCATCACAAACCTGTTTTCTGCCTTAAACCTAGATGCTCTGTCAATATTCAAGGACAAACAAAACAAGCTCATGTTCAAGAGATAGAATTGATTTCCAAAGACTTCACATAAATCTGCCAAACTGCTTGTTTTTCATTTCCTGCCTTTTATTAACCCCTCTGCATTTCCTGTCTGCTGGATGAGCTGTTCATCACAACCCAGCTTCCATGTGTCATTTTTCAAGAAACATAATATCTACTTTTTTTAGTGAAGGTTACATAAATCTGAATCCTTTATCAGCCACCAGCACACCTCCTTGAAAACGCCCGGGTGGATTCTGTTATTTTTATCTAATCATTTCCTGAGCATATTCTGGTGTCAGGATCCATCTTAGCTGACAAGAGCTGGTTCCATTTGAGTCCCCTATCGCCCTGTGTTTCCAGTGTTTTGCCATGACACCTGACTGATAAATGTGCTGTTCTGTGTGTGTAGAAGGGGTGGATTTCAGCAGTGACACTTGGCATTTAATACACAGAAGTCATTCAGCAGTGTCCACAGTGGCAGTTTATCTCATAAAAGTTTAGCTTTATATTTCATTGAGGATCATATGCCTGCAGACCTCAGCGTTTGATGGCACTTTGGAGTCTCCTGCTTATTTACTGCAAAGAAAAACTGTCTTGAGGAAATGTGAAGTGCCAGATATCATTAATTCACAGGCTTTGGTCAAAAGGAACCACAGTTTGCATGAATATGTGGCCACTTTGAAACAAATGTCAGCCTGATATTAAAACTATATTTTCTGCCTTTTTGAAGTTTTACTTCAGCATATATATATATATATATATATATATATATATATATATAGCCATTGAATAATAATATGCCATTTTTATTCAATTTGCATTCAATTTTCATTCAATTAGTTCTAGATGGAATATGTTTATAAGTTTGGTATCACAAAATAAGACACATTGCAGAGTCAAATTAAATTAAGGTTCTTGTCCAATTAATTTTCCTTTATCGGGTCTACTTTTTGGTTACAAATGGAAACCTGCACATTCAGTTTCTTGTCTCTCTGATTGCATCTCTCTGATCAGTCTATGCCATTCTTTGCTAAAGAAACTGCAAAGTGTGCAAAGTAAATAGTAAATCTGTTAAAATGACAACGTTTCCTTTCCTTCTGTATGTACATGTGTGCGACCTCACTACTGGGCACAGATAGGGCAGTGAGAAGGTGCTATATTGCTGAAGTCCACCACTCCCATTTGCCTGTCTGTCATATGTCTTGCTTGGCTGAGCTCCACACAGTGATGGTGTTGACAAAATGACAGGGGTGGGGGTTATTCAAGTGAATGTCAATTTGGCTACAAAACACTGTTTCCCTGGGAGCACTGAAGCTCTGTCACACCAAAACAGGAAAGAAAAAGGGAACTGTAGTTCAAAATAAAAGGCAAGCCTCACAAAATCCGAGATTTACATTAAACACCAGCATAACAATGTAAGTAAGCCGCACAGTAAGCCGTTCTTATGTCTGCTAAATGTGCACACTGAGTGAAATTACATCCTTGCAGCCGCAATTAGCTGCCCTGTTGAGCAAACAGCAATAAAAATGCTACCTGGAATTTTATCATGATAACAAAGTGGTGTTGAATCTGCTAAAGCCTGGAATCAGTAGAAATTCTTCACACAGACTATGTGTTCTCAGAACATTCTCTGGCCTTGTAGACTGTCCTGACTTAACTGTTGGGATTAAAGATTCATTCTAATGTGTCTCTAATCTCATTATCTGCGTAATAGGGGCCCAGTTACACAGCAGCCTTTTAATGTACAAACACAGAGTGGGGTGTAGACTGTAGAGGTTACTGGGGACATGTTGTGCAGAATCGAATCTACAAACTCAACATCAAAAATCACAAAAAATTCCTGTTTGGATCTGTCATAAAAATAACATCTACATTATTTTCTGTTCCTGGTGCCATTTAAAATACATTAGACAACTTTTAACATGTTTTTCCTTCTTAAATTAGGGTTTGATGACAGGTGTTTGGATTAACACTGATTTAAAGAGCTTTATGAGATGCCCATGAGGATGAATCCAGAGTTTTAGGATTACTTACTTAAGATACCGTTGAAAAAGACAAATGGAAAATCTCTTTCACAAATCCATTAGAATGTTTCCGTGCCTTTATCTTAACTGATCCCTACAGGAACACATCCCAACACTTACACAACTACTTGTGCTGATAAATGACTCTGTGAAAGACACCTTGATTTTTTTTCAGGAGTAAATTTCCCAAAAGGTTTAGACAAACATTACATCTCTTTGGATTGTAACTGCCATGCAGGTAGTCCATAATGATGGCATTATTAATTTCAAATGCTTACAAAATGTCATTCAAAAGGCAGTAGTAGTGTTTTCTGATGTTTTTTATAAGCTTATGGCTGAAATTTTATTTCTCTTAGCAAGTTCCTGTGCAAAATAATGCTCCCAGAAATTATGGCATTTCTGTATGAATAATCCAGCTTTGCAATGAAACAATGTCCTGCATGTGATAGCAATGCCATAACAATACCACCTTATAGGCGTAAAAAAAATGTATACGTTTCTAAAATAATACTTCAACTTTATCTTCATTTTTAAATCTTGGCTGAAAATAGCCCCAGGCTTAGAGTTTTGTAAAGCGTTTAAAATGTTAATGTTAAGCTGAGCCTGTGCAACAGGCAATGTGTTTATTTATTGAAGAAACAATGTCCTCAACACAAAATAATAAAAATGTATTACAGTACCACAGCATAATGTATGTATACTTCAAATGATTTAGTACAAGGCTCTTAAACAATACCTCAAATTCCTATTAATAGCCCCAGGATCAGAGGTTCCCTGCAGGTTTTAATTAATCCACACCATTTACATTATTTGTATGTATAGAGAAATATAGGAACATATTTAAGTTCTCATGAATTATACATTCCCAGTGAGATTATTGTTACAAAAATGTCTTATCTTAGGTATAATATTAATCTGATTTAAAACAATACATTTTTAGCTTCCTTACAAATGAATGTGAATATTAAACAATGCATTGTTTCAATGTCTGAAATATTAGTGACGGAAAACTGCTACAAACAACTGTGGTTGAATGTATTTATTCTATTTTCTGTTTGTTAAATATTATTGTTACACAGGTTTGACAAAAAAGTAGAAACTACTCTGCACTGGCCTAATAAGAATTTAATATAGCACAGGGTTAACCTACGAAACATATATGGAGAGTTCGATGAACCCCATGATTTCCACATTCCATTCGTTCTATAGAAGTCTATGAGAGTGTTGTAACTAAGAAACTATATTTCAAAATAATGTTTCCTTATTTCACGATTTTATGTTCATATAATATATTTCTCTGTTTTTGATTTAACATATATTTATTTCAAAATGTACTTGTTTAATTATGAATAAAATGTCTCTCTGTAGACCTAAACATGTGTAGCATGAGGGAGAATATTCATAAAATGTAACATTGATTTTAGTTGTATTATGGCATCTTTAAAAATTATTGTAACAATGACAAAATGAGTACAGTCAGGTATGTTCATAGTCTGGAAATCACTTTTCATATTACTATTATTAAGTATATACATTTAAGAATATATTTTCTGAAACATAAGTAAGATTATTTTACCTTAAACAATCCAGTCTTACTAGTTTCTCCAAGTCCAGTAAATATTAAAATGTGTGAGGTGTACCTATGAAGTTTTACAACAATATGTATTTTGCAACATGAACTTCTTGATATGTACATGTACGTTCATTTTTAATATTTACCATTTGCTGATAGGAGAGAAGGAGAAAATGTATGAGGGTGCAATTGGAAAGTGAAATAGAAAAGTTAAAGGACTGTGGAAAATATGGCAGAAAATGGAATTTAAACTTGCATTTTCTCACTTGAGAGTCTGCAGTTTAAGGCAATCTGTTAAGCTACTGCTATGACATTTCTGATTTGGTCAACATGTTTACATCATGAGCATCAATGTCGTAGCATATGAGTAAAAAAATATGTCTTTTGTGAGATTTTGTTAAAACTGGCAACTTAACTGGTGTGAAAACATCACAAAACATGTCATATTAATTAAATCATTAAAGGGGCAGAGTGTAACAAATTCAAAGTTCCATGATAGAAACAGTTTGATATAGTTTTCAATCTAAGTATTGGTAGCTAAAGTTTGATATTGGCTTTTTTTTTACTATTTAATATACCATTTTGTCCAACTTTAACTTTCTGATATTGAAATCAACGGATACTGTTATCTTTGGACACCCCATAGATAAAAAAAAAAAAAGAAAAACAAAATCATTTAAGGAAAAAAACCCAGTTTGACAATGTCACACCCATAAGATTTATTGTGAGTTGTGCTAAACAAACAAATATATCTGAAACACAATACATGACATCTCTTATATGTTGTCATTTTGAGTTAGATTACACTTAGCTGAAGCTTTCATATACCATTACACTACATTACGCCCATTCGGCAGATGTTTTTCTCCAAAGCGACTTACATCTGAGAATATACCATATGTGTTGCGATACGGTGAGGTGGACCCAAACGCAGAATGGAGAAGGCAGGAAGGCAGATGCAGAATAACGGAATTTATTAATAGAGAAACAAAGAACTGGACATGAACTGAAGAACAAAGGAGTATAAATACACTCAAAACAAAACAAGACACAGGTGAAAACAATGACCAAAATTAACCCAGGTGAACTAATGAACAGAACATGAAGCTGATACCAAAGTTGCAGTTAAAACAGGAAATATTACAAAATAAAAGAGGAAATCCTAACAGTATGTACATGTTGTGTAAAAGTTGTCATTAAAAAAAGTACAAACCAATTTCAGTATTTTACGATATTACATTTTATTGCTGATATTGACAAACAATATACAAACAATTATAAAATCTGACATCTCTAGTATCTAATCATTTTAACAACTGTTTAAATTTTATTATCTTATAATGAACCATTTATATCTACATGCCGTGGGTTCACATAAACACCAGCCACCATATTGGTGTCATCATTTTTATTGCAATATCTCTGAATGGACACAAATCTCAGTCACCTCTGAGCTTTAAAACTGTGGTACTTGTTTTTTATAGATCTTAGAGAACTGTTTAGGATAAGCATCATCTAAAAAGGTATATAAGAAGTACATATGTAGACAGTGTTGAAGTATTTATCTGTGATTCAGTCATCACTGCACCTGAGATTTATGGATCCACTCACAAAGACTGGGGAATGTTTATTTTGGCCATTGAAGGCCACCATATCATAGAAACAACATCATTTCTATGATGTTGTTTATCATTACATATCAGTAATTCTTACACATTGTAAGCTTTTTTCAACCCTTTTTTCAACCCTTTCACTGACTTTACTGACTGAAATTTTAATCTAATTTGTATGTCAGTATTTTCCTTCTTCCCATCTTTTTTATTAGAATAGCAACTTGAAATCTGCTTAAAATAAAGAATTTAACTGAACAGTTTTTTTTATTATTATTTTTAATACGTTCAGGGAGGTAAAAACACTTACCAAAATCATTACAAAGTGTTATGTTTAGTAGAAATGGGAAAATGTGTGTGTACTGTAAGTGTGAATATGCACAGAGCACCACGTTCCTGCACACCTGCAGGCACTAAATCATTTTCTCTCTGGAAAACACGCTGGACGTGTTTTGATGGGTTCATTCTCATGATCACATTTTGAATATGACTTGTGTCCCAAATTGCCAAAATAGGTTGATGTCAGCTTCGCAAAAAGAATTTTTAAAAAAAAGTAAACAAAGGCATTGAGATCTCTTTCAAATCATCTAGCTCAGAACTAATTAAATAGAAGAATTGCTGCATTCAACATGTAGCTGTCTCAAGCAAAATTGGCAAAAAGACTGCATGCTCCAGTTTCTGGTTTTCATGCTTTCATATTATTATTTCAACATATCAGAGTTAAATGCTAAAAAAGATGTAACCTTTGCTATATTTTCCAGTTTCAGTTGGCAAGAGCACAAACCATGTGTAGTTTAAATTTGTTGTATTTTACTGTATATGCTGTTGCTTTCAGAGCTTTTATGCTATTGTACTTCTACCATTTTCTATAGTGCTGCACAAATATTTAAAGATATCCTCCTGTCTACTGAACATTTATGAAAGTATATTTTATAGCACTGGACATTTCAAAGGATGATCAGTAATGAAAACTGCCACTAGCCACAGAGTAGAAACAAAAAAAAGAAAAGAAGTACATACTTCTGTGGAGATTGTAAAAGCAATTAATCCTTATGAGAGGGGAATCGGCCATGTTTGTTTCTTTGTTACTCAACACATTCATGGAGTCCCAGCGATAAAAGCATTTGAAAGAAAACGGGTGTCCCTGTGCAAGGTCTTACACATACTGTGAAGTGTGAGAGAATGTCTGAGGGTGGTGTTGAGCTGGAAACTTGACAGGTTTAAAAAGACATGAACAATGGTCACCCGTGAGAGTGGAAAATTGTCCCTGCTGAACATGACCTTGTCAGTCTTCTCCTTATCAGCCTTGACACAGACAAAGACTCTGTAGTGTCACCTGCTGTGTGCATTGACCACAACACAGTGGAGAGCAAACGTCTGTATGCAAGTCTGTCCTTGAAATCAAGTAGTTGCTTAAAGGCTGAGTGTTTTAAACCCCCCGTCTGCTTTTAGATGTTTTCCATAGATGTATACAATAAAAAGCATGTGATCATAGCTAAAACCACCTCCAGTTTGACATCCATGTTGCTACAGAGGCAAAGAAAATTCTTTTCACTTTTCTTTTAGTTCACAAAGCTATAATATAAGCAAAGGTTTAATGGACTAATTCCAGAAAAGTATTTGTGTTGTTCAGAACTCTGATTGTTTGACACACAAGTCTCGTCAATCTTGTGTAATGTGTTACACAACTTAATCCAACACCTCCCAAGCTGACAACAGATTCCGTTGAGAAAGTGCTTTGCTGTAAAGTGAGCAGAATCCTATTACTTAAATAGGACTAATAGGAAAATATTACTTCCAACATTTCTGGATTAAGAATGATCTTCTGCTCTTAGGAATTGGTTGAGCTGCCTTTTCAGAATAAATACCTTTTATACACAAAGCTTTAAAGCTAGTACATTTCATTTAGAGTTCTTTGTGTTCAAGGATTGGTTGAGGAATAATAAATGCATGCTGAACAAACAAAGAATGGGGGGTGGGTCCCTAAATAGCCAGCTTATGTGCTTACTGCTGCACCTAACTGTATAGCCGAATTAATGCCAAGTGCAAAAGTTAGGTCAGTAAGAGAATGCTAAGCACTGGGAAATACAAACTGTATGTAGACTCCATGCCAGTGAAAATGCTGATGAAAGAAAATGGCAAAGCATTCAGATTTTACAACAAGGACTGAATAGCGAGGAACTTTAGCCACTTACATTGATTTGTATCTCTTGTATACTTTCCAGTATCTGTTTTCTGGGTGAATTCTCATACGAGACCCGAATACAAGAAGTCTGCAGATGTTCCAACATTCTTTTTTAGCTGTCAACTGTTTTTTTCCTTTTTGGTTCAAGGCAAGGCAAGTTTATTTGTTAGCACCTTTCGTATACACAACAGTTCAAAATACTTTATATAAAAACAAATTACAAATGTTGAAATAGAAATAAAAAAGAGAATAGAAACAGCAAGAATCATAATAAAATAATAAATTAACTTAAAATCATTAAGAAGAACATAATTAAAAGTTACCGATTTTATTTATAGCTGGAAGAGAGAAGAAAGGTTTTTTACCTGGATTTAAATATTTGATGTTTCTATATATGTCTATATTTGATGAAAGTTTTATCTCTACGGGCAGTTTGTTCCACTTTGTAGCATAACAGCTAAATGCTGCTTCTCCATGTTTAGTCTGGACTCTGGTCTGGACTAGTTAAAATGAGTCTTTGGATCTAAGAGCTCTGATTGGTTTATATTCTCTGAACATATCACAGATGTATTCTGGTCCTAAACCGT
>JBAMHX010000001.1:5516127-5534186 GCA_037177515.1 Pseudomugil tenellus
AATATGTAGATATATATAATGACTATCAAAATAATAATAATAAAGTTCCTACATTTTACAATTTAGATTTAAATGATCATATCTGAGTTATTTCATCTGTTTGCACGTATACTATTTGAATAGTCGTTAACTTGCGTAATAAAAATGTGGTTTGGTTTGCTCCTGATGTGCTGCAACTGCAATATGAATGATAGCAAAATTAGCCACGTCATAAAATTGCTGTTTTGGCAAATTCAACATTCAGTATCTCAAGTCATTAAACTTTATACTACAGCAATCTTTCTCTATGTTCGGCCCTTAAGCCCCTGAGCTTCTGACAAATAGTGATGAAGTTACATGGATGTAACATAAATTTCAGGGCAGCAACATGACTGCAGTTTATGACAGGATGGACGTGATTGATGCTGGTTATACTCAGAGGGCTCTCACACAGTACATGGCAGTCAACTTGATTAATTAACACCATCAGCTGCAATAAATACTAAGGTAGTAGCTGAGTTTTTTTACATTTATGCCTTTAAATACTTCTAAGGAAAAGTAGTCTATGTGTATGGTGCATGTTTTTATCCATTATTATGCAAGAAATGTATTTAAAGTTTAAATGTATTCATCACTAAAACATTGTAGAAGCCGCAGATGTTTTTGGGTGATGTGTAGCATTGAAAGCAAATAATGACTTGCAAGCTAATTAAGTGAATTATACCTCACATTATGCTCTAATTTAACAGGTTGCCCACAAATCCTGCGCCCCTGTGTCCGGACATAATTCGGTTTGAAACCCATGTGAACATTCCTAGATAAGATTTCTTTATTGATTCTGAGTGAGACGTGAAGGTCAGAGCATCAATTGACTCCCAGAGGCTGACCTTCAGAGGAACTGTGGCACAGACAGTTGTCTCATTACATTTGACTGGGGGCATTTTCAGGGTCTGATGTAGCAGAATAGTAGAGCCCTGTGCTTTTTTCTTTTTCAAAGGCGTCCTTTAGAAACAAGTAGCGCATATTAAACGAGCATTAATGATTTTACATTTCCGATATTCATCCTTTGTATTGTCCTTTGTGGTTCCAAAAGAGAGCATTTTAACATCTTGTAAAATAGCTCTTCAATTGCCACTGGAGTATTTCAAGCAGCCCTTTTTCATTTTTAGAATATTTCTAGTAGAAAACCTATGTTCTGAATTGGGGATTTGTGGTGAAAACATGATTATTTACCAACACAGAAGGACTTGACAAAACATGCCATTGAGTGGGAATGTAAAATTCAGTGGTTTAGGAGGTCCACACAAAAGGACTGCACTGGGATTTGTATCCACCAGGTCCCTGCATATATCTTACTGGAGTAGCTAGTTTTAGAGTTACTGCAGAAAGGAGGGGTGGGTAGGGGATTCTCGATGCAGCACCTGCACTGATGCTTAGCTAACTTTAAAAACAATGGTACACTTAACGAATGAAGCTGAGGAAAGAATAAAAGTAGAGCTTTTCTGTGAAGACATGTCTGCCTTTTGGAACATTATATATATAATTATATATATAATAGGAAACTAGAGAAGGGACTTTTTCATGTAAACAATTTAAAGACCTTTCAAAGTCAGAACCAAAGAAGTATTTTCTTATTTCTTAACCCTAAACCCGAGTCTGACTACAGAAGACTAAAAGCATGTCCCAAAAACATTTTGCTTAAGTAAATTTGATGTCTGTATAACATAGCATCTCTGAACATAGTTTTTGCAGATCAGATAGAACAGCAGCTAATTATTGCAGGAATTACAGAACAACATGCAGCCTGAAAGATTTTGGTCTTACAGTACTTTATTACAGAAGCTGAGAGCGGCCATCCCTGTAATTACTTTGTGATGCCCTTATCACAAGATTACAGGAGAATAAGTTATCTTTGTCTCATTACCTTGCTTTGCCTTCTGTTATTTCAATAAAGTATAACAAGATTTAATTTCTTCAGGTCACAAGATGATCAAGGTGAACTCCAAAAGTAGCTTTTTAGCTCTTTAGTAATTTAACTGGTACTTGGTAGAATCTGTGACAGTAATGACTTTCCTGAACTCTACAAATATCCGCCTCTATGGTTTTTAATTTACTTAATTTCTTTAATATCTCAAGAACAAAACTGCTTCATGATATAAAACTTGGTTTATTTTCTTTGTTGTTTAAAACATAGCTCCTCCAAGACACCATACTTTTTAAATGGCATCATCTTCTAGCGTACGCACGCTGGCGATTCCACTAAATACGTTTGGTTGACAAGTTTAAATAATTGAAGTCTGTTTTGTTCTGTCAGACATTATTGTGTACTATTTTGCCTTCATGTTCAACTCTTATAAGGTGTTTTCTGTTTTGCTACTTACAATGAGTAATATCCTACTTTGATTTTCTTTTTCATATGTAAGAGACAAGGGAAACATCCACTGTAATGGTTCCCTTTTCCAATCAAACAGCTAAAGTGAAAAACGGTCCAAAGTATCCAGAAATTTACAGAAAATAAGTAACCATTTCAAGCTTACTGAAGAATTTATTTAAGGGATTTGGGTAACTGGTGGAATTTTTGCAATGCCACACAGTGTTACAAAAACACAATGAAAATTCTTATCCACACACACACACACACACATATGTATATTGCATATTGCTTGGCCTTAATTTGTTATTCATTTTTCCTAATCATTTATATTTACTATATCCTCCGTTTTAGTGTTTGTTTACAAAACTCTAACTAGAGTTCAATGTGGATGCCTGCCAGCGTTGGCGGTTTGACCTTTTTCTGAAAGATTATAGTTGCCCTCAGATTTAATTTAGTGACAGCGCTGCAAGGCATTGGCGTGATGGTGACACAAAAATAAAATTTCCCCTCCCCACACACAGTGTGAACTTCATTCAGTGTATTCATGGGTTTTTGGTTAAATATGTATGTGTAGCTGTTTTTGAGTAATGTATATGTTTTCAGACATAATTTTTTTTAGCTTTCATTAAACCTTCAACAGGTAAATATGTAGCTTCATTATCTTACCTCACATAACCTTTGGACAGCTGTCAGGTTAGACTTTCAGAGTATGGATACAATGTATTGAATGTAATAAGTGGGAGGAAATCAGCAATACATGTGGACAAATTTATGGTGACGTTGATGAAATTACTGGCAGGTCTACAAACAGGCAGCTGGTAAATAAAACTTAATAAGCAGATAACAAAAAGATGGAGCTGAGAGGGAATGCTGGAAAAAAGAGAATTAAGAATAATGAAAATGCATTGACTGTGAGAGAAATGCAAACACTTGCTTATTTATATGGCACACTACATGGTAATGAGCTCATTTAAAGGCTGAAATCTTATTTCTTAGAAAAGAGACTGCCCTAGCTCTTGCTGCTCACTATTGCCAGAGATTAGTGCTAAAGGTGGATGTGCCTTTAGCCAAAAATGTTTGGAAGAAAAAAAGAACATATTCAATTATTTTACTGTCAACGTAAACATTTAAAAGACTGTTTAAATCTCAGAACGGAGTGTTGGGAATATTATGGTTTCACCCTGAATGCCACTGCCGCCACAGATCCTTTGTGCTAACACGATGACTTCAACAATATTTTCATGTTTTGCATATGCATAGATGTCATAGAGACAATGAACAGATTCTATTTTGAGTGATTTATCAATTTCAGGTTGGCCACCAGGGGGGATTCAAAGCTGAAAACTTTTGACTATATCGCTGAAACTATTCATCCCATTGACCTCAAATTGACTGCAAACAAAATGTCATGACCTGAAGATGTGTCACATAATGAGGTTATAACCCATAAATTCATTTCCATCAGTCCTACTGTCGCAGCTGAACTGGCTTCCTGTTTTTTACAGAATATGGTTTAAAATTCTGGATTTAATATATCAGGCTCTCCATCATAAAGCACTGTCATACATCAGGGAGCTCCTTCAGCCCTACAGCCCGAGTCGGTCACTAAGATCGCGTGATTAAGGTCTTCTAGAAGTGAAACAAACCAGGCTGAAAACCAAAGGTGACAGGGCCTTTGCGATAGTCGCTCCATCCCTTTGGAACTCCCCTCCTCTCAGCCTGACAATGGCAGACTCAGTGGTTTGTTTTAAAAAGCAGCTAAAAACATATTTTTTTAAAACTTGCTTTTATTTAGTTTTATGGGTTTTTATTTAGTTTTACTATTTTTTTTTTATATTCCATGTTTTATGTTTATAGTTAAGCACTTTGTGATTTTTATCTTGAAAGGTGCTATATATATGAAGATTTACTTACTTAAATCTTAATGCTTCTATATTTTATATGTATTTGAGATTTGGGGAAATTGAAGATTGGGGGTGTTGGGGTTATACCTGTTGCTGTGGAATTTCTAGTTTCTCAGCTGCAATTTGGTCTCTGATAATGGTGATGATAAGCAAAAATCTCATCAAGTTTAGAAAATCTTTGCTTGTTTATATATATTTCGTATCAGCTTGTATTGCTAATCTGTCATTAGTAAAGCAAAAATAAACCAAAGCAAAACGCCCTTATCTTTCTGTCGGCCCTGAGGGCCACTTGCACGTTCCTATCAATATGAACAATGAGTTTACGCCTTTGTGCAATAAGGAAGCGTGCAACTACCTTCTGTAGCACGAATAGGTGAGTTTTAAGTATCCAGCCTCAACCTGTCATTTTAATGCATCAATAAATTCAATTAATATTTTCATTTCAGTCAAATATAACTCATTTCACTCAATTTCACAGTTTAATCTGACTTTTCATGGTAATATTGGCAGCCTCTCTGCCAAGCTGTAGTACAGTGGAAAAAACATATCACATTAAACCCCTCCACCACGCTGAGGTATATTAAATGGTTTTATATCTCACAGACGTCTTACCTGCCTGGGCCATGAATGTAAATTATGGCTTGAACTAATTAATGGTGGAGTGAATAAACAGATTTCCTTCATCATAAGATGAACGTTTGTCTTAAAATGGCAGCATTCTTTTAACACACGACTCTTTCAGGACACCAATTAATAAAAACAAACTGCATAATAGTATCCAGTTCCACTTGCCGACAGGTCAACTGATTACTGAAGCGTGTGTTTGTGGAAACCTGAAAAACATTGTCATGCTTTTTTATGATAGGTTGACTTGTGGATGTTTACAAGAGTTTTTCATAATGTCTGGTATGAGTGTGAAACTTTCACTTTTAATTCCACCATGTGAGTGAAGGTGCATCAAATCTCTGTTGCTGATAAAGACGTCAGCTCTTAAATGATACTGTGGGGCCCCAGAAACTACCTAAAGCCAGTGGCTGAAATAGAAAAGGGAGCACCAGCCCATTCACTGGCACAGAGGTGGAAAATCAATATACACCGCCTGCTAGATATGATGTGGAATCTGCTTTGCTTCACTGCAGGTGATATTTTCACAGGTAACCTACTGCTTGTCAAGAATAATGCGATGCTACGGACTGTCTATAAGTATCTCATGTAATTTGCATGTCTTGCAGACATTTTTTTACTGCATGCAGTACATGTCTCTTAAGCCATGGTGACATTAGTCTCACAACTTTGTGTTGTAACTAGAGGTCAAAGATAAAAAACATTTTTTAGTACTGACTAATATTACCTCTAAAGGGGGAATCTAACTGACTTGTGTTATTCCAAACTTCAAACTCCCAACAGTTGATTACGTTGTTCCATTACACGTCCCAACATGTCCAAGATGGTTTGACATTTGATTTTCTAGAGTTTTAGACAGTATGTTCTTTTGGTTTTCTCTATTTTTTTTATTTCTAACCAATGCCATAATTGGTTAATAATAATTTGATTCAGTCAAATGTTATAATTACAGTGCAGTTCATGAGCATCATGAGCTTCACAAACTGCAGCCTCCAAAGTGACTAAAAGAGTCACAGTGCCTGCAAACCAGTTGGCAAAACAGTTGCATCACAAGGTTTGTTACAAGCCAGTACTGAAACAGATTAAACACTCTCCTTAAAGATGTTTATTTAATGTAAAGGGAATTGTGTTGTTTTTTTAGTGCTCGTTTCGAACTTCTCACCAACTCAAGACTTAGTGAGAACTCTTATAATAATTTTTACAAAACCTTTTAAACTTGTATTCTTAGGAGAATTTATTTAAATGATAACTTAATAAACTTGCAGCTGAAAACATTTCCTTTCAGCTGCCATGACAGATGTAAGCAGACTTCAACTCAGGCAAAGAGATAAAAAAAACACATAATTGGGGCTTTACCTTCTCTGCAGTAGATTATCTTTTTTGGGCAACTTTCAAGACTTGAAGGTTGTTTTTTTAATTATTCAGGGATGACTGACGGGAGCTGGCATCCTCTAAAAGGAAGGAAAAGATACCCCGTGTCCTCACTCTCTCTGTCAAGACACAAGCAAAGAAATGCAGGAGGTCGTCAATTTTATTGTCATAGTCTTGAAAAGAATTAATCAATTAATAATAAGAACAGTAATGAGACAAGGAAAGAGGCTTCCTGCCTACAGTACCAGATTTGTTTTGAATGAGTTTTATGCAAATTACAACTAGGAGATGTTGCACAGTGTGTCAGCTCTTTAAAGACGCCTGGAAATAAGCTCAAACAATAACACCAACCGTCATTTCTACACAGACAATCAATTATTTTGGACCACAAGCTATCCTTCATCCACTCTGTAATAAACAGCTGATCTGATGCTTTTTTAAATGTCATCTACTCCTGTTTGTTTGTATTCCAAATTATAATATGCACCTTATCTAGTTTTAGACAAGGTGAAAGATTTACAGATGGGTGATCAGGAGAAAAGCGATCTGCAACTATTTTAATGATCAATATTTCTTTATGGCCCCTTTAGGCTTTTCGATGTGAAAATTGGCTCATTTGTAATTATTTTTGTGATGTTCAACAAGACATTTTGACATTTTTAAATGAATGTTATTGATATTTTCTCAAATTTGAAGGACCTCACTAATTTTATCTTAACTACTGTTGACTTTTGGGAAAGGAAATTAGAGGAAATTGGATTTTTTTTTTTTTTTTTACCTAATTGTTATGTTTCAGAAAGGTGCTCCTATCAGGTCAAAGCTGCAGTGGAACTGGGGTTTAACCTGACGGAGTGTGGACAGATTTCCATGCTTCTCCTGACACTTTCCCTGTCACCTGTAGACTTTATCCAGGTGGTTAAAAGCACACCCTCTTTGTCCAATTCTCGCTTGTTTGTATTTTAACTTTTTACACCTGGGAACTGTGGGGGAATTATCAACAAAATGTGTTTAGCATTAGTTTAGAAAGGCACTTTATGTGGCTTTTGATAAGATATGTTTGGCTTTATTTTTATGTTATCTTATACCGTAAATGAAGATTAAGTCAGCCTTTGGGATTCTTTTTTTTCCTGTGTGTGTATTTGCATGCTTGTCTATGTGAATTTTCTACTTCTTGCTTGTTTTTACACATTCAGGGAGCCATTATTTGCAAAAGATGCACACAGCTGACAGGAATAAAAAAAGTGGCACTAATCCTGAATCTACTTGAGGGCAATTCCAACTTAGTCCACTATGGCTTTGCAGGCAGTTTAAAGACACAGCAGATGTTTATTGGCTCATTTAAATAAACTCTTAATTAGCAGAAAATGCCTTTTCCTCGCCATCAGCAGATTTAAAAATACAGAATCTCAACTAAATGTGTTTGGGCAAATAATTATTCATTATATATTCCTTACTTTATAAAACATGGAAATATCTCAAATTTAATCTTGGGGGGTGGGGACACATTTTTTAATAGCTAATTTGCAATTTGTATCAGTTAGTGGACTTTGCATGGTTGTCATGGAGATGTCTCAGTTAAGGTTTGGTTCCTTGTTTGTGTCTTGACACAATGTGACTGATGTGACATAATCTCCATGACAACTGACCACACTTTATTTGCTTTTACCCGTTTGCTTTTTTGGTTAAAACATAATTGTTGCTTTTATGCCAAGAGATTCCAATTTTAGATTTCAGAGGTTCTGATTTTGCTTTATTGCCTTAACACCAGGTGCAACGAATGGTTAAAGTGCAGGCCTTCAGTGCACTTTCTAAAAGACTCCCTGAATGAAAATTGGATTAAACTGCTGTTAGGGTTTTGGGAAAGGTTACATTGGTTTCCTGTTTTATTTTGTAGTTTTTCCTGTTTTGCCTGCTGCTTTCTGTTTTAGCTTCATGTCTTGTTCATTAGTTCACCTGGTTTAATTTTGGTCACTGTTTTCCCCTGTGTCTAGTTCTGTTTTCAGTGTATTTATACACTTGGTTTTCTTTCTCCTGAAGTGAATTCAAGGAGAGGTTTGGAGCCAAGATGAGTAGCTTGATGTGAAGAAGTTTCTGCCTGGATGCAAAACTTGATGTATAAAAAGGTTTATTTACAAAGAGTCAGGCATCGAAGACAGAGCTGCAGCCTCTGTGAAGACTCCAGGCCAATATGGAAAATCCCACTGAAATTTGTGTGCTCACAGTTTATACAGGGTGCAGACAAAGACATTCCTGAGTCCGGATGTTAGCCAATCACAAGTCCACACTGGGTGTAAGGACCTTGATAGGAAACATATGTTCAGTGGACTATATGCTGAGAATCAGACACTTCACTCCCTTGCTAGTTCATTAGATTTCTTTGTACGTAAGTTCATGTGTAGTTCTTTGATTGTCTGTTAATAAATCCAGTAATTTTGTATCCGGCTGCCTTCTCCTTTCCTGCGTTTGGGTCCACCACTTCACCGCATCGTAACAACTGCAAGGTTTTTGAGGTGAAAGACAATAAATATTCTTAAGATAAATTGCAGTCAGAATCATGAAAGTGTTGTAGTAAGGTGAGATGCGTTGTGAGGTGTGGACCCAAATGCAGGAAGAATGCAGATAAACTGAACAAATTTATCCCAGCGCTAAACATGTGGAACATGACGCAAATAATCTCAACTACAAGGCAACACAATGATCCTGTAAGGTGAACAGAAAACCAAGGACTTAAATTTACAGAACTAAACTAGACACAAGTGAACTAATGAACAGAATCAAAACAGAAAACAAGGAACTCTACAAAAATAAAAAACGAAGAACACAGGAAACCAACACAAAGTCCACATTATGACAAAGAACCTGGCGTCAGTTAAGCTTTTTTTCCCACCCTAAATGCTACATCTGTACCAATTGTTGTAACTACAATATTTTTTAAAATGTTTTCACCAAGTCTAGAAGAGTTCACATTTTCAAGCATTTTAACAATCAATGTTTTAACATAACTACCTAATAAGCTACCTTTGACGAATATTTGCACACTGTGGCTGTTTTTGATGTTTTTAATAATACATATTTAAATTGTACATCCATCCACTTTTTTAACCGCTTCATCCAATTGAGGGTTGCATGTAGCTGGAGCAAATCCCAGCAGTCATCGGGTGAGAGGCAGGATACACCTTGAACAGTTCCACAATGTATTAGATAGTTTTGTTTTTTTCTACAAAATTAGTTACTAAACTCGTGATTTATCAGAGTAGACCATTTAGGCATTAATATTCATAGAAAATTGAAATTGACACTGACACACCTACTGAACCAGGATAAGATTAAGAGCAGGGTGGAAAACCAAGGAAGAAATTGATTGAAAGGCGTGGTTGCATTTTTTTCCTGCTGTTATGACCTTTTGATCCAGTCCCCACCTCTATTTAGCTAATGAAAAATTGTCTGGTTTACACAGGGTCTCCTTGACATGTGGCTGGTCAACAACGACGTGGCAGGGGTATCTTCTTGATTAATGCAACACTGGTTTGTTCACAATGCTTTCAACCTCTTCGAGGGAAAAGTCTTCACTCATGACTGACAATTCTAATTGTTGGTTTTTGTTGCCTCATGTCACAGCAAGAATCAGAAATCGCTGTGAAGCAGGTGAATTAGGGCTATAGCAGTACAAATATTTTTTTTAATCCAAAAAGAGCAGTATGTTTATAGCTCCCGCATTATTTTGCTGTGAGATTTATTTCCAGCATTAAAGTTTTACGTATGCAATTGTACAACCCGATCTAGAAATAGCTGCCTCGGGTCCACATACATAGCCTTTTGTCAGCTCCTGCGAGGTTACAGAAGTGCAAGATTGCATGGTGTTGATCTAATTGTGCTCCATTAATATAATAAATGAACAAGGTTCCAAACATGTAGTTTGTCATCACAGGCTGTTGCTATCCAGCTAAGCCAACCTTTTCGGCCTTCCCAGTTTGTCTCTAGGTTTTTTTTTATCGCTTTGCCAATCAATCCATTCAAGCCTGTGTATAATTACAAAAATGGCATTTTCATTTTAAAACAGTCTTCCTGAAATATGAAGATATGAAGATCTTTAATTTCCAGAATGACACCTCTTCTCCCAAAAATAACCAACCAAACAAAAACTTTTAAAAAAGGCCCTTTTACACATTTAAACTACTGTTTGGCTCAGAGCAAGACAGGTTTGGGGAGGGTTACTAGAATTGGTTATGAAATCTATCTTCTGACAGATGAGAGTCATTGCTCGGTAAGTTAGATTTTTCTCAAATGCAGAGAATTGATGACTAAGATGCTTGTGCTATGTGTGTGTGTTGGATGCAAAAGGAGGTCAAGCACAAGGTTACATGTGAATATAATGTATCAACTGGATCCACCTTACACAAATGCAACAGTTAATCTTGTAAAGCTGTTTCTTGTACTAGAAAAATGTTGTACTCAGGCCCAGCTGAGCGGTCAAATCATCTGAGCTCCTTCTTATTTAAACAGACTGCAATGTTAGAATTTCTGCTGTTTAATTAATAAGATATGAGCACCTGTGTAGGCATGCATTAATACATCTGTTGTAAATCATTGCACACTTAGATATCTTGTAACACCACACTTTAAATTAGTACGGACGAGATATAGTCCTTGTCAAGCCTGACCTTGTATTTCTCAGCTATTTTAAATCAGTAATGACAGTTAACTGGTTTCTCGGCAAGTCCTAAAGATTACAAGATGAACAACAAAATGTACTTTAGTAAACACAGTAAACACAGTCAACACAACTTCTCATTCAGAATGAGTTTGCATCATCATTTGCAAGATCAGTTCTTACTGAAAAAACTAAACATTTTCCCCTGAAGATCCTGTTCTCGCTGTGCAGTGTGTGCCGCCATGCATGATAAAAACTTTTTTTTGTGTGTGTGCAAGGCTGCAATGACTGACAATTAAACTAATACCTCCCATCATTAACGAATGTTTAAGCCTCAGAGTTTGAAAATCTGTTGAGCATTTGTATGTCATAAAATCTATTTTCTGCATGCTGAAGCCAAAAAAAATTCTAAATTGCCTCCAAAATATTAAGATGTAAATTTTTAAAAAAACTATTAAAAATAATTATTTTACTTAAAAAATAATAGCATATGTACTTAATTTGAGGTGTTTAATCTTACTTAGATTTTTGTTTTTTCAGTGCACTGAGGAGGGTATCTCAACATTTAATGGGAGTTCTTTTTTAAAGCACACATGACAGTAGAGGCAGTTCCATCACAGATCAGAATGTACTAATATTTTACTACATGTCTCGTAAGGCAGTGTAATGAGTCTATAAAGTAAGATAATATATAACTGAATACATTTTGTAAAGAATGTAAAGATCCAAAACAAGAGGATGAATGAAAATCCTTAAAACAAGGTAACAATTACAGATAATCTAATCAATTGACATAAAAGATAGAAAGACAGAAGTTAACATAATAATCCATAATGTCCATGTTGTAGATGTCTAAAACATCCAGGAGTCTACATCAGTGAAGCATATTTAATTACTTTGTTGAGTTAATCTCAGTGTTTGACTGACATCTGCCAGCACGCCTCCAGTACACTGATGTTAGATGTAAGAAGCAGCAGAGAAAAACAATTAGAAGTGTGACTACAAGCCGTGGGCAGGCAGATGGGCTGACGACATGTTTTCTCCATGAAGTTGAAGAGCGTAGTGCAGACAAGACTCAAAGAACCGAAGTGACATTTCCAGGTATGGCTGCATGCTATTAAATATGCTGCAGCTGAACCGTTAATTAGCTGTACAGACTGCTAACAGGTGTTAATAAGGGATTTGTTGCTGCTGGATGTTTGTCTGGTCCCTCATTTAACAATGTAAGGTGCAGGACAAGAAATGTGTTCATGTAAATGAGAGAATATTTGAGCAGAAAATCTGCTTGTTGAGCACAGTGACCTAAAATTGATCAGCCAAAACACTACTCTGATTAATTTCGAACTAAATTAAAATTAGTAACATGATCAAATCTCAGTGGCAACATTCAACTATTCCAAGGAGAACTGTTTATCAGATATTTGGTATTTATTATTTTTTGCCATTGTTATATTAAATAAAGAAGTGTAGTGATATAATCCTAATTAAAAAAAGGATCTTATCACATTATGACGTTTTACAGTAAAAATGTGAAAGACCTTCATAATAAGGTACGTTTTATAGTGAAAATATGCAATATTATCTGTGTATGTGTGTGTGTGTGTGTGTGTGTGATCTCCCTTTTTTATACTACATTTTTCCGATTGCAAAGTAATACTTTCAAATAATTTCAAGGATCTTTTGAAAAGCCCTAAATAGCCTGTAGCAAGGGGGAAGAAATGTCATTATATATGGTAGTTCTATTAACGACACAAAATTACTATGGATAAAGTACGTTGATTGTAAAAAATAAAGATGGGGTAAAACATTGTAAAAACATCCAACTTATCATGTAATAAGTTTTCAGTGATCACAATTACCTATCAAGTTATAACATGATAGTGTCTCGTTTTTTTTTCTTCTACGCTTCCTTACTTAAGTGTTCACAAGTTCACCAATATAAAAGTTGCTATAATGGAACTCAATTTCGCTAACTAGGATCACCTGGACACTGAGGTTATGTATTGGAACTGTTACTGAGGGAGAATGATTGAAAGGTCTCTCCTGTCAATGTGTCTCAATGAAACAACCTTCACAGCTAAAGGTTAATAAATAAAAAAAGACGAATGAGCTCTTCACTTTCTTTGTGAAATTAAAGGTTAAAAGTCCTTTCAGTGACTAAATAGACTTTGAGGGTTTTTTATGACCCAGATGTAGCATAGGATGCTTTAATGCAGCACATCCTTGCTGCAGGGTGGGGTGTGAACTGATGCAAGATAATGATGCATTTGCTGCAAAATAGATTCTGCAGCATCTTGCACTGTGGAGTCATCTCACTTCACTCCTGTCATTACATTCCTCTTTTAAGTCTTCCTCACATCACAAACCCTTTGCTCTGTTAGTTTTTTAAGAATCTACAGTGCATAGAAAGATGCTTTACTATTCTTAGTGAATGTGGCGCTGGATTATCATAGTACTGCAGCACATAAAAGACTGGAAGTGAAGCTGAACACTTAGCACTTCAACATGTGTTTTCTGTGTTACTCAGTGTTTTTTCCTATAATCCTGGAACACAATACCAACAGCTGAACCCAGCGATGTAATTTTAAATATGGATTAATCATGTATGGTGTTTTGTTCTCTGTCTTTTTATTTGCCACCCTCCACTGAGGCTTCTTTACAAATTGCAGCGCTGGTGAGCTGGCAAAACTCTGCTCTTGCTGTTTAGAGAAACATTAGTATGCTGACAACAAAACAAATCTGAAAGTTAGAAAGAAACTTGCTGACTTCACTAAATAAATGTAAATTTGGCATTCATAAAATGTATTATTTGTAGTTGTTTTTTTATTTTATTTCTAATATATTCTGAGTTTTGACCAATATCTATTTTTTGACTGTAATATTTCAAGGTTGGTCAATGTGGGTGTTTGGTAGCTGAATACATTTATTTATGTTATATAAGTTTGATTTATCAGAATTATGGTGTTGAGAAATTATCCAAAGTGTTACAACTCCTATAAATGTAGGAACAGCAATATAAAAATTTTGACAGTCCTACTTGTTCATCTGAAACAGAAAACAGTTTGGGATAGAGGATGAGATTTTAGTGCCAGTTTGAGTATTTGCTTGCATCCCTGGCTTGCATTCCTGGCTCCTGAAATGTATGCATCAGACTGGCATGTGTGAAGTCTGGAAGCTGGATTGTCATGTTAGAGTATTTGGGGAGTTTTGGGAGTTGTATTGGATTTTTCGCAGTGCAGATGAGAAGGGCATTGTTCCGCTGAGACAGTGTTGCTAAAGTTGATGGTACTTGTGAAAGTACCACCCACTAGACTATAAGTCAGAGTCCAATGTTTACCGTCATTGTCACATTGATCTGTCTGTGCAGACATTTTTGGGCCGCAATTGGATTACTTTGCATAAGCAAGCTTGGAGGCTTATGAGTATACAATCTCGGCAGCTTTTAATAAGTGGAAAACATACATTGATAACTGTTACAAGCTGGCCATCTGTCAGTTAGAAAGAGATATTAATTAAAAAGACAAGCTTAATGAATTTTATCAATAAAGGCGGTCCAAACTGCTGTCATACAATCAAATACTGAAAAAGCTTCTTGGCACATAATGAATGTGAACCCATATTTCTTAAAATGTTTTTTTATTTTTTGTTTCATCTGTGCTGACAGCCAACTGCTGTCTTAAGTTTTGCAACTGTTACTGAATAGTGTTTATAGATGCAATAAAAAGTACACATACATTCAAATGCTCTCCATTTTTGAAGTCCTTTGATTTATTTGTCACATTATGTGGAACCTTTTGGTCACAAAAACTTTACTTCTTTTAATCGCTGAGCAAAAAAATAGCTGGCACTGATCTGAGCATCATTGATGAAAAGTAGGTGAAGATGACAAATTTACACTTGATTACCTAACAAACCAGCAATAACAACAGATCTGCTGGATGTTTTTGTTTTTTGCCAACCCAAAGGAGGAATGGGCTGTTCTGTTTTTTTGTTCCTTCTTTTTCTAACCCATAGTGTGCCAGAACCAACTTTTTCATCTTTACACCTTTTTCTTTGGAAGGTTGATCAGCACACAATACTTCATTTGCACATCAGTCCACTTTGAAGCTCTGTGAAACCCTGCTCTAAATATTTAATCAAAAACCAATGAACAGAAATTGAGGAAAAGGGGGCAGTGAGCTGAAGCTAACAGTGTGGCTTATCTTTAATCTTAAAGGTCATGAATGAACTGAGGTCCCAAAGCAGCAAGAATAGCAGATCCCTCTCACTTTGACGCTCATATAAAGAGACATACGAGCCGAGAGGGGGGTGGGAGGTAAAGAGGGAGGGTTGAGCCCGAGCCTGTTCTCTCTGCTTTGCCTTTGTGAAGAAGACAACTTACTGTGAGAAGCTTATAATGTGAGCTGTTTTGAGGGAAGAATGCAAAATTTGTAGCGACAAACAAGGCATTTGGACCTCTAACATTGCTTCAGCTTTAGACATTATCTGTCTGACTTCATCACAGCCATCAGTTTATGATGGTGGGCTGTTCTGCAGAATTTATCCAAATGTTAATGGCCTTGGCTGGAATTTGCAGTAATACAGCCTCAGTGTTGTCAGCAGCTTCGACAGTGTCTGAACTACAAGGCCAAGCTTCTGGTCCAGCTTTTAGCTGAGCACATGGGCCTTTGGCAATAGTAGCGTGATTTGTGCACATGTTGTCTAAACACAAGCGTTATGACCACTTTAGAGTGACCAATTAACCTCTGAGTGAGCGTGAGTTGTTGTTTGCTTGTTTCACTGTGATGGCCCTGCGATGGATGGCGGCATGTCCAGGTTCTACTCTGCCTCTCACCTGCATATTGCTGGGACAGGCTCTAGCTTCCCTATCACCCCATTTTGCCACACTGCAATGTAATCTTTCCCTTTACCAACAAAGGTTTGAGAACTGAAGAGAATTTGTCACACAGTCTAGGGTCTACCTCTTTTTTATGTTTGCTTGTTTCAGAGTGGTCCTGATGGCCTGATGGTAGGGGAGCAGAGGCCAACCACACAGTCAGGAGTTGCCAGTTGCTTTCCAGGGTAGTAGCAGGTGCTTGTCTAGAGCAGAGATCACAACCTCAGAAGCTCCTGGTCCACTGTTCTGTATATTTTAAATGTTCCATGCTGTTGCATCACACTTGAATCTGAAGTTTTGCACCAATAAAATGTGCGTGAAAAATGTCTTCCAACAAACAAACCTACTGCAGGGTACAGGCCCTAGAGGTCGAGATCTGTTGATCCCTGATACATTTTACTGAATAGGATGTAAAAGTCATAATATAATCAAATGTAATGATGTTTTATTATTGTAAAGATTGGTTTATTTATACTCAAAAATTGATTAACCTCCCAAACACTAATATTTTTCCTGTTGTGCAAACTATATTGCATTTCGATTCATAGTATTTTAATAGAGGAACAATATTCTGACATATAATTCAAACCAAAATTAACTAATCCCTCACTTTTTCCATAAACGGCCATAATAGAATAAATAAACTAAGCCCCACAGCAACATTTTTTCTTCAACAAGGAAACATCATCAATTATCATAATCATCATCTAATTATAACCAGGGGTTTTTACAAAGAAATGAAATATTGGTAAAAGAGACACGCAAGCTTGCAATACGTGATTGTCTAACTGCTTTCTATTTAACGAGACTCATTTCATCAAAGTCTGGCCAGTGATCTATTTTTGGCCCCGTTCAAATTGAAAAATGCAGATGAGGCATCATTAAAGACTTATATGTGATGGAATTTTCTCTTGTGGCCAGTGTGCAGTTCTTCTTCCATTTGTCCAATTTGAGAGGAAAAATAAGTCTCATCAAGCCATACGTCAAATTTATTGCTATTCATGATAGAAGCACATTGAATTTGTCTCCATGGTAAAATTGAAGCTCATATCATGGTGACAGAGCTAATTGCCACCAGTTCAGTCTAATCTTGTCATGGCATCCAGCATATGTGTTCGTTATTTGTGAGGATGTGTCTTACATGTTCTCATTCAAAATGAAAAGCTCCTCTGATGATGGATTTCCATCATTCTTCATTTGTTTCATTATTCGTTCCAAGTTGACCTCCAACATTCATGTAAATATTTTTTTTTGCTGCCACTATGAACTTCCACTATTTGGTGTTGTGTTAATGTGTCATAAATGAATAATAATATGAAATAATAACATTGATAATATTGATAATATTTTTTTCGGGGACCAACCTACTTTTTTCTAGCTTATCTTTGTAAACTATAGGCATAAAAGGAAACGTATGATATGATAGAGTTAATAACTGAAATAATAAACTAATTAATCAGTCTTAATAAATAAATCAGTTCAGACGCTAGTTTCACAAGTTCTCGTTTGAATTGACCTGAATGATGACCACGGGGAATCAAAACAGAGAACGACTAGATAATAAAGTGAATTTTTATTTATCTAAAGTCTATACATGTGCTAAATATGATTAATAAAACAAAAGAAAATAATATGAAAATGTAAACAAACAAGGCAAACAAACATAAACCAATGATGTGTAAATATGGTGATTAACCTGATTTTCTATGGTTTCTATGGTTCTATGGTCTTCAAAAATATTTAAAGAGATGGTCACTTGGTCAGCGCTGTGATGGACTGCTAAACTGTCCAGGGTGTACCCTGCCTCTTGTCGGATGACTGCTGGGATAGGCTCCAGCTGCCTGTAACCCTGAATTGGATGAAGCAGTTAAGAAAATGTATAAATGGTTACATGGTCAAATGTGTGAATTTCAGAGATATTAGATGCACTGTTGGTGGTTAGTTCGGTAAAGTTCAGTAAAAACAAAAGCAACCACTCATGGTACTCATCCATCCATTTTCTGGAGCCAATCCCAGCAGCCAACGGGCGAGGTACACCCTGGACAGGTCGCCAGTCTATCACAGGGCCACACACATAGATGAACAACCACGCACACACACACTCACACCTAAGGTCAATTTAGAGTCCCCAATCAGCCTATCGCCAAGGTGCATGTCTTTGGACTGTGGGAGGAAGCCGGAGAAACCGGAGAGAACCCATACCAACACGGGGAGAACATGCAAACTCCACACAGATAGGCCACCGCCCGAGCCGGGGATCAAACAGGCAACCTGCTTGCT
>JBAMHX010000001.1:5559525-5576222 GCA_037177515.1 Pseudomugil tenellus
ACACACACACACACACACACATAGTTAACACCAATATTCTAATTGGCAATATTACATTTGATCAAATATCTGCATCAAATGTAATATTGCCAATTAGAATATTGGTGTTAACTATGTGTGTGTTCTTGTGAATGATATTCATTCTAAAAGGAAAAGAAAATGCATGCACATGTAGATTTGTCCATCCATCATCTACCACTTATTCCTGAATAAGTCGCTACAGCCAATTCCAGCTGACACAGGGCGAGAGGCAGGGTACACCCCGGACAGGTCGCCAGTCCATCACAGGGCTAACACACATAGACAAAGAACCACGCACACTCACCCCTATGGGCAATTTAGCCTATCCTCAAGGTTCATGTCTTTGGAATGAGGGAGAAAGCCAGAGTAGCCTGAGAGAACTCGTGCAAACACGGGGAGAACATGCAAACTCCACAAAGAAAGGCCAGCGCCCGAACCAGGGATAGAACCGGAACCACCTTGCTGTGAGGCTACAGCGCTAACCACCCGCCACCCACCATGTAAATTTGGATTAATTAAAATGAAACACAAAATGGATTTCAAGTTATCCTGCATTAACTGATTTCTAATATTATATTTTCTGCAAGGAAGCTGGATCAGCCAAATACTAGCCTCAGACATATGATCCTGTATTACTCTGAATTATTCAGAGATAATGAAATGCTGTTAGAATTTTACATATCACAATTATATCAGCACCGGTCACTGCACATTCACCAGTCACTTGAGGTCAGTTTCACTACAGCTTTAGGCAGCATAGAAGTCTAGAAAAACTGTCTTAAATGTTTTAGATATCCTAATTATTTATTTTCCTCTCACAGTTGACTTTGCAGTGGTGATCATAAACCTGGAGTCCCACTCACACATTCAGATGTTATATTCCAGAAGACCTCATGTTTGTTTCCAGAGTTGCAGACCAACTTCTAGCTCACTCTACCAAACTTGCTGATGTTTTTAAGCTTTAGGTAAAACTTGAGCTCCACTAAAATTGTCAGAAATCACTAATCAAACAAACATTTTTTACCTCTGCTCTGTGTGTGTTTACCCAAGATGTCCCATGGGTATATTAAAAAAAGGCTCATGCAGTCTGGCCACCATCACCCCTGGGGCAGTCTTTGATGTCTATTTGCTTTAGGTTAGCTAGTTTGGGATCATTCTTTACCCTCTGCACCAGCGTGTTGGGCAGGACAGAGGTTGGCTTCGATTTAAAATGGTATACTGTGGAACAAATCTATTCTTCAGTGGAAAAACACATCATCAAATTTTAAAAGAGAATCAAGTCAACAGGGAAAAAAAATCCCATGTTTCTGGAAAAGATGATGTAGTATGTGCTCAAAATGTTTTCAAGGTGCCCTCTAGGTGCAGTCCAGCAACCACAGTAATTAAAATGGGTGCTGGAGGATTTATTCTTGACAGTGGCCGGAGGAATGTTTTGAAGCTGTAAAAATTGTGTTTAAAGTAGCTGTTGTGCTGTTTAAATTTAGTGTCAAGATGGTAAAGCCTTTAGGGATTTGCACATGTAATGGATTATGTAAACAATCTACATAGTTTATATATAATACTTGAATATAATTCATCTAAAACATCTCTCAATCTGTAAAATATCACTATTAAACTTAACATTTTGCGGTCTAGATTGTGATACGGCTGTGATTATGTTCCCATGATGTGAAACTAAACAGGGTGTCTGATGACATAAGGTAACTGACAGATTATAACACAAACTCTTTAGTATTAGTACAAAACTGTACCAAATATATTTTTCAAGGCTGGTCATGAACAAAAGAACATGGCTTTGCGGAAATTTAAAGTACAGGAAACAAGACGTTTTGTCTCTATTGTCATGTTTGTCTTGGTGAATCCTCCTTAGGTTGTGATATGTAAACTCAAGAAAGGGCTAGTTCTTTATATGCAAGGTTTACTTTGAAAAATTTGACAATGGCAGTCCAGCCATGGAAATTCTATGGATATGATATATTTCAATAAGAAAAAATGGTCCTAAAAGTTGCAAAAACACTCAGTTACCACCAGTGATTGTGCAACAAGGCAGCAAGTCTTGCACAATCATTGATTTAGCCTTTTTTGTGCACTTAGGGAAGGTGGCAACTGTGTAAAGTCCATTTCACACCACCCATTTAGTGGTTGCATGCAATGTTCTTAGTAAAATATGAAAGGTGCTATACAAATAAACTTGCCTTGCCTGTTGTATATGGAACAGTTATCATCATCACAGGTCCCATTATTATGGCACGCAATGCTGTCAAGAGTCAGTTGTTTCTGCAGGATGGCACTGGCTAGTTCTGAAATGTGCCTGTACACCCTTGGTGCCACCTCAGGTGATTGACAGATCACTGGATGGAGATGAAGAAAAGATTTTCCAAAACCTGCGTATAGTTTTACCAGTTTAATGTAAATTTTATATAACTTTTCAAATAAGTCAACATTGTTTGTAGAATAGATTCCAGCAGCCCTGAAAACTTCCAAGATGGAACTCACCACACAAGACATTGTGGTTAGACATCAAGCAGCACATACTCTGCCCATAAACAACCAACTTGTCTTTCTGTGGACTAAATTTGTTGTAAATATTTCAGAATATTTATCCAAATTATTAACACACGGATGTATAACTTGTCATGTATCTCTAATGTGATCAGTATTCACTGTAGTGTACTGTATAATGCAACAATTTCTCCCAAAACAAAAACTGCCCAGTACTGTGTAGGTGTCCTCAGTGTAATCAAAACAGCTCCTGCCCAGTCAGACATGGACTCTAAAAGTGTTTTACAGTAGTGTTGTCACATCAGGCCCCAATTTTAATATGCAAGCTTGGAGTTGTAACTTCATGGATTGGCCCTATGGTTTTTCAACAGATACAACAGCTAGATTTGATAGAAATCTGGGTCTCTAACATCTGGGAGCTACTGAAACTAAAACATTTCTGACCAACGTCTTAGTATGTTGAGAGAGAGGAACTGCTCCTATCAGGAATTATGGGAGTGTGTGTGGTCTGTGAAAATGTTCAGGTGGTACAAATCAAAGTAACATCCAAGTGAACAGGCTAATTTAAGATGAACTTGGCTCTCAAGTAAAAATGCATTACAACAGCTGGCAGCAACAGAGAGTAGATACAAAATGCCACAATCATGTCATCAGTTTTCACCAGCCCTCAGTTTGTACATTAACTTCTTCATTACCACTGGGTCACCAGCAATTCAGTAGCACACTTTATCACTATCTGGTGGTAATGAAGAAGCTAGATAATAGTAACAAATATGTTGTTTAGGTTACTCCCTTTCTGTCCTGGATAATTGACATGTAGACTTTTAGTCAAAATAGTTTTGGAATTTGCTCTGGACTTTAATAAATGATATAATTAATGTTTTGTGAACGCATCACGATTTTATGTAATTTTTTAAAGGGGGAATTGCCTCTCCTCTAATTTGCTGCCCTCTGGACAACTTTTAGGCAGAAATGAATATTTTCTAATGCTCAAAAGATGCTGATTTAGATCCCCTTGACGCTGGATCCCTCCCACATCAGACGGTCTCGAATTATAATGGAAAACCAGTAAAGTAGAGTTGAGCTGATCGAGTAGAGTAGAACGGAGTAGTTATAAAAGGAAAGGCACCATTAGAGATGTCAAGTGTTACCCAGCAGGTACTGCATCATGAGTAAATGCTTTGGGTCTTACAGATTGAAGGTTTGGGACTCTTTGAATCAGGATTGTTCAGATTTGAACCTTTTTGAGTTCTGAAATTAGATCGTCAGCTGAGAAATATACTATTCCTGAAAAGCTTTTGCATTAAAATGAAGTGTAGGATAAATACTTGATCAATCCTTGCTGGGAATTGCTTGGTTGGTTGTTTTTTGGATTGTGCCGTATTGTGTGCAGTGTATGAGAAGCCATTTCCAAAGGGTGCACAGTTTTACTCGCTGCACTTCAACAGCAACTATGTTTACGGTTAATGCCTCCAGTACAATCCATATTAAAGCCAGGATGAAGTTTTCCAGTAGAACATGGTGTTGATATGAGCTGATCAATATTCTGCATTTCATCCACTTATGGTTTTTAATGCTGTAGAAGGCCTGTGATGTTTTCCTACCGCCTGCTATTTGCTCCTTTTTCAGCCTTGAACCTTGGTATAGGTTCATTTAAAATGAATTTGGGCTCAGGCTCCTTTGTGACAGAAAGAAATAAGCTTTACAGAAATGTAACTGTAGGTGTGATTTAAGGACAACCTATCCCTCCCTCTGAGTGTGGCATTTCCTTAACCATCTGGACATTTTCTCTCCAACTCGTAACAAATAAATATAAATCAAGAAGCTTGTGGGGAAATTGGAAAACTAACTAATTCATAATCACTCATCAGGACTCTGCTTAGGCACCAGCAGAATCCAATCTGTGCATCTGCATGCACCCTCATTAGGACATTCATTAGCAGATTGTTAAAAGCAGTATAATTTGGAAAGGTGGCAACAACAACATTTTACATCTGCTGCTCAATTATTTTATCTGTTACAAGATTTTTGCACTGTTTTGGAACATTTTGTGTTTGGTTCTGTGATGATTATTGTTAGGAATTAAAGATTTGCTTGTGGGGACTTTAATTCTTGCCTATTGTGAACAATATATAGCAAAGGGCCCATGCCTCTGTTCTAGACTGCTGCCATACTTTAAGGTAATATTACATGTTATTTGTCATGTCTTTAGCAAACCTTTGCACGAAAAACAGTTTGTCTTCCATTCTCTTTCAGTCACTGAAAAACGATGACACAGTGGCCAAGAAGGATGTGCAGAGGATTCTGGAGCTCAGCCACAAGCAGAGGTAAAGTGGAGCAACATGCATGAAACATTAGTTTTTGTAAACGGTATACACTTATCTTAAGTGTAATCATAATTTACCCTTGAAATCTGAAAATGTTTTATTTATAAAAATAGGCTCCTAACTGGTTCTAAGAATTAGTGATAATTCCATGTAGAAAATAAATGTTTGAAGTTTTTATTATTAAGTTGGATTATTCTAAGCATTCTCTGGTTTGTTTATTATTGTGGAGAAAGATGAAGATGGATTATGTATGATTCAACCATAAATCCCCCCCTGTGTATTTGAAAATAAAGGGCAGGTCTTCATTTAGTTAAAAAAGCACATAAACCTCAGGTGATTTAGTGCTTATTTTTTTTGCAGTAAACCTGAAAAAAGGGATTTATCTAAAGTGGTCTGCCAGTCTCTGATTAATAATGTATGTAATGAGTCCGTTTGTGATTAGGAGCAATTTGTGGGCTCACATGCTCTCTGAAATGTCAGTCTGATTGAAGTCCAGCCTCTTGTGTGCAGTACCTTGATAGCCAATCAATAGCCCATCACAAGTCTGTGGCAGCTCTCACATGTCATCAAGCTAAAAACCATAAAGCTGCAGTTTGGCTTCATGTCGCCCACCAAGTATTTTGGAAGTCATAGCTTTTTTTTTCTTTCTCAAAGTGTTATTAATCCAGCTTCAGACTTTTGCTGCTGCCAAGTGTGATTACTAGCTGACTCCATCATGTTAGATTCAGACAGGTGATTCATTGAAAGCCATTTATTTTGGACAAGTCTTAACAGACATTTGATTTCTTTCCTGAAAAATAATTTTGCTCCACACTGCAATACAACAGAAATGTTTATCCACACAGTGGTTTAAAAAGTTATGTTTTAAGGTTTCAAACTACCAACAGCTGTGAGTTAGCTTGTTGCCAAAACTGTTAGCATCGCATGTCATGTGCTGACTGCTGCGGGACACCTCGGTATGCGTCATGCTTTTTATGCCCCTTTCTGTCAGTTTGTACAATGTTGATTTTGAGCAGCAAAATGTTTTCATGTCCAGAATGTAGGAGATAGGATTATAAATGAAATGCCAAAGCAGGAGTAGAGGGCTGGTTGCTGTGAAGAAAAATGTTTGCAAGACTGAACTTATGCTAAGAGACAAGACCAGTGGCATATAAAATGTGAGATATGTGGCTGTTCCTTTCAGCACTAACTCCGAGTGTTCGTGTAGCATCTTGAGAGGTGCTGCCGCTTCACTACACCACCACTTCACCGTGACTTACGTCCCATGCTTCTAAATACGTGTCTATGCTTGGAAATAGTAAACAGCCTGTTACATGGAATTTAATAGTGTCTTGTGATTTTTACACATAACGTGCCAACTTGATTCATATTTAGTCTTTGCATTGCTATTTTTTTCTAAACAATTACATCAAGCAATACAAAAATAGCCTCTGCATAATTAACATTCATGTTAAATGAATCATAAATATTGTACCAGTCCTTAATGCTGTGGGTGTTAAATTGCTGTGGAGTAATTAAAAAAAAATTTCTAAAACAGAATGTGCTTGCTAGTTAGTGAAGACTGGAAGTGAAAAACCATGCTTCCGGAGGTGTCATGGCGACATCTAGTATTTTGACAGGAAAGTGGTGGTTACTGAAATGTTTGAGTGCTGTAATTAATTAATCTAATTAACTCATTAAAATGACAGCCCATACATATATATATATATGGTTATCAATGGGGTAAAATCTAGAAAAAAACAAAAACAAGCAATGTAAAGCAGCATTTGCTGTTGTAATGTTCCATAAAATACAATCTGAAATACTTGTTAAAATATAAAAATGAAAACACATATTTGAAATTGTTTTTTAAAAAAATCTCTTAACACAAATTTTACTCATGCTTAAAGCTTTTTGAAGTCTTGACTCTAAAACCTGGCAACCACACCTGCTTTGGTATTTTATTTATGAATCCATCACCTTCATTTGGTTGCCAGATATTTTTTTTCCCCCCCAAAGAGATGGTAGCAGTTTCAATCTGTGGCTTACTTCTTATTCTTACTTGGTTAAAATGTTAAGTTACATAAATCCACTTGACTCTCAGTTATGGTTACTTACAGAAAGAAAAGCCTTCTGTGGCAGAGCAGTAAAGGCCTCTGGGAGTGTGAGGAGGATGTGCTAACAGGGTGTTTCTCACTTCCCTCCCACTTGACAGAGAGGAGATGAAGTCCCTCCAGGCAGCCTTGCAGAAGCAGCTGGATGAGGCAAATGAGAGAGCTGAGAAGCAGCAGGCCACGGTAAGACAAAGCTGACCTCCCCTTTGGCATCTGGGTTAGTCTAACCACCACCTTCACCTGTCATACTGGCCAATCAGTGATCCCCACCCATTACACAATAGCCTGCTCTCACCTCTGTCTCTCAACACTTATCAAAGACTGTGAACCTGCAAGAAAAGACTTTTCCACCGAGTTGTTTTTCTTTAGTTAAAAGACAAATATAGGATGTGCATTCTGTAAAAGCTGAGTTTTACTTTATGCACTGCATCACAAGCTAATAAGCAGGCATCGAAACACAGCAGTTTTAAAAGCAATACAATGAAGAAATAAAAGCGGGTATTATCAGAGGAAGTGAAAACAAGAAAGAGAGGAAGAGACAGCAAGAAAACAAGAATAAACATCAGAGAGACTTTTACTGTCTGGAGAGAGCTCAGCATACAATGTGGATGCATTTGTAGCGGACGCATAACTGAAAAAAGTTTTGGCAAAGTTCAAAAGTACCTCTTTGAATATATGTTTTAAAATTCATAATTTTACTGTTATGACTCCACATCAGCAATTTGCTAATTGAAAATCTGGATAAATATGCTGGATGTTGTTTTTATGCATGTCCTCCATCTACCTGTGCTATCCCACATTTGTATTATCATGCTCTTCAGAGACAGTGTGTCTAGTTCTGCCACCAAACTCCTTATCACCGTATCACCATGAGGGCTATCTGGCAACACATACTGTAAGCCCATGTATCTTTTACATATTTATAAAAACTTTGTGCTGATGGAGTCTTGGCATGTTATGCACAGTCACACGGTTGGATGTGTTATGACATCACAACCATTACTCAGATCTTTGTCAGATCTAAATGAATAAATGAGGTTGTTGTCATGTCTGGGCTTTAAAAACTCCACATAAAAAATACAGTATTTTGCGTTATGTGATTTCTTCACATTTTTATTCGTGGAAATGATCCTCTTCTAATATCTTGGCTAGAGTATACCTGTCACTGACATCCAAAAGCACAGATGCAATGAGTAACATTAAGAATGACTGCATTCCTTTTAGTGCTCAGCAAACCTTCCCAGTGAATCAGTGTCAAAGCAGCAGGACTTTACCCAACTCAAATGTAGCCTTTATTAATACACCTTTCCTTTCTTTGCTTATCAAAAGATCGGAACAATTTTCAACAGTCAAAACATGTCAGAGACATTCAGATTACAAGTTTATGTATGGAAATGTTGCTGCAGTCCACAGTTTTGTGGACCTTTCAAATTATATTTGTCAAATAATCATGCGGGATTAGTCAGGTTATTTCTGGGTTGTGTATCCAGTGTGTATCAATATGTGAGATGTTTGTCACAATTATGGTGCTGAAGGTGTTGACACTGCTTTGGTAGAAAACATTTAGCTGCCCTGGATATGACTTATATGCAGCGCCTGATGCCATCACCACTACTAAGGGATGCTCAGAATGGTTAATGCAGTTTAACATATATTGCTGAGTCAAAGGAGAAATTATAAAATAATACAATTAGCTCCTTTCCAGTTTAAACAAAGGAAGCTTCTTCAACAAGGTATGAACCATTCAAAAACAGTTGGTTTTACTTCAGCTTTTATCATTATCATTACCGTAAAATCTACTGTCAACCTAAAATTACTTGAGTTATTTTATGATTTTTTTTTATTTAATCCCATTGTCAGGGCAAACCACCATTTGTACCATGTGCTTGAATAATTTAAGAAATACCCATCAGTGTCAGATGTACTTACTGGATGATCCCTCTCGCTGTCATGGCCATGGAGACCGCAGTGAGGTTGTTGGTTGTGATTCTGATGGTAGAGTGACTGTTTTCCAACTGGAAGGTTTGTATTTCACTCCATAGAATGTCTTCAGAATGAAGTGTCTTTGGGCGTATGAATGTAATAAGAATAACATGCCACATATAGAAGTGGAAGAAGCTTCTTTTTTTCATCTTATCTAATGAGTTAATTATTTTCATTTCACTGTGGAACTCCTTTCCCACTGAAATAAGGAGCATTTGTGAAATTAAATGGCTCACCATCAACATTAAATATAGGCTGAAATCAAACCAAAATTGTACCCACCTGTAATAAACCTGAAAGTTTGAGTGAGAGAGAAAGAGTGAGAGACAAATGTGAGTCAAATGGGTCTTGTGTATTTCTAATTAAGTGTTTTCACGTGTAATGTTTTTCAATGGTGTGTATTTTGTACTATGTAGATGGTCCCAACCAGGGACTGGAGTTTAAAATTAGCACTTGCTATAAACTCTAGGGTGCATTACATCAGCTGTGAGCTTTGTTTTGTAGCTATGTTTGTCTGCATTGTCTCTGTCAAAAAAAAAAATAAATAAATAAAACTTTAAATGTTTTCTTTTCTAAACATAGTAAGCAGACTTAATGTGTCACACAGTCCTGCTCCACAACATATGGAAAGACTAAATGTTTAACTTTTTTCACATGAATTTCTCTTTTAAATTGATTTTATTAGCATGATTTGAAATATAAATCATTCTTCTAACTGTGTACTTAGCACAGCAAACTGGAGATTTTATGCATTTGACCCTCTTAAATATAAAAACCTAAGGGCAGCACCACTTTTTTTCCTTTTTTTCTTTTTTGTTGCTGATCTTTAACATTCCTGTGGGCTGTAACAGTGACTGAAAGGCACAAACATAAACTTTGATGTTATCAAGCTCTGCTTTCGGATGTGAGTCAACTGTGAAGACTGAGTTTACTTTTCCCTGGGGTGCAAACATGGCATGAGGTCACGAGCCCTATGAATCTTTTCCTTTTTTGTCCTTAGGACTATCTTGATGACCTCTGCAAAGGACATCCAACACTGGATTAAAATCTTTTTTTTAGAACAGATAAGTAGAAGCAGACCTAACTTTGACCTTTCTGTCTTACATGCACACCAAATTTATTCCTTTAGATGCATAGTTTCCCATAGCAGGAGTTAGCCATCTACAGATGTTTGGACCTCCATCTAACAAGTACACACAAACAGACACACACAAGCTTTGGGCTGCACCAACAAGACATCTGAGCTCACGATAACAGGATTGCCATGAACAAAGATATCACCTTGACACAATAAGTGTATGGGTTATTAAATCAGGCACACAGGGGAAAATAGGCATTTGCTCACAGCAGGAGTAAATGCCTTGGTGTTGCATATGGCCTGAAATCAACAAATCTGCGATTAAACATTAGTGGACACTTGTTATGCTACACTAACTTTGTAAAACATGAGAGGAATATCATGTGTAACAGGGTTTTCAATCAGAGTTAAAAAGCCTTTAAACCTTGATGGGTGGCCATCTGAAAGGTGATAAACTGTTTTAAAATTTAATTGCAGTACCGGTTGTCTCTACCACTGCCAGCTTATAAAGAACTGTTTACGTCTATAGCAAGGGCATAGGTTAAATATGAATGTAAATTCACATAACCTGCAAATACTGGGAAAATGAATTACAGTAAATCACAGGTTGAACCCTTGTTATTGATATTATTATTTCTGGCCTTTGCTTTTGCAGTCAATTAATATGCTGAAGCAAATAAAACTATTTTAAATGTATTTTTCATGCAATAAAATAATTTGAAAACCTAAGGCTCTTTTTTCATTACATATTTGCTTTATCTTTCTTTCTTTCTTTCTTTCTTTCTTTCTTACTTACTTACTTACTTACTATTTTTTAGTGCAATGACAATGATTAAATATGACCTCTGATGTTATTGTGACCTGTTTAGGGATGTGAGTCAGCTGGTGAGGTCTAATTCATACTTCCCCAGGGTAGCTCACTGGAAAGTAAGATTGTTATAACTCTGAACTATAGGGTATAGAAATAGCAAGAAAATATACATAAACAAACCAATAAATAATAACACTCTGCAATGAAGGGGAAAGCTTTTATGCTTCCTTCAATTCCTGAGGGCTGACTGGCTTGTGCCCTGACATAAAGTAAATTAATATTATTTTTTAATAATTAATAATTAAATTCCATATTTATTTTTCTTGACTGGCTGACTAAAGAATGATTTTTGTAAGTAAAGGCTGAAAAATTATCTTCCAATTCTTATGTGCCATAGATTTTTTTCTGGAAAATTAAAAAAAAAAATGCTTTCCTGATCAGAAAGCATTTTATCTCAAAACCAGTAATAATCTGTGGCTGAAATGGTCATGACCACAGGCTTTTGTAATATTTGCTGAAAGCTACATTATAGAGCTTTAATGTAGCTGCAATAGACCAGTCAATGCTAAAGACGGAGTCCGGACCCACAAATGGGTTGCGAAAGGTTTGATGTGGGTCGCCCCAATTAATTTTTTAGTCCACTGTACTGATGTGAGTGTGCAGTTCCCTTATCACCCACATGAGGAAGCCGATTATATTTTGCCACAATTGGTTTCTAATTTCACCAGGTTTCAACCCTGAATGTTTTGAGTCTGGCTCCTTTAGCAAAAACAACTGCAACTTTTGCTGGCATCTTTTTCCTCCTGTTGCTTCTTATCACCTACTCTCATGCACAACCACTCAGAGTGGGGTCATGTCGAATTCGTATCTTGGCAGGGGAAGCTGAGTTTGAAAAGTTTGACTGCAGAGCTCCGCTGTAGGGACTCTTCCAGTGCAGGATCCAGTCTCAGACTCATCATGGGGCTGGAAGAAACAAAGAATTGTTTAAAAACGTTTGCATAATAGAGCTGCATAGAAGACTTTTATAAATAAAATACACCCTCAAATCAGCATACAGTTTGTTATAACCACTCTGTCCCCATATGGCTCAAACTATAAATAACATATCCCACTGTTGTCAAATGGGGGCAGAGAGGGTTTACAGATACCACCGTGTGTTATTTTGATGTGTGTTTTAGCATGTATTTGTATTAATTTTAAAAACATGTGATAGTGTCTCAAGATGTTCTCTTGAAAGTTGCTCCAAAATTCCATTACCCTTTTCTGGAATAATGGTACTGTTTATAGAAGTGTAGTTGAGCTTTTCCAAGAGCACTGATTAAGCACATTATCATCACAGAAAAAATATCTTGTAAAGTATTTGGTTTAACCACAATACTATGACGGTGTTGCTTTTAACTCAGTTACCAAATGTATTTTTACAATATGGTTTTTAATGGTGCGTTTTTATATAGCAAATAGTTACTGTTCCTCTTAACCTACATTAAAGCAAATGGCTGTGGCTGCACTGAGACAGATCTTCTCGAGACTGCAATCACCTCCTTTTATCAGCTTGTTTTCAAGCTTCCGCTATTTTACTTCTTGATTTCACTGCTGCTTTCAACACAGCGGATCAGGATGTTTTAAAATCACGCTTGCATCAATCTGTCGGTAAGAATGGTACATTACTGAAATGGTTTGAATCCTATTTTGTAACAAGAGTCTTTCACATCTCAGACTTATTCAGTGGCCTCACTTAAACATGGGGTACCTCAAGGCCCCATTTTAAGTCCTGTCCAATTTCTGCTCCGTTTACTTCCTCTGGAGTCCAATTTTTAAAAAGAATTGTGTAATTTCATTGTTATACAGATGACATTCAGATGTATTTTCCTTTAAAGTCTGTTTGAAACCATAATGTAGAAAATTGACAGAACTGTCTAAAGGACATTAAAACGTGGATAGAGCTTAACTTCCTCTGCATAAATGAGAGTAAAACTCAAGTCACTACATTTCCTTTACTCTCTGTATGTCCTTTTTACAATCGTTTTTATATTTTACTCTTGATTTTCAAGTGTTTTAATGGTCTGGCATCTCAGTACCTTTCTGAGCTTGTGCACTGTCTTGTCTTGGTAGAGGTCTGAGATCTGAAGACCTGATGTTTTTAAATCTGAGTTTTTGAGTCTGCTTTAAAAGTCTACCTTTTTACGCTGTCGTTTAATATCAGAGACAAGAACAACTAAGCCTGGCTTTGTCATGTATTGTCAATTTTATTGTTGTTTCATACTATTAATGTTTGTTTATGTACCTGTGCAGAACTTTGGTGCCCTTGTGGTATGTGACTGCAGTTTATAAATAAAGTTTGATTTGATGATTTAATCGATGGGTATTTGGTGTCCTTTAAAGAATCAGGGGCCAGTGCAAATTTATACCTATTTATACCTGTTTTCCCTACATTGGAAATATTATTTGATCAACTGATGATGGAAAACTAATATTTATACTAATACTTCTTTATTTAACAAGGCTCTTTGTTGCCCAAAGACTGTGGATTTTTTGTTTTTGATCAGGGACATGACTGCCACTTCCCCCCCAATCCCCCCCACACACACAATTTACCACTATTCATGTTATTTACGTCAATCAATTTATCTTTAAGGTCTCATGCTAGGCTCTCCATCCAGTACCAAGCTCTTATTTTTTTAAGCCTGAGATGTCTAACTGGCTCTAAACCTAAAGAAATATATGTAAATCAACAAATAAGAGTCATAGTGTGTTTAAATAAACTGCAATAAATAAAAAGTCAAAGCAAATTTGGGAAAAAAAGTTTTCTGTTTCACTTACCATCTATCATTATGTCCCAGGTGACTGGTTTGAATTACTTCTGCTTGTTCACTGATCAAATACACATACACGCACATACACACTCACAAAGTTAGTCTGACTATGTATCTTTTGTTCTTTCTCTGTCCTCAGATTAAATTTATTAAAGTGGAGATGGAGAAAAAAACCAAAATCATCAAGGATTTACAACAAGAGGTGAGTCTTCAACTACAATCCAGAGACTGAACAGAGTTGCAATTTACATCTATGGAGTATATGCACATATTTGAAGCTAAAGTGGCACAATTTCCTTTAATTTAGTGATCAGAATCCCCACTCTCCCTGTCTTCACCACTCTTGTTCTATTTAATGATTTTCTGAAGTTGCCAAATGCTTTTTGATTTTTTTTGTCAGATACATTTTTTAATGTCACAAACATATTTTTGTCTGTATGTGAGTGATCATAATATATTATAATATATTATATGATATTGGTACTGGAAATTAAGAGTGGGAAAAAATCGGTATATCATATCACTAAGAAAGTCAATATGGAACATATTTAATTTAAAATTAGTTATTAATACATTTATGTTTTTTTTTAGCATTAAATTACACATTTTTCAGAAAAAGCTGCTGAATGGACTTTTTAATACATGTCTTTGCGATGAGTTGCCAAGATAACTGGGTCTGGCCACACTGGGTCTGTGGCCAACCAACCCATTGTTGGTTGTTGTTCTAATATTAAAAACCTCCAAACAACTCACCAAAAAAATAAAAAATGAAATTGAAAAACTAAAATCTCACTGACCACTTCTGTGATCAATCAAATAAAAACATGCAGCAACTTGATGATCTGGAATTTGGACATATAGAGGGTTTATTTCACAGTCAGTGGAGAATTGTAGAAAAATCCTGCTTTAAAACACAAATGTCTCCTTTTTTAATCATTGGTGGGTTTAATAAACATTTAAGTGCAATCATAACATAATTTCACAGTTCAAAAAAGGAAAAAATAAAACTCCACAACCTCATAAGAGATGATCTCAAACTGCTCAGCAAGTGACTTTTGTCAGATGTTGGAATGAATTTGAGACCATCTTTAGTTGAACAGTTTTGGCAGAATGATAGAATACCTTAAATGAAAAACAAAACAATGACACCATGGGATCTATTCAACTTTCTCAAACATGCCTGCCACAGTTCAAGTTCCTTAACCAGTATGTAAAACCAATGAAGTGTTAATCAAGAAGTAAGCATTGATTAAATTGTGCCTTATTATTACATTGATTCCTGCTAGTTAATGTAAGTTGCCAGAGGTTGTGTGGGCTGATATTTTTTAAGTTTAAATTATTGTTTTGACAATTTAATAGCAACAAAACTTAGTCAGTAAAAATCGGTAGTCACCGAATGAATTTTGCGACAAAAAAAAAAAACTGCCCTGTGTTCTGCCCCAAATGTAGATTTGGAACATTTTGACCTGGTGCTCCACTGAGATTTTGCAGTCACTGAGTTCTCATACCAATTTATTAAAATATTATATTAATTTTTCATTTAAAATACAATATAATGCTTTTAACCTGTTCAGTACTTTTGTGTATTTTAGAATGTCATGGCTAATGAAAGAATTTAATTGGTGACTACTTGTTTTGTGTGTTATGGGAAATTTTAGATTACCAAAGATGAGGGGTGTGGTTCTGAATTGAAAATGATTAACAAAGTTTATTGAACAAGGAATAATCAAAAGAATGTGACAAAAATAAAGCGAAGACAGACAAACACAGAATTGCAATTCAGGAGAAGTCTGGAGCAAATTCTGACCAGTCATTTGGGAGCATCTTCATTTAAAGTCTCTGAGTGTGTCAAAGAACTCCAACACTATTGTGTCACAAACAGATAGAAAACATGTCCAGATATGAGAAACATATCATGGACTGAGTAATCATTCAAGTCTGATTGTTGTTAAACACAAATGGTACAAAATTAAAGGGTGCATTTTGATATGTTAATGTGACATTTACCATGGTGATGTGGTAAAATCACACAAAGCAAAGTGAATGGAAGTAAGATCTGAAATATCCCACCGCAGTGTTCTTTATGTAGATTGATTTTATATTTTCTGTCATGGTTGAGTGTGTTTGTGTGTGTGTGTGTGTGTGGGGGGGGGGGGGCTGCATGGTGGTGTGGTCGTTACCACTGCACCCTCACAGCGAGAACATTGTGGGTTTGAGCCTCCTTAGACAGTGGCCATTCTGCGTGGAGTTTGCATGTTTTCCCAGTGTTAGCATGGGTTATCTCCAGATACTGTGGCTTCCTCCCAACATTCAAAGACATATCTGTTAGGGTTAATAGGTCATTCAAAATTGTTCTTAGGAGTGTATATATGCCTCTCTCTGATGGACTCACGCCCTCACCCAATGATTGCTGGAATAGGCTCCAGCCACCCACAACATTTCATTCCAACAAGCAGTACCAATAATAGATGGATTGATGTTTGATGTTCATGACTTGATGGGTATCATGATAATCGTTTAACATTAAAAAAATGTGGAAAATTTTGGAAAATTTGGAAAGCCCTCAACGTAAGACATGTTGAATAGCTCCGTTATAAGAGACAGTTAACTGAGATATAATTGAAGAGACTTTGCAAATTAGAAGTGCATTTTTGAAAAGTTTAATTGTAAATTCCTTTTCAAAACAATTATACAGGATGTAAGAACTAGACAGGTACGCAGCTATATAGGAAAATATTGCCTGTTTAACTCACTGCTCTCCTTACCTGATAGTATTTTGAGATTTACATTCTGCTGCAAATCTAGAGACATTTGTGATCAATAAAAGTGAATCATTCATATCTTTATATAAAAATAAATTGTATATAATTACTGTGAAAGAACTGTATCTTTTATAAGACTTATAAATGCAATTAACACAAATTAAATATTGCCCATTGCACTTACAAAAGGACAACTGAAAAAAGAAGAGTCTGCATATATTATATATGTGCACACACACACACACACACACACACACACACACACACACACACACATATATATATATATATATATATATATATATAT
>JBAMHX010000001.1:5585666-5598255 GCA_037177515.1 Pseudomugil tenellus
GTTTGCACTAAACTATTGTTTTATTTTTATTATTATTATTATTATTATTATTATTATTATTATTATTATTATTATTATTATTATTATTATTAATTAAAACAATAATCAGAATTTGTGAGGTAAACTCTGATATATCTCCTTGCAAAGTGACTAAGCATACTTTTTCATCCCTGGCTCTATAGCAAACCTTAAAACTCTGGGAAAGCAAGTAGATTGTTGGGTTTTAAACAAAATCGTTTGAATGGGAAGGTCAGAGAGAAAATCCTGCAAATTTTTTTTCTGGAAAGTCACTGGAAGTCAACTACAGACCTGTGTGTGTTTGTTCACCTCACCAGTCACCAAACACTCCACAAATCCAGCTTTCCATTTATATTGGAAAGAAAACTTGGCAGGTGAAGCCGCTGCTGCCTACTTGAAATTCCTGACTATTTTGCTTTTTATACAGTTCATTTGAAAGATGTTATGCAACCTTTCATGGTGACAGAAATGTGCTCAGGAAAAATATCTGATAACTCAGGAAACTTGAGCAACTGTCAAAGTTAAGACCATTTGACACAGAAGGGAGATAAATGGCATTAGGGATATGATTTAATCCATTTCTTATCTACCTAAATTCATCAGACATTCTTTTTTTTTACCTTCTGTCAAATTTATGATGGTGTTGTACAGTCATGATTTTGATAAAGGGTGTTTTTACACTTCAATATTTCATCGCCTTCATCACTGAGATTAAGTTTCATTCTAATATTAGCTTATAATGGAAACATCTAGTAGCTTAAACCTTTCATACAATATGCTGATAAAATAATAATAAATAATACCCCATATTTGGAAAGATTTCCGCTAATGATGTGTTTCAAGGTGAATGGCCTCATGTAATTAATTTTATGGGGTGTTTTGAACAGATCTGCATGCTATTATGATCTTGGATACTGGGGCAATTAATGAGCTGCGAAACAGATCTCTCCAGTCTTTACTCACAAAGAACCCCTTGTTTTAATAAATGATCTTTGTATCCACTCATTAATTGACTTTAGATTGGTATATCTGTCAGAGAGAAATATGGATTCACAATAGTCTGCATATCTTTAAAACAGCATGTTAGTAGTTTAAGGGCCACATCTACTACAATCCAAATTAGATATTGGTTTCAACCTTTTATTAAAGAGATTTGCACATTTTTTAGGTTTTCGGCATGGTCAGTTTGCCACACAAAGAAATGCTATATTGGAGCAAATTTATGAAAACATTAACACTGTCGCTATGTGGATAAAAAAAAAAAAAAACTATGCCAATGGTATAGAGATATTAGAAGCAACAAAAATAAAAATTTGCTTATCATCAAAGGAATGCAAATAAAACAGGTGAGGAGTTTATGGGTACTCACTGTCACCTTAAAACAAATTTAAAACAATTTTTTAGAAATTATTTTAAATTGTTGTTACTGAGTATTTCATAAATCAACCCACTTACTAGCCAGCTGTCTAAAACCCACTAGCTTGCAACTTGGAAAACAATAAAATTTATTTTATTTTAGTGACCTGAGATATTTTCCCTCAAAGTTGGTCATTCAGAATCACAGACACACTGTACGATTGTAAAATGCATCTCTTTGCTTTACAAGAACTGCTGCCACGTGTGTACAGGCTGTTTGCACCTCATTTTGAAAGGTGCTAAATATGCAGACTTTCCATGAGAAAAATTGCTTTCTGGTTTGATAAGGTGCTAAATGATTACAATAATATTTTGTCTCCCAACAATGGGAAAATTGTGCGACTGCAGATCAGGCACGTTCATTATGACAGATGTATACAGATGCGCTATTTTGAAATTTGCAACCCTCACTGTATGAGTGAATCGAGTTGTATTGCTTTCTTTTGCTTTTGTTTTTATATGTGCAATGAGTTTGCACATGTTTTTGATCACACAAACCTTCAGTAGATCCGGTCCTAAGATAGGTACAGCAAAACAATGGCTGCTTTCTTATGCTCCAAAGTACAAAATACATTATATTTATGTCTGATACAAAATAAAATAGAAATTAATGTTTTCTAAATCTGTCTACTTCATTCTCAAAATGTCGATTTCCATTTCTTTTCCATTTTTTTTTTTTACTTTTTGCTTCAGTGCTTTTCCTCCCCAGTTTTTTTGTTGGTTCTACTGGATCTTCCCATGTATTTTGCAGATTTCTCTTTGGGATTAATGAATGCTTCAGCCACCATTGACAACAACTTCTATCTTTTCTTGGGAACTTTAAGTACAAACTCAGTAAAGATGTTCCTGTAAACTGTTCCAGCCACCAGGTCATGGTGCCCCATGCCTTACCAGCCTGAATCTCACTGGATTGTCCCACAGGTTTCTTTGCACAGCCTACACCTGGGTCATTTTCTGGCGTGGTAGAACCTGAAGCCAAGATTAGGGGCTCTGTCCTGTATCTCAGATCAGGCTTCTCTAGCCATTGATAAGACTTCTTGATTTCAGCCTCCTCTTCAATCTGGGGTTTATCCCTACGGGTTGGTTCTACCTCTTTTTTTCTTTTCTACGCTGCCTGAGGCATTCACCCAGGAGTTCATCACTGGGGCCCATATTGTTTCAACTTGGATATTGGTTCTGGTCATCCTCCATTCTTCCACTTGCTGTACACTGCCAGTATGTTGGATTTGGGGTAGAACCCTTCATCCTTCATGAGGAGCTGTTTTATTTTGATCTTCTATCTCCTTTGACCAAGATGTTTTAATACAGACAGTATCTAATGCCTAGTAGGACATTTGTGTTGATTGCTTGGACTTTACTCCTTCCACTAAGGTCTATTTATCCTCTATGCAAAATATGGATGAGGAGCATGTAATTTGTCTTTTATATCAAAGAGTAATCTTTATGTATGGCATTTGTATGCTATCCCTGTTTATGTGTGGGTTCTATCCGAGTACTCTGGCTTCCCCCCCCCCCCCCCCCATGTCCAAACACATGCATATTAGGTTAATATTTCTCTCTAAATTGTCCCTTGGAGTGAGTGTGCCTGGTTGTTTGTCTCTACATGTTGGCCCTGTAAGGGACTGGCTGCCTGTCCAGGGTGCACCATGTCCCCTGAATGCTGGAATAACCCCCCCCCCTGCATTTGGGTCCACCACCTACCCGCACCCCGTTGCAGTAACATATCCTGCAACACTATTAATCTGTCCACAGGGAACATGCCTGGGAGGAATTTAAAATAAATTAAATCAATGAAAAATACTTTATTTATCCCTTTTCAGGTAAATAAAAATATCATTGTTATTGTATTGTATTTATTATTGTATTTTTATTCTTGTCTACCTAATTATCTATTCATGTTGAGTAAATTACATTACTCTAAATAAAATAATTTAAACAAAATATATGGTTCAGTCGATAAGTGTTGGCAGCTGGCATGTTTTAGCCAATCAGATGCATGAAAATATGGCAGAGTGTTTTAAGAGGGAGACATTGCAGATATCTGATGCCACTGTGTTCCTGCTGTGTTTGCATTTAAGAAACATACTCTGAGAATCTGTGGAGCATTTTGTGCAACTGTCAGCATCCACCAGGGTCATGTCACCTTTTTGTTTGCAACTGCGTGCCCTTAATATCAGTTGTTGCCCTTCATAAAGACATGTAAGACTTCAACCAATAACAGAGGACAAAGTTAAATATCAGAATGCTGAAACACACACAGAGGTGTAATTTTTCACTGGCCTTACAACTCATTCTCAACCCTTGTTATTAATGTTAATAAAGCCTTAGGAAGTTGGACTGATTTGAGCTATATCAAAGCCCTGATTGTTAAAGTTTTTTTTGTTTGTTTTTTTAGTTTAGTAAACACAAATATGAAAATATTCCTTAAGATCTACTACATAATGGATTACATTTAGCCTTCAAATCTTTGCCAATTTCTCACTGGAAGAAAAAAAGCATGGATGTCATTAACTAAATGTTTGTTATTTTGGTGATTTCGACTCTAGAAACCTTCTGTACATCTTGCTTGTTAACTTTATTAGCAGTTGTGTTGTTCTTATTCTCAGATGTAAGTCGCTTTGGAGAAAAGCGTCTGCTAAATAACTGTAATGTAATTAGCAGTTATTTGATGATCGAAAAATCAAAATGATCTTTTCAATCACAGTAATGATGAGATCCAAAAGTTAGTCGTATGGTTTCATTCAAAATGAATCGTTAATCGTGTACCGCAATTAATCAGTAAACTCTGTAAGGAGCTTCAAGACATGTGTTTCTACATTTTTTGCCTTTTTTTGGATTTACAAATATGCATGCATTATATTTTTTTTAAAGAAACCATATCATCTATGGCCCCGTGATCGGCTGGCGACCTGTCTAGGGTGTACCCCGCCTCTCGCCCATTGTCTGCTGGGATTGGCTCCAGGCCCCCCACGACCCCGTTCGGGAATAAGTGGTAGAAAATGGATGGATGGATGAATGGATGGATGGATAGATATCATCTGTAGGAGAAGCTTGAGCTATTTATTTATGTTGATTATTTCTAACAGTTTAATTTGTGTTTGATGCACGTTCTGTGAAATTTGAGAAAATTAAGACTTTTACTCATTCTGTTGTCTGTGGTATCTAATTTCACACGTTTATGGACCCTTTTTTTATTTTGGCTCTCAGTTTTGGCACTTCAAGCTGTTTCAACCACAGAATAATTGGAAAAAAACAGCAAAACTTTAAAAAAGCCGGATATAAGTTGATCTCTAAGATCAGGAAACAACAATGTGTTTTTTCCTAAATAAAATGGGCTCCAAGGAGCTCTGGTAAGACCCGTATTCTCAAACAGAAGCATAAAAAAGTCTGACTTGAGTTTACTAAAATGCATGTTGACAAGTCATAATGCTTCCAGCAGGATGTACTTTGGACAAATGAAACAAAATTACATCTTTTTGTTGAGTCACAACAGTTCTCTGTTCACAGAATAAAAGGGAAAAAAAAGCTTTTAGAGAAAAGCCCACAAATCCCACCGTGTAGATAGAGGAGGCTGCAGTGGAGGGGTTGCAGTGTTGTGTCTAGTACACTGAGGTGTTTGAGTGTGTGCATAGCAGAAGCAATCTGGTCAGTTTATATTCCCAACTTTAAATTGATTAAACACACATTAATATAACAATAATACATTTATAAGTATTTTAAGCAACTCAAGGTTATAGAAGGTAGCAATATTGAATCATACTGAAAAGTGTGAGAGCTGTGTACGTCTAATGGATCAAGCCAAATAAAGACCTAAAACATACTTGTGGAAACATGTGAAACGCTGTGATCAGCTACGACACCAAAGCATCACCATTGCTGGGCAACCAAGTTGTAGTGGTATTACTTAACAAGGAGAATGACATAACAGACAGAGCTCAGCAGATTTGATTTAGCTTACTAATTTTTACCGGTAATGAAGACAAATTTTACCGAATTATGTCTATAACTCAGATCAGGGAGAGATCATGCATCAGGATCAGAATCTAGAATGTCAGTGAGCCATAACTTTCGTCAGATGAGATGAAGATGATGAGTCAATATGGCAAAAAAGACCAATGTTTTTAGTGATACGGAGGCAAAACTCAGCATATTACAATTGGCTTCAGGTAAGTCAACAGGTCAATTCAACATGCAAGACTCTTCTTCATGAAACTACACAACCAGGTGAAACAAATATGAGTATTGATGTTGTCAATGCCTGCACAGGGGATCAATTTCCCAACACAACCTAAAAGTTGTACTGTGTACAGTTTTATGTAGCCAGCACTGCACAGTCACAAAAAACCTCACAGCGAAAGAGGTCCATCGCTACCCTGCAGACCATTTCAGTGCCTTTATGTATCATGTTTGAAACTTTAAATATTTAGCTTGTTTATTTATTATTAAAAGCAAAAATTGCAATTTAAGTCCCAAACCTTATAAATAAAATTATAATAAAAATTATAAATAAATGATAACTTTGAAGTGCAAAGGTTATCAGGACACACTGTATATACATCCCACCATCTACGTCCTTGGACCACTCTGCTGAAATGTAACTTGCTCATTTCTGTCATCTCTTTAAAAAAAGATAGTGACTCACACTGACATGTTTCATAAGTATTCTGCAAAAGTTTGGGAGAAATGTTGAACTCCAGCAGAGCATATAAAATAGTGTGTCAGTGTAGTTTTTAACCCTTTAAAATGAGTGCCCCCTCCACCCCCATATCCATGCGGAGTCTGAATCATCAAGAAGAAAATCAGAAAAATGCTGCAGTGATTCTCCAGGACTTCACTCATAATTCACTCAGAGGTTTTACAATAAAAACTGACTCAGCAGTGAATAGTCAGACATTTGCATTTATTAGTTAATTCTCCATAGATATGATACACATAGTGTGAGGTGTTTCGTTACCAGTGAACATGTGAACAACACCATTTAACTGATAGAATTAAAGAAATGTATTCTTTAATTTCATGATATAGTCATTAACAAGTGTACACGGTGTGATTTCTAATACAGATTTGCTCCGTTTCTCCAATATAACCTTTTTTTCCCATTTGTTTTTCTTTGCTTTACAGGATGCCTCAGTACTATTTTTAAATCCAGTTACAACACAGACATGGCTGTCCTGAGACACAGAATAACCTTGTAAACAAGAATAACAAGATAAAAAAATACTCATAAAAAGGCACAGGTGTTTGTCAAGTACACAAAGCTGTGTTAAGTGCAATTGTCCCTGATCGCTGTGAGAGGTATGCTTCTGGAAAGAACAAGCCATGTCTCACATGATAACTGTCTGTGTTAAGTATAGATAAAAAAAGGCCACTTGATGGGTATGCAGACAGACAGCCAGCAATTATATTTGTCTTTACTTTCAAAGCTCCAGCTCCAGTTTTATTTTCATTACATTAAGCGTCAGCCTTGTAAGGCTTTACAATGTATGTAGGCCAAGGGACCATAGAAAAAACTTTCAGCTTCACCGATTACTCTGAAAGACTTTAGGAAATTCTCTGGAGTTCTGTATGGGCACTTCCAGTGTTTGGACTCACATCACAATGAGCTTTGAGCATGGCCATGCACCAGGCTATGGTGAAGACAGCTGCTTTGCTGGATGTGTCCACTCATGTGGAGCAGCAGAGTGGATGTCAGGCAGAGCTGGTCACTACATTTGCTTTGGTGGGTTGCACTGAAAACCTGCTCTGTTCGTTGTGTGTTGCTTACCGATGATGGGACAGAGCCTGACGCAACCTGCAAATGTGTGTGAGTGTGGCGGTGCCGGCAGTCATGTGTGCAGCAGCGGAGTGAAAATTCAGGCTTAGACAGTGGGAAAGATGCCAGTGCATGACTGCATCATTGTGTTGACTACATAGTTCAGTGAAGGGTAAATTTGATATTTTCTTCCTCTCAGTATGGGCCTTCCTTTAAGCCAATGCTTCTCCCAGGGAACTCTCACAAAGGAGTCTTCTGCTAGAGCTGGCAGAATCCTGCTACATGATCTAAAACCAATTTCGCTATTTGAATAAGCTAACACTTATTTCCTTATCTTTCCCTTGCAGTCCAAAAAAATCCAGGCTCAACTGAAAGAACTGCGGTATGGGAAAAAGGATTTAATTTTTAAGGTAAGCTCAAACTGAAGGTGGGTGGTTTTATAGTAGCTCCTGACCAGGAGTAAACATCCAGTTCTGGCCACTTTGAAGAGATGATCCCATTACAGAAGGAGCTCCAATTAATTCAGCCTGCAATTACAATGTCGCCTCCAGCAATCCAGAAGCCTGCAAAGTCAATTGGCCACATACTGCAAAGTCTTCTCCTCTGTTTTCCCTACTGTAAGATCCAACCCATCTCTTTAAATCATGAAAGGTGTGTGGATAAATGATGTAGACAGGAGTGGATAAAACTGATGCAAAATTATGTGTTAGGTCATATGAGAAAATCTTTAAGACACAAACCACATATGACACAGTGTATTGCTACATTTCCATAGTTGGCACATATTTCAAGGCTTCAGAAATGTGTGTCCTTCTCACATATTCCTTCTGCAAGCGCAAAAACAACCAGCAATAAACAAGAAACTGCTGTTTTAGTGCCCATTCACTCATACACCACTCCCCCTCATAGTGCAAGGACTAAATGCTCTTATATCTGAGCTCACACAATATTTATTGGCATTCACCAGAACACAGGCTGACCTTTCAGGCCTTGTTTGCAGTGTTAAAATGTCAGTCGACATTTCTGGCACAATAGCTTGTAATTTTTTTCTTAGATGTATGTTTTGATGCTTCCAAGCTATCATTTCTGAGGCATTGTCATGTCGTATAAATGAATAATAAAAAAAGAGGACTCAATCTTCATGAAACAACTTTTATGTTCACATCTTAGGAGCTGAATATATTGTCCCCAGATGTCCTGGTCCTTATTTTATTTCCAGCCTGTGAATGATAAATGTATTGACTTGTTTGCTCTTTGTCACTGCCTGTAAATTGTTGTCTCTAAATTGCATCAGTCCCAAACACAACAACAACTTTATCGCTCAATGTCAAGCAAACATTTCATGTGGCCCTTTAAAACATGTCCCTCAGTGATTTGCAGCCCTTTAAGATTGAGACTAATTTGTTTATTCTTTCTGTCTTGTTGAAATGGCCGTTGCTCATTTCTTTTTTTTCTTCCGTAAGAAAGGTCAAAGGCAACAGAGTCACATTTTGCTGACCCCTGATCCCTCTGGCTGCTCCTGAAAACTAATCTGTATTCCCCATGTGCTGCGATCAAAAGCCCAGCAGGCGATGAAGGAGCAGGAAGTAGCAGGAGTAACTCAAGCTTAGTAAATGTCATCAGCCTCAGAGGGGGGATGTCTGTCAAGGCACCTTGACCAGCAGGAGGTCGAATCGGTTATGACAGCTGTTGTTCCATATCAAAGCGTATTTTGTGGCACAATGTCACAGTGCACGGAGATAACCTTAGAAGATTCTAAACTAACCACAATCGAAAACATATTTTAATTCAGCTGTCTTTAAGGTGACAGAAATAGCATTAATGAAAAAAGAAGTCTGGCCCTGTCCACACATGGGACAAATAAGATGATTCTGCTTGTTATTTAGCATTTAGACATTTTATCCACACTAAGTGGGCATTTTGATTCTTCTAACATGGCTTTCAGAGTAAATAGCTTTGTAAAAACACCTTTTTCTATTTTATATATTCAAACAATAGACATCTTTGTTATTACATCCTGATGTCACTGTCATTTCAGTCTGCCTTAGAAGACATGCAAGGCCCTCCCTGTTGTTCTGCCTTTTTTTTGCTGGTGGTTTGCATCTACATGCTCCATATCTTCTTCTCCTCAGCTTTAAGTCTCTCTAACAGGCCCGGCATTGATACTATAGCATTTATTCTGAAACATTTTCTGGACAATCGTCAAATTCTACGAAAAATGTATTTTTTAAAAATAAAATGTAACTGTTTTGTCTCTATGTAGCTGTGGCCTAATAATGAAAACAAAGCATGTAGAATCACAGAAAGCGGGCATGCTATACTGCCAGAAAAAGCTAGTATCATCAGTGTTTTCTTCAGCTGATGAGATTTCGTTACCACAGCAGGCCTTGGACAACCAAAAAAAGAAAGCAACTCACAGAGATGCAGACTTCCTTTGTCTTGCTAAGACAAACTAACATTTTTAGAGGGAACTGATGGCACCTTCTCTGTGTTTGAGGAGACTTTCACATCTTCTCTCTATCACTTCACTTTAAAATGTGTCCATATGACAGATTCCCCTTGAACTTGGAAAAAAAGCATTTAAAAAATGATGGCTTGATAGAACTGAATGCCTCATCTAGCAGAATGGTCAGTGCCCCACCGATCTCCACACCTCTATAATGGACTCAGCTCAGAAATATGAAGCTTAAGACGGTGACGCGCTAACCCTGAAAGTCAGCGTTTCTGGGTCAGTGGCCGAGTGCCCCCAGTCCTCAAAGGACTATCTGCTGATGATGCTCTGTGTAATGGATGTAATAGCTCTGTGTTGTGATGCTACTCACATTCACACACAGTATGTTAGCATCCTTTGGAAGACACATTAGTAGAGGGATAATTTTTTTTTTCCTTTGTGCCAGGGGAAAATTATTATTCACAAATCTACACTTTGTTAAACTCAGTTGGTGTTGTTTTCCTGTGTTTCTGCTGCAAACAGTCCATAAAAACACAAAAAACATCTACCACTGCTCGAAGGGAACAATTTTCTGACTAAAACAATCTTAATTAGCTCTGTGTGCAATTCTGAATCTACTGTAATATCTAATTCTATTTTATTCACTCACATATGACTAATTAGATGTCCCCAATCTCCAGTAAATGAACTCCAGGATCTTTTTTCATTACTCCTCAGCATATCTTAGTCCACATGTGTCGAGCTCTAGTTATGGAAACACGCCATCCTACAAATATTACTAGTTTCCCTGCTAACACACCTGATGGGAGTTAATGGGTCATTTAGAATAAGTTGTTAAAAAAAACTATTGATTTGATTTTTGATTTTAAAAGATGTGTTAAAAACCTGCAGGATAACCCCCCCCCCCCACTGTCTCTCAGTGGATACTTTGATTAGCCATTATTAAAGAATTGATCTCTAAGATTTATTACCTTAAACAGTGAATTTCATTTTGAGTACAGCAATTACAAGTAACTTTGTGCAGCTGTCAAACCCCCTGTGCCATCTCTAAAAAAGAAAAAGAAGAACTCCAAAAAGAAATCAAACTATAAAAAAACACACTGGACACCCATGACATACCCCACAAAGAATACTTTGAGCTTCCTCATTGAGTGGTAGAAGTGGCAGACATCTTCATCAAAGTTCTTCAAATTTGTTACCAGAAAATGGGTTGAAGAGGAAATGAAATTCAGCTGAACATCCCAAGTGTCCCTGTTGTCTCTCAAAATTCACTGAGGCTCGACACAAGTCCATAAAACTCACCGGAAACCATCAGTCATTCTCATCACCAAGCTATAAATTCACCCTTTTCATAGGGATTGTAGAAGCTGTTTGTTTGGTAACCTGACCTTGGATGTTTCATTATGTAAGCCTATGCAGTTTATCACTTTGAGAGACCCAATAAAAGTTCATGGCTCAGTCTACCCCTACCAAGGCCAGTTTTACACAGACTGAATGCAAATAATCCCAATAAGGTTTTTTTATACTTCCTTCATTACTATCAATAATAAAAGACTTCTCAGCAAAAGCTCTGCTGATCCTTATATAGAGATATATCAGCTAATTTAGTGAAAACAGGATTTTCTGTATGCCTTTTAGCGCAGCGACTGCACTTTAGACTCTTTCCTCATTAAAGGGTTGGATAGAGGTCTTAGTAATGTCAAGACTTTTAACTTCTGTGCAAAGGGAAAATATGTTCATTTTTAAGTTGTTTCAAATTTCATGAACTCAAACATAATTAGTTTTAGCCCTTCAGATTCTGCAGATTTCTGTGATCTGTGACACATACTTTGCACAGATCTGAGGTATTATGAAGCATTTATTATATCAAAACATTGCAGGTGTCAAATACACCTAGGAGCCACCTCAGAAGCTACACCTGTTCAATTGCTTGTTAACGCAAATACCTGATCAACCAATCACATGGAAAAAACTCAGTCCATTTGGGCATGTGGACATGGTGAAGATGACTAGCTAGCGTTCACACTAAGCATCACAATGAGGAAGAAAGGGAATCAAGAGTTTAAGTAGATGCTGATCTATCAGGATTTTCACACACAACCTTCTGCAGAGTTTATGCATGGTCCATAAAAGTGACAATGTCCATTGAGTTGCAGTTGTCCAGATGACCTTGCTGATGTGAGAAGAGAATGTGTAGACTGTTTTCACATGACTGAAAAGAAACTATAACTCAAACAACCACTGGTTACAAGCAAAGTATACAGAATAGCATCCCCGCACACAAAACACATCAAACCTTATGAGAGATGGGCCACACAGAACCATAACAGGGGCAAATCCTGTCAGCTAAGAAAAGAAAACTTTCACATCACCAAAACTGGGCAACAGCAAAGCTGGTGGTGGTGTAATGGTGTTTGTGCAACCATGCCAGTCCTGGTATTGGCAGGTTCAGTCCTTGTCTGCAATGTTACTCTGCATTGTGTTTATTAAAAATGCTCTACGAGTTGTCTGGTCTCGCCAAAATATGCCTTTTTATTCTGTATTGAACACAAGAGTGCTAGTCTGGCACTCGTAGATTGTGTCGGGCTACACATGCAATTTAAAAGAATGGAAGACTTATGTTGAACGTATTAATGACAAATGGAATAATACTATTTACCCTGTTACATTTGGGATATTTCTTAGTACATTTTGGGCCCCTTAATTTATTAATTTAAGCATTGTTTTAATGCGACAGCTTTCAGATTCACAGATTATTGTTTCTGACTACATCCATCCATCTATGAATACAAGTTTTACCCATGTCAAAAAGTTCAAGCCATTTAAAGCTGGTTTCTTGAACATGAGAATGAGTCAACCATAGTCCTACACCTTCAACGGTCACCAGATCTCATAGCAATAGAATACCTTTAGGGTGTAGTGGATAAGGAGATATTCATCATGGATGAATA
>JBAMHX010000001.1:5640718-5656899 GCA_037177515.1 Pseudomugil tenellus
TATTATTCTCTTTATAAAAGATTTTTCTTTGCTTTGTTTCACAAAGCAGGGTCAGCTTACTATGTGGTAAACTCTGAACGTGAGGTTGATTACCTTAGAACCTCCTTAGTAAGTACATTCCAGAACACATAAGAGTAAGTTCAATCAATCTCCTGCTGGCAACCCAGAGTTAATGAGCAAGCACACTGGAAACATAAACTCGATCACTGAATTCTTCATCCACAATGGAAACTGAAAGTGAGAAAAAACAGCCTACATGCTTCACAGAGGTTTATGAAGATTTTAAGCCCATTTTAGTGAAAAAGCAATACAGCAGAATCAATGAAAGAAAGATAGTTAGCTTGCCGAAAAAATGACTGAAAGAGTAAATGTGTGAGCTTGAAAATATCATACTTACTCCATTTTGATTAAAATGTCCAATCAAAACCTCTTTTGAAAATGCATTTAATCAAGTATTTAAGCACTACTTTATTTCCTATTGTCGGTTTCTTAAGGATACAATGATATTCTACATTGAGCTGTTAATTTTTTGCCCTGTAAGACTGTCTTACAGTTACATCCATTTGCAGTCCATTAACTGACATTTTTACTTGCTGAGCTCAAAACCTTTGAGAACTTTGAGAGAAAGCCCCTCTGTATGATGAGGAATATTGGAAAACTGAATCAATCTCCTTCAGTCTATAAAGGACTGAAATTGCAGTAATTTAAACCTTTAGTTGGGATGAAGTTTATGGTTTGCGTTACAGAGCTCATTACATGCTCCATCTTCAGCATGTTGCCATTTAGTGTTGAGCTGGTGTATGATGCAGTGATCTGCTGGGAACACACCAGTAGTCTTCCTGTATCTTTACTCCCATCCTTTCTACTGGTCCACCTTTCCGCTGTACATATCTTCTGCTTCATCAGCTGGAAGTCTAATAAGTTTCACTTTGACATATGTTTTCCAAACAGTCTTTTTCAGTCATTGTCGTGTGCATCGATTTCATGTACAATATTTCCTCTAATGTTCAAACTGGCGTCCACTCCACTCCTGTGCAGTGTTAGACATGTCAGCGTTTTCATTCTGTTTGCAATAAAGTCTTTGCTTCCTAAATCCGTGTCCATCTCACAAACCCGACCAGCCACTGTGTTACTGCTCTGGTTGCACGTCGCAAGGAGGTAGCTTCCCAGTAACCTGCAGCAACAAAAACTGAACTGATTGGTGTGGGAAGCGTTCAGCAAGGTAATTGAAATGTTGCATTATGGGATGTGTAGTTTGTGTTATCACTGCTTCATATCACTGGGACATAATTAACAATAATCTAAAATGATCTTGCGAGCCAGATATAACTGTACCTCAGGCCAGATGTGACCCATGGGCCTTGAGTCTGACATGTGATCTAGACCATTTTCATCAGGGCGTGGGGGGTGGCACTTACCTCTTAGCGTGGCTTTGTTGTGAAGGACAACACAGACGACAGTGATATCACAGGTCCTCTATGAACTGGCCCTGAGGCCACACAAACTCTGGAATCATGCTTTCAGGATACCAATCGTCATTTCCACTTTGGCTCATATTGGCTGTGAGCCTCGTTGAATCTGGTTTCTGGTCCAGGCTCAGGTTCAGCTTAGTGTCATCATAAGGCAGACAAGGGTCTGTCCCCCAGCAAATAAATGCAACTACAGTAGAAAGAGGAAAAAAAACATGGTGTAATGCAAACCTTACCCTGTTGAAAAGGCATAAAATTTTTTGCGAGGATAGATGGAAGGACATGAACAACATGAATACATGACAAAATTTAAATAAGTCTCTCATAGATTTTTACATAAAGTCAAACATGTGACTCTGTGTAACTCTCCTTTAATTACATGCAGCGGTTTGTGTACAGATGAATGTAGACGTTGTTTTAATGCAAGGTCTACTGTACGAACAGTTCTACCCCACATACTCTGTGTCACCTCCATTTTAATGTTCCACAATGTTGCACAAAAAGATGAAGAGCATTGTACAGAATGTGTTCTGTGGTGAGAGCTCACACACGGTTTGTCCCATTTGATATGTTACATTTCAATAGCATTGCTAAATAAATTAATGGCTTAAAAAACAGTAATGCTCTTTCAAATACTCATCTGGATAAGACAGATATGTGGCCTTATCACCCTGTCACTGCGAAAAACGCCTGGTACTGTTGTCAAAAGGACACCCCATGCTCAGTGACCTGTGAAGCAAACTATCCTAGAACATAACCTTCTACGAAACAGCTATCTACTAATTACTCTTAAGCTTACCAAGGTATGTCACATAAACAGCTTTCTGAAGGAGGACCCTAAATGTATTATTTTTTTGTTTATTTTTTTGTCAGACTGTATATCTCTAATAGTTAAAGGATCAAATTGCATCTACCCTGAGAAAAACTTTAACTGCTAAAATTTTGGATGATATGGAAATTATCAGCCTCCACAGCAAAACAAAATTGCATGTGGAATTCCTCTGTAAAAGGTAATAATTGTTTATTTACCGTTTTTGTTTGTTTGTTTTTCCATAAGGTGGTCAGGCAGTATGATAACAGGGCCTGCTTGTGACCAAAGGCCAGGGGCACATGTCTGTCATGCAGTTTGTTTGTATGGAGGTTTTGAGTAAATGGTGTTTTATGCCAGCATAATTTGGCTGCAGTAAGTCTCTATTGTCTGTGTGCACATTGTGTTGAAAGCCACACAATGAATAAACAAGTGTGGTAATGTTGGTCTGTTATACAAGCCTCTGTGAAGACTTACATCTTGTTTTCATAATGCCACCAGTTCAGTTGGGAATGTGGCAAAACAGAATCAAATCCTCAAATAGGAAAACTTTAATTATCAAGATGAGTGAATCGTTATAAAAGACGCATTCTAGCCATTTAAAAAGTGCATCTTCTGTAAATGGAAAATTAAATGGGAAAGAAAATGTAATTTAAAACAAGGAATATAAGCTGGGTATGTGCTAAGTGTGTCAGACATCTAAAACTACCAAAACTGTACCGAAACGTTTCAGCATCAAGATAAGGTGTGTCCATGTCATGGTAATGCATCGTCACTGGATGATTCAAAAAGAACCTTTTAATTGTCAAATACATGAAATGTTCTCTGTTTCATCCACTTGCTATTGCAATAATTCATTTTGTTTTCTTTTGTGAAAGACTTCTATGTCTGAAGTTGCATTAAGAGACTTTGTTCCCATTAAATTTTGTGAAGGAGTTTCAAGAAGAGGCAGCACTCAGAAGCACCCCGGCCTGCTTTGCAGTCATCCCCACGGCAGGTCACTGCTTGATATTTGTCCATATTGATGGATGTCTACATATCAAAGTCTGACTCATAGCATCTACCTCTGCATGACAGCCTTTGCCCTGGTCATCTTCATCTCATATCCCTGGGTCACAATCTTCCTTAGAATCAATTGTAGATGGAAAATATTTGACAGATAAAAGGATGCTACAAACTTCTTTGAGCTAAATTGACAGAGTGTCAATGGGTTAGGAGATTCTTTTGGTGTTTTTATTTCTTTTTTTTACAAAATGTACAGCAACCTTATACAATTGTCACTTCTGCCCCAACAAATAAATGAAAACATAAGAAAGAAAATACTATAAGAAATGTGGATTTATGTGGCAAATGAAGTGAAGCAGGTCTATGAGTCATGAAATAGAATCATAACATGTTTTGCGTTTCTAGTCAATAACATATTACTTCTAGCTTATCAGGATTTGTGTTTCTCTAATTAAGAGTAGCTTCATGTCTTGCAGTGAAGCACTTCATCATGAAGAAAGACTAATACTTAGGTTTGGTTGAACACACCAAACACGGGAAATGTAGAGAAAACTATTTCTAAATTAAATTAAATAAAAATGTTATTTGATCCTACAGAACTCAGACCTAATGGCAATGCTAATTACCATTAATTCTACTTGTTATAGACCAAAACTACAGTAGCTTACTGATGCTCACTTGTTATTTTATAAGTAACTTTGTTCTTCTATTGTTAGATATTAAAGACTCAGCAGAAACATCTGTGTTCTCTCACATGTCAGAATGACCTTTCTACTTGGCTGGCTCCGTAACGGATACAGATGCAATACTAACAACAACAAAGCACCTCACAAACACACATATGGGAGGCTGTAGCTCAGGGGTTAAGAGCTATTGTCTGCCAACCTGAAGATTGGTGGTTCAATTCCAGATTTTTTTCCTGACAACACGCTGAAGTGTCCTTGGGCAAGACACAGAACCCTATGACCCAAAACATGTAAGTCACTTTGGAGAAAAGTGTCAGCTAAATGACCATAATGTATATTGATAGATATTTGTCTTTTTTTCTGCCCCCCATTCTGTGCTACAAACCTTGCACTGCAAATCTACAGAACCAATACTGCCACCATTAAAATGATAATTCTACCTAAAGTTAATTATCTGTTTTCAATGATACCAAATAAACCATCTCCACGTTAGTTTAAATCGCTGGACTCTCACATATCCAAATTCCTTTGGGAAAACAAGCCATCACATATCAGCAAATACTTAGAAAACTACCAACTTAAATCTATTTTAAGTAAAAAATACACTCCTAAATCAATTAAGCTTGCAGCTACCGATCAAGACAGCCAAATTTTTAAATCTTAATGCACCAAAACTATTATCAAAAATATATAGATTAATTTCTAACTTAGATGATTCCATCTTCTCCCAACTTCAAAATGGGAAAAAGATTTATCCAGAAACTTTAATCAAAGCAAATGGTTACAAATGTGTCTAAATACATTTAATATGACAAAAATTCAAATATACAATTAATTCAATTCAAAAAGGATGTTCAGGATGGGTCTGTCACAATCAAACATCTGTTAACATTGCACTGAGAACACTGTTTACAGCTATTTTCACGCCTTGTGGTCTTGTTCACCTGTTCACAGATGCTGGCTTCATGTATGTAAAGACCTATAACAATGGTTTAAATGTAATATCCCTACAAGCCCCACTATAGGCCTACTAGGTAATTTGAGGGAAATTAACACCATGTCAGTCTCTTCAAACTTAATCCTCATTATCTTATGTATCGCAAAGAAAACTATCCTTTAAAGCTGGGGGTGGGCTGGGCGGGGGTCCTGGGCTCTGGGGCAGGCTCTCCTACCTTGGAGGTCGGCCGGCGCTGTGCGAGGCTTCTGGGTGCTGGGGCAGGGGGCTTGCCCGTCTTTTGGTGCGTATTTTTGCCCTGGGACCAGGGGGATGGGGGTGGAGGATGTTGTGCCTGTGTATGCAGGAATGGTCTGGGTGGGTTTTTGTGTGTCTGGGGTTACGTGAATTGGTTGGTGTGCACGTGTGTGGGGTTGTGCGGGCGCTGTGAGTGTGGGTGTGTAAGATAGAGTGGTCTGATGAGTGTGTATAGGGAATTGTTGGGTTGTATGTGTGGGTTAGTGGTGTGCGGAGGGGTTGCTGGGAGAGGATGGTGGGGTGTGCATGGGTGGTCTGGAGATCGAGTTGGGGATGGTTGTGGGCACGTGAGGGAATGGCATGGCAGGGAGGGACTGTGGGGCCCCCTTTGTGGGCCTGGGGAGGCAGGCTCGGGTTCTTCCTCCCCTACCTGCACATTCAATTCAATTCAATGAAACTTTATTTGTATAGTGCAATTTCACGACAATGTTGTCTCAAGGCGCTTCACAGAGATCGGCCAATTCAAATAATAGCCTTATATAGAGAACCAGTAAGATTGCACTGAATCTTGACTTTGATCAAGATTTGATGCAATCTCCCATCCCGAGCAAGCAAAGGGCGACAGTGGAAAGGAAAACTCCCTTGTAACAGGGAGGCAAAACCTCCGGCAGAACCCGGCTCAGGTAAGGCCTTGACCCGCTGGGGTTACAGGGACAGGAAAGACAGATAAATAAACATTGCAGCTTCTATCCAGGAAGACCTGCAGATAAAGGAAAATAAGAAGTAAGACCTGCAATAAAAAAGGAAGAAATGAGAAATAAAACCTGCAAAAAAGGAGAAATAAGAAAAAAAAGAGAAATAGGTTAATGATGCTAGTACTATCCAATACATGGAAAATAAGCAGCAGAGATAATAACTGGAAGTCCTCAGTGCATCATGGGACGTCCGGCTAGACTATCCCTAACTGTAAGATTTTTGAAAATGAAGGTTTTAAGGTTGATTTTAAAGGTAAACAGGGTGTCCACCTATCGTACCCACAGTGTGAGCTGGTTCCATAAGAGAGCAGCTTGATAGCGCATCATGGGATGTCCGCATCATGTGTTGGGTGGGTGCTCTCTGGGTCTGCTGGCGGCTCCCCGGTGGAGGTGGCTGTGGTCTCTGGTGGTGGGGACAGTTGCTCCCCTCTGGTCTTTCGTTCTTGGGCTCCTCACTCTTCCCACTCATCAGCGCGCACACAATTAGGGACATGGGGGCGGTTACATTGCTTGGTGTGGTAGTGGGGACCATTAGGGTGGCCCTCATTGCTGCACTCGGTATCTGATCGCCTCTCAGTTTTAATGGCACATATACAGAAACTCAACTACTACAGATGGCAAACATACAGCTCTTGGGGAAAGAGTGGGAAAGTCAGTAGTTTAGAGGGTGGAAAGATTGAGGGGATAAGTTGGTGGGGGTATAGGGGATGCAGGGTGGAGAGGGGAGGAGGTGTTGGTGTGGATCGGTCACTGTACGTGTGTGACTGTGTCTATGGGGATGTGTGTGGAGCTATGGATAGGGGCACTGGGTGTGAGCACGAATGTGTAGGTGTGAAGAAATGTGTGTGTACCTTGGGTTTGGGGTTCCAAGGGGTGGGGGTGGGTTCTGTGTGGATGGGTTGATGTATGTGTGTGTGGGGGGGGCTGGTTCCCAAGGGGGCCACTCATGCGCCAGGGGCCGGGCTGGCTCCTGTCAGGTGGCGGGCTTGGGGTCCTGGACGTCTGCTGGAGTTGGTGGGCTCCTCGGCCTGTGGGGGTGGGGGGGTTTGCCTCTGGGCACTCGGGCTGCCAACCTGAAGATTGGTGTCCGGCGGGATCCGCGATTGCCAACCTAGGCCCGCCAGGGTCCGTTCCGCCGGGTTGTGGGGGGCTCTGGCCGGGACCTCCCTCTGCCGCCTCCCGGATGGATGATAGGCTGGTTCTGGGGTTGGGGGGCTGGGGTCCTTGTTTTGAACTGGCTGTTGTGTTTCCGGGTCTCGGGATTTTCTTGGCCGACCTCTGAACATTTGAGCGGAGGGGGTTGGCTGAGCATGTTCACTTTCCTGCGAGCACTTTTCACCTCGTACATTCTGCATGATAACACAGTAACCAAAATCTCTTTTAGATTATTTAGTAACGGTCATTCTTCCGTATTTATATTCGTTTACTCTGCAGGAGCTCAGGAGATCCTTTTTTTAATTATTATTATTAATTTGTGTACAGGTGTGACGAATGACAAAGTATGGAGGGTTAGATTGGTGGTGTTCTTTGTGGTGGGATTTTGTCTCTTCTTTATGTTCTCCTTGTGTTCTCTTTCCTTTTCACTTTTTTTCTTATCCTTCTTTTCTGTCCCCTCTGGTCGTTTCCAGCAATATATGGAATCCCTGTCAAACTAAGTTGTAAATAAAATACATAAAGAATACAGCTTGTCTAGAGGACATTTATATACAAGTATATACATATACTCATCTTGACAGAATAAATTTGCTCAGCATTGTATAGCGGACAGATCCTCTGCCTTTAAAAAAAAAAAGAAAAAAAGAACCAGTACTGCAAAACTGGCTTTGAAGTCCAGAGTTTGTAGCATGGAAAGAAGCTAGAATGTCCCACTGTCATCACTACTTACAGAGCAGATCCAGATAATGTCAGGCCCTGGGTTTTAGAGGTCGAACAGCTCTTTGGGATTTTGCAGCACCTCTTTCAACATCTGAATCAGGAGGAAGTTCCAGTTCATCTTACTCTGGGGAAAAAAAATCTCATCATTCAGCTCTTCTGCTACTACAGACCAGCTGATTTGACCATTACCTTTGCAGGAAGGTAGACTCTTTTATTTCCTCATCTGATTTAGCCAGTGAACACGGTAGTAGGTTGCTTATCATCTTGGGGTTGAAGTTGAAGATGTTATCAACTTGCTCCAGTGAGCCACCCTTCTCTGGCTGAGGCAGGAGGCACTTTGAGTAATATCTACTTTGACGTTCACAGTGTTTGTCATAAGGTTGGTTTAGGCAATTATCCCAATGAAAACATTCTGGACAAACTACTGGTGAAGAATTTTAAGCATTACTACTGTGGAGGCAACTACTCTGGAGACAAAGTGTGAAAAAAGAAAATATATCTATGTTTACCATTTTAAAGGGATTTTGTCTAAATAGTAATATCTGCTAAATCCTTTTCCTTTACAACATAAACAGAAGCTTGGGAACCCAAATAAGTCTAGGTTCCCCTCTCATTTTGCAGACAGGATACTACTTCTTTATATTTTAGTTCATAGTTGAGTAATATTTTAATTAAAATCATTTATGGTGATGAAATACATTAAAACATTAGAGGTGCATTGTGTGCAGATACAGTTTTTTATTACATTTCTTTTTGTGGAGGGGGTCATGCTTGTAAGCTAATAGCTAAGACACTGCTTTGGACTTCCATTGCTTCGAAGAATGATATTATCCTACAAACTTTAGAACAACTTTAAAACATCTGGGCAGAAAAGTTTTTTTTAATCTGAAGTCTTGATTTGACCATTTCACAAAATCTGAACAAAAAACAATCAGTTTTGGAATTTGTACCATTTATGACCATGTGATAGGTCATAATTATTGTATTGTATTCTTCTGCTTTCAGATTGTCATCAAGGGTCACAAGACTATTACTGTATAGTGCACAACAGTTTTGAATAAAGATTTTACCATGAAGTGATGCAAAATCCCTCATACTGTATGTATCAAATACAATATGTTTGGCTTTGTAGGGTTAAGCCAAATAAAAGAGCAGCTGGTTAGACTTCCCATCTTTCTTCAACTTTTGCCTAAAACCATATTATAGAAAATAAATAACAAGACCTATGCCAATGAAAGCGACGGCTAGGGGTATATCCCTGAATGCCCCTAATCCTCCTATTCCTCAATTCTCTAATAGACACAATACAATAATATAAAGACACACATGTTCAACCCAAAGCTCCACCTGGTGTGGAAACTTTGAACTAGCCCAGTTCATAGCTTTATGCACCATATGCGGAAAACTATAAATCCAATAATCGTGACATTTGATACAGGTCGTCCACTTGGAGACCTAAGCAGGTATACTGAGTATCAAAATCCAATTGTCAAAATTCTATTCTATGTTATCACGGTGGACACAGCTGTGATGAAAACATAATATCCCAGACACTCTGCATTTGGGGATATACTTATATATTATCACTTATAAGCACATTCATAAAAACCTGGTGAATAACTAACTGCCCTCTGTTTTCTGGGTGAATCCCAGCACAAGATAACTATAAAAATGTTTCCTGAGATGCATCTCCTGCTGAATTATGGCACCTATGTCATCATTACTATTTACAAAGAAACATAACCACCACACTCATCAATTTCTTACAAAGGATTTTGTAATCACAGAATCTCATACCAACAAACTAGACACTTATTGTTCTAATCTCACTGCCTTTACAGTCTACTACAGTCTACTGTTATAGTCTATGTCCAATGCAAGCAGAAACGGAATCTCTTTTAACATCTTTTTGTGAAAAATAGTTTTATTGCATGTTTTTAATAAAGGTATTTCGTTTTTATAGATATATTTTTCCTTTCATATTTTCTAACATACATTTAATATATTTGTAAATTACAGTTGCAGTGATAGAAAGTCATTTATTAAAAGGAAACCAGACATTGTATCATTTATTTATTTTTAAGCAATGGTCAGAAAAATATATTGAAAGTCTCTACAAGAAGGCAGATATTTAATAATTTATACCTTTTTTGCTCATGCTACTTTTTAGAACTGCTCAGTGTATGTATCAGTATAAAAAAAAACACCATTAACACTAATCCTGCAATATAATAATAATGACCAAAAATCGGGTTTTGGTAGGCCTGACACACACATACACATGCACAACACATGCACAATTACAAATAAATATTTATTCAGATCAGTCTGACACTCAAAAGTATTCTGAATTTTATTGTTTATGCTGCCAACTGCTTCAGGTTGAGGAATTGTTATGAATAATTGGCAAATATCTGTCAGGTCTTTGCATCCCTTGAGAGTCTGAATACATTTTCTTCTTCTGGATTATTAAATCCCACTCCTAAAGCCCACAATCCATTTCATCAATAGGAAACTGCTTCATGTTGGCCAAATGAAGGAAAACTTTGATTTTCCCCATTCAACTAAGATGGTTAAATCAAGCATCCGCAGAATTGTAAGCAAGAAGATGATGTATTAACCTTTGAAAATACTGTGGGGTAAATTGCATTTAAAAGGTCATTTTTATTAGTTGTGTGAGAGCCACTGGCACCAGAAAGGGTCAAAAGCATATCCTATAATCTTCGTGGTCACAAGTCACTGACATTTTAATTCAGTCTTGTAATAACTCCCAACTCAGGAAGCTAAAAGCTCTTGTGGTTTGATGCTGAAAATGTCAAGCCACCCACTCATAGGATACAATTTTAAGCCTGTCTCTTTGGAAAACACATTTAGAAATACTCACAATGGAAAGCAACAAAGAGAAAATGTCTGTCTTAATGACAGTAGAACTCCCCATATGCTGTTATTAGAGCTTACTATGTGTTGTTGAGCCTGAGCTACACCGAACAAAACTATATCTAAGTGTACTTTTACCAGAGAGAGGTCATAGAGGAAAGTAATTTTTTCTCCCTCGTAATCGTCGTTGTCTGACATCAAAGACAACCAAAAAGTTAAAATTGTGTTTGTTCCAGCTCAAACTTCAAGTTGATGCTTTAGAGGACAATGTCAAATGAAAAACCAAAGAAAAGTCAGAGTCCATAAGATGACTGCATGTTCTATGAATCAACATAGAATGACCCTTGTTTGGTAGGCTAGAAATTATATTAAATTTGCAATGTCCTAATCAAGTTTTGTTTTTAGCTTATATAGACACATTGACGCGATACGTCACAATAACGTTTTCATTGACCTAGTTTCGGGCTGGCGGCAGAAGTAGCTACACATCCGCCGCTGCCATGTGGCCTCATCTGTTTTTACTGTTTGTAAACAAAGATTATGCCGAGTTCGTGTAGTGCAGTAGGTGGAACAAACAGAACATTATGAACGTGTCGTCTTTATGCTAAACATGTTTATGATCATGAGTACAAGCAGTGGATACATCTGATTTGTGCCAGATGTAATCTTGCAGAAAACGAGGTAATCTGCTGCGTTTCCAATGTGCTTCTCCTTATGCGCTTTCAGGATGCAGGATGAGACCGTTTAATGATTTTACAGATCTGATGATATTTTCTACTGCTGTCTTTCAGTTCATTGAAAACTAAACGCTGTGTTTTAGCGCAGCGCTGTTGTACTGCCCAACCTGTATAACAGTAAAGTGGCGAGATGGATGATAGACTGATGTATATATAGATGTATATATATTTTTTATGTTATGCAATTGACTGGTAACACATTTGCAATTGACGAGCACCTGCGCCAATCATTAATTCTTTAATTAATGACAGCCTTAAACTTTCCATATCTCGAGATGGGTTAGGTTTAGGTTTAAGGATATCAGCTGTAACTCTTTTTGGTGCCCAAGCACACAGCTGAATTGAGTTGCTGTGCAGATTGTCGTAGCTTTGATAAACAATAAACCTTCTTGCTCTGTCAAAGCTGGAAAATTACAATAGAATGCACTGAAACATCCACTCTGTCCGATATGCAGCGTGTGAGTTGTGAACACGCAGCAGTCGCTACACATGCTGGCAGTCAGCTTGTTTCAGCCTCATAAATGTCCATACAGGCTTCAGATCAGGTCTCCAAAAAAGAATAAACTAATTTATAGTTTCTGTTATACAGACACATTGTTCAAACTCACCCAAAGAGTCAACCCTTTATTTCCATTGTGGTCCTTTAGCAGTAACTTAAGAAATGCGGACGGAAGATCTTAACTCCATAGGAAGCATAGTGAGTCATTTGAACTGTAGTATAAAACTTCATGAACATGTCCACAAAGGAAAAAATATATATCCATTCAGCGATTTGTAAGCTTTCAATGATTCAGCTGTGAACAACCCAGGAGTGTTTATAAATAGTTCCAGATATCGCCATACTGTACAAGCGGCCACTTCAACATATTGTCACACTGCTTTTCGTCTATTTCAAACGGATCAGACAACGAAACACCACGAACATGCAACTTCTGTTAGCATCTTTCACGATTCCTGTCCCATAAATGGTCAAGATGTTTCTCTTTTGCTTTTAAGCGACTTGATTTTTGCATCTTTGCAAGTTCCATCATGTAAACACTACGAGTTACGCCGTGTCTTCTGCCGACAACTAGTGCACATGACCTTTCAGTCGCTAGTCTATCACAGGGCCACACACATAGACGAACAACCATGAACACACACACTTACACCTATGGGCAATTTAGTCTCCAATCAGCCTATCCCCAAGGTGCATGTCTTTGGATTGTGGGAGGAAGCCAGAGAATCCGGAGAGAACCCACGCTAACATGTGGAGAACATGCAAACTCCACACAGATAGGCCACCGCCCGAGCCGGGGATCGAACAGGCAACCTGCTTGCTGTGAGGATACAGTGCTAACCACCTCTCAACAGTGCGCCATCATGTTATTTTGAATGTAGATGATGTTCTGATGTAGAAAAACTCAAGTATAAAAGTACAAAAATAAGGAAAGAGGTCAAAGCACCAAGCATTTAATGGTTTAGCTATCTTTGCTCTTACTCCTTGTTTTAATAAGTTACTGGTTCATTATACAATCATTACAGGTGGTGATTGATGAAACCAGACGGTAAATGATGGATGCCATAATTGACTACCAATTTTAAATCCACCTGGAGCTACCAGAATTAGTCCATTTCTAAAACAGCATGCAAACTCTACATGTGAAAGGCAGACATAGGGGAGCTTCTGGAGTGAGGGTCAAAGCAATTTTTTTTTTTCTTGCAAATATTCAGACATTGTCATTAGAAGGATATAAGAAAAGGATAGAAGAAAAGGACAAGAAACATAAACAAGCAAAATCTTTCACTGGTCCTGACCTAATGTGGAAAGCAAAGTGTGTGAAAGGAGAACTAAGCACTCATCCTATGTTCATTGTAAGCTGTTAACATCACTAACATAGATGGGTAGGAAAAGAAATATTAACCGCAATAAGCTTTCTCACTCATTATGAGACCAATCTGCTTCTGCTCTTGGACAGTGATCATATTATTACAGAATTAAAATTATATTTTGATCATATCTCAGACATATTGGCTTTGAAACACATTCCCAAAGTTATTTTAAATAGTGCCCACATTGTGTTTGAAGCTAAGAATCCTGACATGACATGTTGCTTCTGACATCTTGACAGTGTGGTTTAGGCTCGAGGACAGATGTCATTCAATCCTTAGCTGCCTTTCCTCCTTTTTCCTGTTTCATTTGAGATGTCTTCCAGGTATGTGAAATTAAATTGCATTGAAGACTAGAAGGTACGCTGCTAGACCAAAAGAACATGTTTCATATCTCAGAAATTACAATAAAAGTAAGGAATAATTTATGTTTGAATAAACATATCCACTTCTGGGAAAGCAATTGTATAGTTAAAGGGTGAACAGGTTTTAGTTTAAATGAAACTTGCATTTAATCTTTTCTGAGCAGCATTAGGTAAAATGGTGAATAAACTGCCTTTCAGCTAAACCTTTGGCAGCGCTATGCTAAGAAAGAGTGACTGGCTGCCATGACTGGTTGGAGTTATGGGAGCAAAACACAGAAAAAAACTACAGCACAACAGAGAGATACAAGACAATAAAAGAAACTCATTTCTTTGTAAATTGTGCTTTGTGTTTTGGATAATCTAACAGGACACACAACTTGCTCAAAGTGGAAAATACCTCAAATATCTGCATTAGATTTGATTGTGAAACATATCCTCCTCCTCTGTGACCAGAGTTACAACATGTGGTTCTTGGAGATATGAAGGGATTTCTGTATTTTATTCTATCAGCAAGAGAAATTTAGGAAAACTTCTAATCAAGCCATGTCAGGAGAAAACTAATACCAGTCAAGCTTTCGAGATCTAATCATTTCTAGAACATTTTTTATTTTTTCTTTAAGAATAAGCAGAATTTACAAAGGTGATTTGTGTAATTTTGTTTTACTTAATTTTTTTTATCCCCATTACCTTTTGCCAGGCAGCAGCTGTTATTCTTGTGGTCTGCATAATTCTTATGACAATGAGAACACACAAATTGTCATAAGAATTATGCAGACCACACACATTACAACACACACAGACATACCTCATAATTATATCTACCCATTGCATACTGTCCTGTACAAGTACCTATACTTATCCAAAAATTTCATAGGGATAAACAAAATAGTATACATACTAAGGACAGTTCAAAACAATACACCAAAGCTCATTCAATTAAATCTGCCTAAATTTTCTTTGAAAATGTCATCACAGCAAAGATGTTATACACTGTAAAAATATCTCTTTTTTTAAATAATACTATTTCAGTAATATTTTTGTTTGATAATATGTTAATATGAATGAGCTAAATGTAGCTGTTAAATTATAAGCTTGTTTTAATCGAAAGGTTACATGTCCCAATAGCTCTCTGAAAAGTCCTATAATTTTGTAATTTGCTCCTTATGTCACTCTGGTGACAGTGGCTCCAGTGGTTTGTAGTGTGGGCCATCTGACAAGCAAATTTGTCACAATTTGAACCATAAATCTACATGGTGGTACTGTGTCCACATTTACCTATCCGGGAATTAATATGGCAGCCATGTATTAGTTTGCCACTGGGACGTCTGTGGTCATGCATGTAGTTTAACATCAACAGTGTGAATGTGGAATTAAGGTTAAGTTGGTAGAATTGTTTTGTGGGCCTTCTAAATCATTATTATAATTATTATTATTATCATGTTGTTATCATTTCTTGTCAAACAAAGGTTGATAATGTTAAACCATTTTAGACATTATCAAACCTCAAACCAATGCACACAGGACCCATTAGAGCTAATCAAAATGTTTACTATAATGACAAAATTTCAGATGCTGAACACATGAAAAGAAACTCCAGGAAGCACATCCTAATTGAGTGGCCATTTGGAATGGGATGTGAAAATTACATCATTTTAAAAACATGCAAATTAAATGAGAATTCTTTGTATACTGGTCTGAAACAAAATATAAAGAATTTGTTCATAAACATGTCAAATGAGTGTTTTTGTTTTCCAAGCATGCTTTTTAACAAATATTACAATTTCTTCACCCAGCATGGTATTTCCATGTATTTCTTTGAACTTTTAGTTCAAGTGCCCACAGCATGCAGCTGTTTTGGTCAAAACAAAGATGCCCCATAGACTTCCAAGATGTCATTAATTTTCTGTGGGTTTTAGGCAAGCGGCAATCTCTGGTCACTGAGATTGAAGCCAACCAGGAAGTTAAAAAAAATTGCAGTTCACCCCTTGCTGCTAGAGGACTTGCAGTAAGAGAGAGCAATACCCAAAATGTCTGATTTCACAACTTAAATAAACATGTTTACAGAGTGGCTCCAAAAACATTTATCTATTTAATAGATCTAATTTACCATCATGACAACTCTGTCATGATGTTGGGGGGGTTAAACTTTTTTCTCCTCCATTTCTATGTTATTTTAATCTTAAAGGTGTGTCTTTTAATTGACGTGTGTCAGAAGGGATATCAGCTCTAGCGCTGGTTGTTAGTTGCTTGCTTCCTGTTGGCCCACGGACAGTCCTAAGGCTCAGGCCCTCAGCCTCTGCGTCATTTTGTTTCACTGAAATCAACCCGTGGTTCTATCAGTGTGTTCATATATTTTTTTCTCCAGTTTGGAAAACTATGGCTTGTTGTGGTAATAATTGCTCCAAAAGACCACCCAAAAAGGTTCTGGTCCAGTTTTTTTTTTTTTTTTTTTTTTTTTTTTTTTTTTTTTTTTTGGGGGGAAGTGCCTCTTTTTTTTTTGCGTCTTTTTCTCCTTTTTTTCCCCCACCGCCTCCCCCCCCCCA
>JBAMHX010000001.1:5710798-5722038 GCA_037177515.1 Pseudomugil tenellus
TCTTAATTAATAAACACACTTTATTAACACCACATTGCTTATTATCCAGACAGTTAAATCATGGATGCAGGTTAACCAGGTTAACTAATGTAATCAGCACACAATCTAATGTAAACACACAATGCGGGTACCGTAGTTGGAGACCGGAAGAGAGAGGGGGGAGTGAGAGATCAAAGGATATGCATAACTGTATGATTAAGTAAGTTTGTCTAAGAGATTCAGCTTAATGATTTAAGGATGAGAAAATGGTCTATGGAGTATTTAAATAGATTCTATGATTTGATAAGACCGCGACTCGCGGTCACGTGGTGTGTAGGATGAAAGCCTGTCTCAGGTAACTTACAGGACCAGGACTTAAATTATCGATTCAGACACCAGCATACGGGCCCATGCAGCTTGAGGTAATGGATGTGTCTTACTTCAGCGCAGGGTGATCAAAGTGCTCTGCGATGTTCGCCTGGCAGAACGGAACCAATGCGTTCAGTGCTGCTTCCACTCTCGGCTTGAAGCAGAGACAAAGTCCGTCAGGAACCGTACCAGGTCTGCGTTGTGAAGTGTGTAGAGGAATTTCATGTATTAGCTTGATTACCTTCCTCTTAATTAATGTCTAACTGAAAGGTCCGACCATAAGGCTCCTAAACTGATGTCATTCTGACCTTAGTAAACATCTGCAAGGCTAGCATCCTTCCATCAGGGAAATGTTTAGGAGACCTTGGTTGTCGTAGCTGAAGAACAGGCCTCAGATTGACGCACGTGACCAAAGTCTTTAAACAAAGCTCCCCTATCTGACTAGGGCAGAATAGTGCCAGACTTCTGTGTGACCACAGATCTTTGGGAAGATTCTCCCTGTGTTATAACCTTGACCATATCTGTATATCTTATTGTATTGTCCTTTCGTGTTTCACTGTTTAATGTATGTTTAACTTCTTTTATCTTCATTATTAAATTTATATTCTTCTCAATCTAAATAAACTAGTGTCTTCTTCCTTGACAGGAATAATGGTAATCTACAAGTGAATCCGATGTGCTGTCAGTGGCAGTTCTGCGCCAAGTGGGCCGGCATTAAGCTGGGTCTCAGGATGTCTCAGGTGTCCTGGGTGAAGGATGTTGCTGGCGTAGAGGGGATATGAGCGAATTACACTTAACTATTTGGAAAATAACAAACATGATTAAACTTGTAAGAAATTGATCACTTATTGTTGCATGCAATTAAATTTGGTAGTCTAGCCTTTATTTTGTGGGTGACTGTCAATTACATTAGAAGCTTAAATATAGGACAACACATCCGTACAGATAGCGCGAACTTTGTCCGAAAAGAAACAAACGCAAAACAAAGAAGACATTAAGAGCTAAAAGACAAGAGACAAGACTGGAGACAAGAGGCTGATCTAAGACAGCGATAGGACATTTAAACTTAACGGATCCTGCAGGGCGGTGTTTTGGTATCTGCCAGGAAGGATGACATCATGGTAGGTGGGGTTTTGGGATAGACCGCAGGTCTGATTGCAGAGATATGATTTTAGTCATATTTTCCCAACCTAAAATGATAACCTGTTTAACACAAGCAATAATGATTGGCTGGATGACATATCAGTTTCCTTGTACCAAAACACAACATAATGCGTTTTCATAGGATATCTCGAAAAGGAGGAAATGGTTATTTTAACAGATAACAGATAAGAACATTTTGAAAATTTCCTTTGAGACACTCTGAGTGCCGGTGTTGAGCTCTCATGAATTCATGGATTAGTCATTCCGTTATTTATACCTAGAGAAACGGCAGAAAAACTTAAATACATTCACACAAGCGTCCAAGTCCATTCCTGTCAAAGTTTTGGGGATTCTAAAAGAAAATCATGTGGTTTTACGTTTCAGTTTAAAAATGATACAGTTCTGAGTTTTAGGTTCTCAGTAACTTAGAGGTGAGATGAGAGACAGCTGGGTGGACACCCTGGTTGGTTCTTATCTTGCGGGGTGAGTTTCAAAGGAGTTGTAAACAAAGAGAGTTGTCAATTTCCCAAGTGTTTGATTGAATTAAACAGGTTTTGTTATTCACAGATATGTTCTCGAGCCTAGCAACAGGGCCTATATTGGCAGACTGACAGATAGATGATGGGATTTCAAAATCCTTGTCTCTGATTTTAGGGTTAGATGTGGCCTGTGAAGGACGAGGGGAGCTTGAGGGGAATAATCCAGGGTATTTTGCTGACCTGGGATCATGCTACACCTCCAAGTCAAATTGTGATTTCATGCTCCACATTTAGTTGTAGGAATATACATGGTCAAAAGATCAGCCTGTCATTCTACAGATTACTGGACAACACAGAGAGATGGGACAAATGGATTGTAGCTTTGAAACGGAGGACTGGGAAACCAGCGCTACCAGCAGATTGTGCAGTTAATACTTCATATCAGGTAATCTGTGGATTTAACATTTGTAAAAAGTGTCCTGCTTGATTAAAAGACCATGAATAGACCATGAAGAACCAACGTGAGTGACATAATTCTGTTTCCAGTGGTACAACAAAATCTGACCCATCAAAACCTGTGACTGCAGGGCACTTTAGTTTAATATTTATCTACATATATGTCTTAAAGCATGACTAAAGTCTTTAAAACACATTTTTAGAAATAATGACAATTAAAATAACTTAATTGAAAGCTGTGTTCATCACTTATGTCATAGTATACTAGAGCTCAAGGGAGTCACTGATTCTGATAGAGGGACAGAGTTTGTTGTAACACCGGATGTAAACAAGACCGCGACAGTAACAGCGGAGCATCTTGTCATTTTAAAGTTATTGTCCAACCACAGCTAGCATATTTTCAATGGTATTGTTTTAAGGAGATTATAAAAGAGGACAGCCTGGTGGCTTTATGTGGAGCAGTGGCAGAAACATCTCCACAGAGAAACATGTGGATACAAAGTCACAGCAGGATTGGTGGGAGATGAATGCCAGCGCATTTATGGATACATTTATAAGAAAATATTCCAATTATAAGCATAACCTTCATGTACATTGATGAGAGCCTCTTTGAAGTGCTGCATGAATGAAATGCAGAGATTATTAAGGTCGTTAGTAGGGAACACTTCTAGCGATATTTTCTCCTCTCGTCACCTTCAAGTTGTTCAATAAAATAAGATAATTGTTTGCAGAAACTCAGTCCAGCTATTTCAGATATATTTTGCAAGTGTTGAATACCAGATCTAAACTAGCTGTGTGTGTGTGTTTATGGCATATTTATAGTTTAGGTCATGTGTACATGCTGGTTTTTGCAGTGGTTAGCAGTGGATGCTTGACATCCGACATGGTAGCATAAACAGTTAAAACCACGTGGCTGCATGTCCTCTATAATTAGCCATTTTATTCTGTTCCTGCCCTTGGGTCTTTACTGTAGCTACTAGACCTTTTCACCCAGCTTTCTTTTTTTTACCTTCTTTTAGGGTTTATTATGCTGCTAAATATTCAACAGTTGTTTCCACTACTGGCAGTTTTTTATTTTAATTTTTAAACTATTTTATTTTTTTTTTATTTTATAACTTTGCTTTTTATAGAATCAAAGAGTTGAGAGCAGGACATTGCTTAATTTTTATAATGGGTGTTTCAGGATAGACTGCATAAAATATATGAGTAACTCAATAAATGAGTAATCACACGTTGAAAAAAGATATATGATTTACATGTAGGACAGAGCAATTAGTGGATGTTTATAAATTGAATTGAGTTCAATAGTGAAGTTTTTGTTTACTGTAAGTTGTTATCAAATTGGTCACATAATGTCACATTAAGGGGAAAAAAAAGATGGTTAGGTGGCAACATTTGCTGCTGACAGTGAGACAAAAGAGGAGCAGAATGTTGTGCACCATTAGGTTGTCCTATCAATAAATTTAAAATCCATTTTGAAGAGCCAGAGCAAATGAAAAGGAGAATTAAATGGATGTTTAGCTTTCTGGCTGAACTGTCTGCCAGCATTTGAAATGTTGAGACGTGAAGTAAAGGCATAACTCAACAACAACCCTCTTCCTTACTTTCAACAAGCAATTCAGGGAAATATTGTTCCACCATTTTGTAATTCTTGGTACATACTTCTGCATTTAAATATAAAGATATTTAAATTCTGAATATTCTATATAAAAAAGACAGCATTTATTATAATCACCATTATTATTTTTATTACTACTACTACTACTAATAACCACAACAACAATAAAATCCTGTTTGCTTAGGGCCCCATTGAGGCTTGGGCAAGTCTTGTCAACAGGATGCCATTTAATGCTTTGAAAAACGTAAAACACGTTACACCAAAGAATCTTTTATGAAGTTTAGAAAGACATATTAATGGAGAGATTTGATTGTTTTTTTTATTTTTTCTATTTTTTTCCAATGATTTTTCTCCATTTTTAAATGGTAAAATTGTATTCATAGTTGGGTTTCACACTTGCACGCCCACTGCAGGGACAATATGCATCTTAAAAACATTTCAGGTGTTTATCTTTTTCACTCTTCCTGTGATCTGTGATATGTCCCCTGTACATTCAAATTACAGCCCTACCATTTATTTATATCCCAATGAAAATAAAGAATCCATAGCTTTTCATTCTTGAGGCTAAGGGAAGGTCCTAAGTGTCACAAAAGTGAATATTAATAAAACGGGACCTCAGTCAGGTCTATTGCCATGTCTGTTAATAATCTACTTTAATAGGATATGTAGTTGCAGTGAAGTTGGAGTCACAGTGTCATTTATTCTCTCAGGCTTCTTACATATTCATATCACTTCCTAAGTAACAAGTCCTCCATATTAAGTATCAAAGTGGGGTTAAGGAACTTTTGAAGTCATGGTTAAACAATTGATTAGGACTGGAAATTATGTAAGCTATGCTTTAAAAGGTGATATTACCTGCTTCAAACGGAAAATAAAGAGCAGTCTCTGGTGTGCAGATCCAGTGTTTTGTTAATACATTATTCCAACCAGCTTCCTGCTTCTTCCGGTTTTCACGCTGACATTTCATCACCTTCTGTCTTATTATCTGGTTAACTCCAAGCTCGAAAATGCAACGTTCAGTGTCAATCTCCTCCACCACTTGATTCATAGCATTATTGCCTAAAATCATAGTTTTCGGTAAATTGTTGTAACAGCATTTTTAATCATCATTTCCGAAACCTTAAAAAACCTGTCTGAGACAACTATGTTGGAAGCAGTGGTGTGTTGTAATTGAAGTCACAGAAGAACTTAGTATAATGTCCAAGTGTTTCCTTATAATCTTGAATACTTAACACTGCAGTTTGTGCTTTATTTCTACATTTATGCAAAAAATTAACACCAATAGATTATTTCAAAAAGTAATATTCTCAAACTATTCAGCACAATAGCTTGGTTGATAACCCCAGTGTAAAAGTTTTCAGTTCTTCCACAACAACCGAGTAAAATGATATTTTGGCTAAGTTTACATTATTTTTCACTCCCAATCGTCACACTCCATGTCCAGGCTTAGCTTAGTGGTTTTGCCAAGTTATTTATATGTGAATTGCGTGGTCAAACTTATCTGACTTGATTGGTTTGATGCAAAGACGCAACTTGCTTCCCTTGGCACAAGCTCAACTAAACATACTTGGGTACTACATTATTCTTATCTGATTGGCTGATCGTTCGTTTTTTTCTACAAGGGATGCCAACTGGGCCGAGCCTCCTTGATGCCTCACTACTTTACTATAAAATATCACCAGTAGGGGGGCGGTGTTTTAGTTTCAAAAGACAGTAATTTGAAGAACCCTAAATGAAAATCCTCCTTGTTTCATTACATTACATTACAGTCATTACAGTCAAACACTAAATCAAACAGAAGATAAGTTAAGTGCAGATGTTTCAGAATAATGACAGCCATGGTCTTAGAAAAATGTATAAATGATTAAATGTAGATAAATGAATGGAAAATACTTCATTCATCCCCGAGGGAAATTCAGTAAATAAATAAAAGAAATAGAGGAGGCTCAGATTCCCTTGGCCTCTGGGGGAAAATGCCACTGGTTGGAAGGCGATGGATATGTGGAATTGTCCTTGGTAAAGGCATAGAACACCGATAATAACCCTGAAATTCACATTGGTGCTTGATCGGTGTGAAAAAAAAATCCTATTTTGTATAAAAGTATACATGTTGATGGATGAGTGAGGAACCTAGAGAACCTTTAATTTTGAACATTTAACATTCTTGAAAATGGAGTCTATTTGGGGTGTTTATTTAAAAGACTATTCCTGTTTTTCCCCAGGAAATAGTCTCTCAGTGGTGTGGCTAAAAGAAAATCAGGGTCATGTAACTCATTGGCTGTTGGACTGGGACCACCCAGGAAGTAGTAATCAGCAGCAGGACAATAGGCTTCAGGCCTAACACATTATATAGTAAAGTAAGCGTAACAGATGAGTGGCTGCTTCTCCCTCTTTCATATACGTCATAAGTCAGCACTGAAATGCAGCTGTAGCATTTAGACCTCTCTTTCATTTTAAGTTTGGAACAGTTAAAACCTTATATTTAGTCTGAAGTATACAAGGCTTTGATGTACAAACAACAGTTCCTTAGTGCTCAGCCAACCATCATCATCATCATCAATTTTATGCAGCTGTTTTACTCCTGTATAATTGTCTATGATTTTAGTGTCAGGCTGCATAAAATCTGAGGTTTATACTGTACAAAATTAAATCAAAGCTGAAAGGGTTTATATCAGTGTTTGGAGCTGCATATTTGAATTTATATGTAAGCCTGTCTTTTAGAACTTACTTATGAAAAATGAACACATTTTTGCATCTAGTTTGTGTTTAAACACTAAAGGGAACAGAAAAGTCTTTTTGATCATAACCTATATAGTTATTTACTTCTTTTTACAACTAATTTTGCACTTATGAGCTCTCATATCGGTGATGAACCTGCATATTTGCTTTTTTTTTGTTTACTTTGAAAGCAAATGACTCAGTTTCACCCACAGTGGATCTGCTAATGACTTCAACCAGCTGTGTATACATTGTTATTGCTCCATCCAGGAAACATTTAGATAATGTGTTTTTTTTAATCTAATTTTAGAGGTTTTGCTTTGTTCCTAATGATATCTCAGATAAAACTTCTTTAGCAGGTATTCCAGCTGCTCCAGTTATCACCCAGAAAAGTAATCTGTGCAGTAATCAGTGCATCAGCTTTGTTTCTTCTTATTTCTCACTTATACAGTAAGTGGAATTATTAACCCTTTTCCCTCAGTGACTGTAAAAGACAAGATTTTGTAGGCACTGTCCCATGTTTTTTTGTTTCCTGAGCATGTTAAGATTATTTGAGCATATTTAATTTATTGAATTCAATCAACAACAATTTATTGAAAACATTGTCCATCCATCCAAACTTTGCTGCATTTATCCAATCCCGAATCAGTACAACCATGTTCATATAGAACATTTTGAAGGTGATCATGTTTGCAGGTGTTTACAATTTTTTAAGTAGCAGAATACACGGACAGACTACAATGAAATTTATCATAATCAGTTATCATTAGACCAGTGGGTAAACAATATCACACTTAAACGATTTAACACTGCCAGAAATAAAGCTTGATGTACTTCTGCTAAGAAACTACACATTTTCTTAATAACACCCAGTAAAATTCAGAAATGCTTTAATGGGTTTCAGTGGGCATTGTCTTTCGTGTCTCCACCCTGTTTGCTTGCTGAGGATGCAAACTGTTTCAGTCAGAGAGGCAGGAAAGGGGTTTCGAAGGGGAAAATGTTACTGTATGATTTTTAAAAGCAGCTTATATAGCTTTTCAATCTTACCAAACGGTAATTTTGCATTAAATGAAACCTCAAAGAAAATAATAAACCAGTTTCACACCAAACTTTTGAATGTGCTTTTGCAAGCTATTTTTGGAAACTTCACAGTCAAATCCCTGTGGTTTCCAAATATGACCCCTTTGGCCAGCAATCACTGATTACCACTTGTTTGGCTGATGATCACTCTGTAAGGGACTTGCTTTGAGATTATGTCTGTACATCAATGCTCTATCTGACAAGAAAAGAAAATGTTTCTCCATGTGCACAAGATGTATGACTATTATGATAAGGACCCAGAATAAATGGTAATTTAAATGCTACGCAATAAAAACTAATTATTTTTGCTCTTTGCTTTTTGCTGTGTTCATTTATGCTTTATCAATATCTAAACCAGCATAACATTTTATGTATCTATGTTACATTTACTGCATCCTAAATTAATCAATTTAAAGATATTATTTGTCACTATTAAATTGGAAAACATTTCAGTATTTAATGAAAACTGTTTCACTACTTTGACAAACTTAAGATGTAAAATTATTTTTGGAAATCATTAATGGGGCAAGGTTCCGATGAAACAGGAAAGGGACAAATCTGCTCTTTTCCAGGAAATAGATGGGATCTCTGACTAATTTTACCTCCAAGGAATAACTCATAGTCCTCATGTTCTGCTTCACTGGTGTGAGGTGGGCACAATGTTTCTTGCACCTCTCAATGCATTCTAGGGTGTCAGATCCAGTCCAGATCAACAACTAATCAGATCCTGCCGGTACACAAACAACTTGTCTTCCTCTCTTTCTTCTGATACTGCATGCCACAAACTCACCAACTCCATTAAAGAAGAGCACATTGCTCAGATGTCACACTGAAGTGGTGGAAGCATTTATTGGAGGATGCATTGCTTACGTCAGCAAAAGAAAATACAAAAAAAAAAAAACAAAGAAAAAAAAACAAATCACAACATTCTGATTAATAATAGCATAGTAAAAGTTGGGATACACTAGACTGTCTCGAGTGCAGACCTGTGACACATTCAGCATTTTACATAGATTGTTAAACAATACAACAAAAGATGCTATTTAGATTTGGAAATGTAATAAATATGGGAAAAACATTATTAAATAGCCTTTAATTCCCAGCTTCTCAGCCACTGAGAATATGATGCAACAAATTGGTCAATATGATATTATATTTTTAAAGATAACCCTTCATGATCATTTCCACTGATTTAACTTGAGCCCCTATACGTATGGAGCTAGATTGATCTTATTCAATACAATAATATCAATAAATCAATCACAAAATTACTATCAAATATACATTTTTCCTTCCAAAACTTTTTCCCCCTCTCAGATTGTATATTTTATTACATTGAATAAAAAGACAAATCTAGCTCCATATATATCCCTACTTGTTGATTATTATAACTTTGAATTATAATGGATGCAAAGTTTATATATATATATATATATATATTAACTTTGCATCCATAATAATTCAAAGTTATAATTAGTAGAAATGAGAACTGCTTCCCAAAGGAAGTTTCTCCCTAGAAATGACCGTACAGTGAATCATGAATATAGAAGTTATTGCAGCTTTTCCGTCTTTCTCGTGTCAAACGTAAACTTCCAGGAGACCATCACATTATATCTTTATGTAAGGTTTGTAAATCAGATCTAGAATATAATTATGTAAAGCTTAATACTCCAAAAACAAGATTAAAGCAAAACATCGCTGGCAACTCTTCTCTCTTGACACATTTATGTAAAAGTTGTTAAATGCTTCTGTTTGCACATACTGTGTAAATGGTGAGGTGGTTGAAAAATGTAGTAGCTTCTTGAATGATAGTTTTGTGTTTCTGAGCACTGTTGCTAAAGAAAGCCGGGCTGTATCAGGAAAGCCTCACTTGAACTAAAACAATCTCTGAAATAAGGCTCAAGTCATTCCACTAACACATTTCAGCTGCATCTAGGCTCATTCAAGCGAAGTTTCCATAGCCTGGCTATGTGGGAGTGCCACATAGCCACGTCCTGACAAGTGGATTTCAGAAAAGAGGAGATGGCTGAAAAAGAGAGCACGACAAGAACTGTTCTTTTCTTTGTTTCAGACCAAAAAAATGTTAATAGAGCTGTATAAGGACTTTAAAAGTCTCATCACCAAGAGGTAACATAGCTATGATAAATAAAGCAAGGGAAGCAGTATGCAAACTTATCATGTTAAGACAGACTTTCCTGTAATCCAGCTTTGTGGAATACCCCCCTGGAAGAAGAAACCAATGGATACTCTTGCCTAAAGAACAAAGCAGCTGCCCTATAGTTGCCTTTACATTGCCATGATCACAACTCAGCATTTAAGCAGGAACTATAGGTAGGTTCTTACTTGTTGATGAACCCCGGTCCAGATGAATGGCAGATAAAACCCAATGCCACCTTGTTCAGCCTACAGAAGAGTCACTGTCCAACTGGACTGGCCCAGTGGGTGAGTTGTTGATGATAACAGGAATTGACTACAAAATCACTGAATGCTGTACCTGCTTGTTTGATCCACTTTTTTAGTTTTGCACCACTTCGCAACAATGTCATCTCAATGTGCTTTCTTGTTCAGCCTGAAAAATGACTATCCTCTACCTGAACAGGACCAAGTAGGCGAGCTAGCAAAGTAAGGCTTTAACCATAAAAAGTCAAACATATCTTCTGAGACATTTTGCATCAATTTATGAAACTTGAAAAACCTTTCAATTCAATTCAACTTTATTTTTATAGTGTTATTTCACGGCAATGTCACCTCAAAGCGCTTCACAGAGACCGTCCAAATAAAAAAAAAAAAAAAAATAGCCATATAGGGAACCAGCAAGATTGCATCAAATCTTGACTTTGATCAACATTTGATGCATCATTTGATGCATGGGGCGACAGTGGGAAGGAAAACTCCCTTGTAACAGGGAGGCAAATCCTTTGGCAGAACCCAGCTCAGGTTAGACAGCCCTCTGCCTTGAATCGCTGGGGTTACAGGGACAGGAAAGACATAAATATACATTGCAGCTTCTATCCAGGAAGACCTGTAGATAAAGTAGAAATAAGAAATAAGATCTGCAGAAAAAAGAGAAATAGGTTAATGATGATAATGATAGTTTAATGATGAGATAATAATTGGAAGTCCTCAGTGCATAATGGATGTCCGGCTAGACTATCCCTAACTGTGAGATTTGATGAAAAGGAAGGTTTTAAGTTTGATTTTAAAGGCAGAGAGAGTGTCCACCTCTCGTACCCACAGTGGGAGCTGGATCCATAAGAGCGCAGCTTGATAGCCGAAGGCTCTTCCACCCATTGTTTTTTTATAGACTCTGGGAATATAGACTCCGCGAGTAGACCTGCAGTCTGAGAGCGAAGTGCTCTGTTTGGAATATATGGAACTATGAGATCTCTGATATACAA
>JBAMHX010000001.1:5740005-5767435 GCA_037177515.1 Pseudomugil tenellus
ATATATAAAGGTGTGCAATCAAATCAATGTGTGCATATATAATGCAAGTATAAATTATTAAATAGACAGTATCTACAGTTTTAATGTTTCAGTAATGTCATTTACTGTTGATATATGATTTAGATTTAGAATATATTATTCCATTCATACATTTCTCTGTGAAAAAAATGCATTATTCTCATTATAAGTCATATAAAATGATTCCCAATTGCATGCCTAGTACAATACCCATCTATATCTTTTTCTAAATTGAAGGTTTTTTTTAAAGTAACGCAGTTGTTGTTGCTATTGATAAAAGGGAGTAGTGAGTATAATAGTCTATATTTTACCAATAGCCAGTTTAAATGATTAAGTATTATGAAATTATTTGTCTCGTAGCTACATTGAAGTTTTGCTCAGTTCTGTAGAATTGAGGTTTCTTAAGTATTTTATTTGATGCACTGGACCAGACTGAATACTAATCCCATTATTGCATGTTTTGTCTTGTCTTTTTGTATCGCCTCGAGAATATGATCACATCCCAGTTTGGAGAGAGCTAATTAGAAAACCTTTTAACAATGAAAAACAAACAAACAAAAAACAGTAAACTTAAACTATATCTCTCCAGCTATTGAAGGTATTGAATAAAAGAACAAAAACAATTTGTTCAGAATTATTTGTCATGTTGATTAAATAAAAACAAAGCAGATGCCAAAACACATAGTGCTCTGACTCTGGATTATTGGTTTATATGAAGCATAATATGGTTCAAAGAAAATCTAGACAACTGATTTTGAAAGATTCTAGTTTGCTGATTGACATTTGCCAAGGAAACCTGAAAAATTAGATCAACACAGAAACATAAAGAATGGGTAGAAGTAGCGCCTTGACGAATTGGATGTGCCACAAAGCATTATTTTCCCTGATCTGCTTTAAAGCAGTGGGTCCAGAGGTCATTTGTCATAGCTGTCTTGCACTTAGAGAAGCTCATATCAAAGTATTTCTTCAGTACATGGCTCCAAGGATGCTGTTCTGTAAACTCTAAAACTGAGGTAAATGTTTAGTTTTTTTCTCCTTTTTTTTTTTAAAAAGTACATCATGGCATTTTTAGAAACATTGTCAAAATGATAAAATCAAGACATGCTAACAATAATAAGTTTAACTTTGCCTTTGCTTCTGCAGCTTGTGTTGCTCTTGGTGAACAACTTCCAACTGGCATTTGTGTTCAGAAGCGCCAGAAACTGTCAGTCCTTTGAAATAAAATATTTGATTTGTTGATGCTTTCTGAAATAATTATTTTATTATTAAAATGACATCTAAGTTCTTTCTGAATATCTTTACCTTAAGCGTTTCTGTGTTTGACTAAACTGTCCTGCTCAACACACTGACAGAAAACACGGAACTCTACAAGCTGAAGTATCCAGTGTTTTTAGATCAAAATATTTTATATAAATGCTAGTAGAAGTACAATCACATATTTTCCTTTTTTCAATTGACCATGTAAGTGTTGGTTTGTAATGAGAACATAAGCACTGGGTGAAAACTCATGGAGTCCTCGTTTAGGCAGTATGACACTATGTTTCAAGTTCAATTTAATTTGTTTTGTTTTTTGGAGGAAAATTTGTTAGTAGGTGAATGTGTATGAAATCAGACTTTAAAATCCAACAGAAAAGGTTGTCTTCAATTATTGCTAATTATAACTGAACTTTTCATCATGTGTAACTAGGGCCTTTACCAAACCCCGAGATGCGCTCACTGAGACATCTGCACAAGGCTTAACAAGGGGCAAAAGCTTACAAAGTGTCCAGGCCAAATGTACTTTACAGGAAACGATTTAAAGCTAATCGTCGTTACTGGAGTGTATGTATGAAGAGTTACTTTCTAGATTGTCTTTGGAAACGACAGATGATGTCACAAAGACTTTATGGAAGAACTGGATGCAGCCAAAAACATCAACTATTGGAGGCTCAAGTATGGCTTTTGACTTTCATTAAGCTGTTTCTGGAGAAGACAACAATCATCATTAGAGAGCTCAGAGCTAGTCTCAAAACATAGGTGACTAGAAATGTGATAGACTTGGTGATGATAAAGAGGCCTTATACATATTTATTCATAGATTCAATTTTCAAAAGGACCATCAGCACACAGAAAATAAAATATCCAGTTGTATCAAACTGAATTGGGATAAAATGTGATTTGAAAATATTTTTTTAATGTGTGGATTGTAAAAGTTAACCTTATTTTCTTATTCATTCATTTTATTTGCTTTGTTTGCAAAATTGTTAAATTTTTTTGTAAATGCTAGTCTCCAGTTTTGGAGTTGAGTAATAGATCAGATGATCACAGTCAAATCATCTGCTAAGAAGTACAAAAATTAAGAAAAGAGTTGTTTCTAGCAGCTAGGATAACTAGGCTTTTATCCTCTAGAAAGTGCGAGTGAGAAATCCATCAGTGGAGAAATGTTTTGGCACCAGTGGCATTGTGGCTCCCTGTCATGTTACCTTTTTCTTGCATATTTTAACAGTCTCTGTAGATCTAGTTATTTTGCTGGAAGAGAGAGTAGCTCCCTCCTGCTGCCTTTATAATGTTTGCTTGTGGAAGTGTATCAGTGATTAGTCTGATAACCCCATAGCTATGTAAAAAAAAAAACCCACTTTTTTTGGTTTTAGCAAGAGTAAATGTTTTTTTTTTAAAAAGTACTAGAGTTAATTATAAAATACCTCTATGTTGAATTATAAGACAGCAGATACAGTCAGTGTGTTCCCAAAGAGACGAATGGCTTGCCCTCTTGTGGATCTCTATTACATCATTGTCTAATCTTTGTTCCGTGAGACTTGAAACTTTCCTAATGGAGTGAACTGTGCAGTGAGCCCTGTACTGTAGGTAACATACACTCATGCAGCTCAGTCTAATTCATCATCATGGAATTGTGATGGGGGCTAGAGAAAGGAGCACGGCAAACTAGATTAGGTGGCATTAATGGGTTTTTAATTTAAGTCTTAGCTTATTAGATGTCAAATACAAAAGGGCTGAATGGATTTAAGAGATGAATTGGGTTAAGACGCTGTTAGTCGAGCATGAATACCTGCTCCATTGCCATTCCCATCAACTGAGGTGCTGAACATAATATGAAAACCTGGACTGATCAGAAGAAATACAAAAGGCAGTTTCTTTAGCATAACTAGTGGGTGTGGTAGGTGCTTCATATGCCAAAAATGATGTTTGTACTGTAGCTTACCCAGGTTCTAGTCTAACAGAGGAATATACTACCTACCTTTTTTTTTGTCTCAACAAATGTTGACTAGTGCTGGTGCTGCATAATACATGGCTTTGCCAAAGTGGAGTCCTAGTTATCCATTCATCTCAAGGTTGTTGGTCAGTTCATAGCTCTTTACAGATCTGGTTCATGCTCAATGTTCTCTGCCAAAGCTCTCGAGTAACAAATACACTATGAACTTCATTTAATGCCAGTGCAATACATATTTAAAGGGCACTGCATGAGACAATTTCATGGCAGCTTGAGAGTGCATATGGTTACTGGGAAAGAGCATGTCTGATGGCAGTTGCGCTGGAGTAATATGTGTGTGCATATGTGAGACAGAGAGCATGAGAAAGTAGGGAGGCTGAGACGTGAACAATGAAAGAGAATATGTGATGAACAGGTTCTGCTTGCCTACTTCACTCCTCAGAAACACTGATGTACTGTATTTGTCTGCACTGGCATTTTGATAAAATGATAATGTGGTTAAACTGCAATCATCAGTGACGATTAGTGATAACATTAGTGCCGTGCAACGAACCGCTCAGTAAGATGCCAGGACCTGGATGCAAAGCAACCCTCATCAATTGAAGTTTGGGTATTTAGTGTACGATTTGCAGGAATTAGTTTAAGTTGCATCTGTCTTCAAGGCTAGAATTATTTCTTTTAAAGTTGCTATAAATCATATATCATGCTTTTAGAAAACTTGGACAAGCTTTCTCAAACCTGAAAAACTGGAGCATTATTTTTTGGTTTTGATATCATTCTCTTCCAATTGTGAGGCAGTTTTCAAATCTAGAGTTTTATCTACATAAAAAAAATAAATTCTCCTCATTTGACCCACTTTGGTTATATTATGCTCTTTCTTTCTCTTTCTGTTTTCTATGTTCCAATTCCACATTCTTCTTTTTTTTTACACGCAACAACACAATAACAAATACAGTTAATCAGTTGGAATGAAAGGAAAAAGCTTGATGAATAAAATATACGGTGTCTACAACAAGTAAATTGGCAAATACTGCAGTGCCCATGCACTCACAGACCAAAGGGAGATGATCTTCAGCTGCTGAAGTAAGCCATCCTGTAGAGAAGCTACAGTGTTTTTGTGAATGCAGGGGATTAAAAAAAAAGCCTGTGCAGATGATCAGAAACCTGAATAATATAAGACTCCCGTTTACAGGGAAATGAAGATTTCTCAGAACTCAATGTGAAGTCCTATCCGAAGAATGATCAAAACCTGAATACCACAGTGCTCTAGCTCTTTAAAAAAAGCTTTATTTCTTCTAGTCTAAGATCATACATGCGTAGTGAAACAAACAAGGCCTTCCTGCTCACTCTGCTCCTAACAAAGCATATATCTGAACTGACATGGTGATCAAGTGAAAATAATTTATTTGCACTGAATTCATTTACAACAAATAGTGATGACATTACATGACTTTAAATTCACATCAAGCAAGTATTTGCTGACTGTCAACATCTTGTGTTGCAATCCCATCTTAGTTCCTTACTGACAGTATAGGTATCCAGGGACGCGTTGCGAGGACAAAAGCTGAAGCAAGGAATAATGTGGACCCTTTAGAAGAAGCTTTAAATTAATATTAAAAGGAAAAAAATGCGGATAGATATAAACATTTTTTTAGATAGATGTCTAAATGAATGTTATCTTTTCAAAAGCCAACTGACAAAATGAATCAAAGATACTAGAAAGGTTTGCTGACAATCCTCACAAGGCCTCCAAAGTAACCATTTTGACAGAATTTAGCCATCTGTATTCAACATGCCAAACTTTGGAAGCTTGTGTTTTTTACTAATTATCTAAAACATAATAGAAGATAACACAGAAACTTATCATAGCTGCAATCTCATTTGCATACATAAATAAACTTTGGACATATTTGCATTTGTGTGTCCCACAAGAGATCAGGATTGAATTAGATGCACAGTAAAGATGAAAACATGAGTATATTGATTGCCCTTTAAAAACCTCAATGATAAACTGCCCATACAGTTGAAACAGGTATAATACAAAGAAGCTTTGAAGAATGTTTGTGATTAAATAGTTAAACTAAGTATTGTGTGTGTTGTGTAGTTAGCATCAGACACGTAAAGCAAGACAAGATGGTCAGCGAGTCTGCATTTTTGTGTTTTCTCATACTTTTCATAAACCAGGTTTATTAGGAATTGGGATTAACTTGCTTTATGATAAATACATCCAGTTATATAAGCTAAGAGAAAAGATGAAATGTACAATAAGAATTATTTTAAGAAGACCTTATCTCACAGCTAAGAGAGGAATGACATTCTCAAGCCTCGTCTACTTAATTTTTTTGAGCTCCTTTGCCAGTTTTTCCAATGCAGCACATATTTAAATATTAATTACAAAACTAAAGATAAATAAAAAAATTGATATTATTATTAATGTCAACATTTTTGCTACATACTTTAATTATGAAGGCACATTTGCATGGCTGCCTACTATTTGGATGCCCAGAAAGGTCAAGAAATCTCATCTGAATGAGTACTTTAAAAATGTAAACATCTCTTTATGTTTCAATGGATTTTTTGGCAGATTAAATGCCATCATATTTAAAAACACGCTTTCTCCTTCGAGTGCATGTTTTGAAATGTGACATAGCACATATGCACAGTCGCTAAGGTCAAAGGGAATAAGGGGGTTTAACTGGAATCAAAGGTTTTGATCAGCAGGGGCAATAACTCATTTTATGGATCTGGATGCAATCTGACAAGATAAATCCCCAAGCTGTCCACTGATAACATACTGTGATATGAAAACAACAACCAAAAAAAGCTTTCTGCATTGCAAACATGGGAAATACAGCCTCCAGCTCACAATGACCAATGAGCCAGTCCTTTTTAGTAACTTATTTTAAATTTGAATAGGGATGTAGTTGTGAGAAGCTAATAACAATTACTAATGGCAGAAAAGCAACAATGTTTCAGGTTTCATAATCAGAAGCTCATGTCTGTCTACCAGCCGTGCATGCACTTTCTGTGGCATTCTGCAGCTTTCCTATTGATGTGATGCTCTGACATGGCAGATGTGGCAATGTTCCACATCAGCATTGTCAAATCTTATTTTGGAGTGTTACTGAAAAGGACATAATAAATGTATTAGAACACAGACAAACAACCCAGAGCTCAGAACAGTTTAGGACATGAATGCTAACAGATCATTGCTTTATCTTTCCTTATGTTTACTCTTTATTTACTTAACATCTTTAGTGAAATCTACACTCACAGACCACTTTATTAGGCCAATTTCTTCTTAACACAAATAACTAAATAGCTAATCACAAAGCAGCAACTAAAAATATTTAGACATGTAGATTACTTGTGAAAATTCCTTCAGAGCATCAGAATGGGGAAGAAGGGGAATAGAAGTGAGTTTAAATGTGACTGGTTGTTGGTCTGAGTATTTCAGAAAGTCCTGATCTGCTGACATTTCTACACAGGATTGTTATCTATCTAGGCTTTACAATGAATAGTTCAAAAAAAGTGAAAATGTCCAGTAAGCGACAGTTGTCTGATCCAAAATTCCTTGTTGTCAGTGGTTGGAGGAGAATTAGAAGACTGCCTGAAGGTGACCGAAAAGCAACAATAGCTTGAATAATCACTGTTAATCAAATAACGCAGAATACCATCTCTGAACACACAACAGACACAACTTTGAAACAGATAGGCTGTTTTGGGGCCTGTGCTGTTGTGCTACACCCAAAGTGAAGTTGTGGAGTAGTATGTTTGCTGAGAGATGATGCTCAAGAGGCGGCTGCTGCTCTCTGCTCACATTCTTAGTAGTTTTACTTTATGTAAAGTTTTGTTCACTTGAAGGATTTTTAAATTCCTTCTTAATAACTGGTTGTTTCCAACTTGTACAGAAATCATTCAATGGCTTAAAACAAAAGTTTACGATGTGAATACTAAATCTGAATACCAAAGTAACTGGATTATCTTTCAACAACCCAGAAAATGCAGTCTAACATAAAGAAGAGAATGCCAGGTGTCGTGGCTGTGTGCTCACCCTACAGCAACATGGGTTGTTGTACATGTCAGCAAATATTTAGCATAGCAGCAATTAGAGATTTATTTCAGTACATTTTCAGTACACAGACACACACTTTTGATAAAGATGGAGTCTTCCTCAACAAAGCTGGAGTTAAATTATGCACCTATAAAGTGGTTTACTCCCTGCATCATTTCCCTTTTCTTTCGGCCAAGGACAAGAAAAAAAAAGAGTCCAATCAGCTTCAAGGACACAAAGCAACTCAGTTACTCAGAGAAGAGGAACATGCAACATCAGGGAAATAAACTGTTGTGGGATACCATTGGGGGGAGGGGTCACTAGAACATAATGAACACTGTAACCAAGAAAGATTCTATTTCATCCCCTGGTCCTCTGGTTTCCCCATGCTGGAATACCCCACCGGTATGAAGGTGTTGGTCACTGCAGGGACTAAAGCAGAAGTGGTGAACCCTGGTTCTCGAGGGCTGGAACCCTGCAGGTTTTTCCTGTATCCCTGATCCAGCACACCTGAGTCAATTCAGCTGGATTAAACGGTGTATCAAGATCTGCACAGTGAATAGTTTTTTTGTTTTTTTTTTAATCTGGTGTGTTGGAACAGGGAGACAATGAAAACTTTAAGGATGAGGGCCAAGGCTTCCCAACATTGGACTACACCAACTCCAAACCCTTCTCCTGTTCTCTAACATCTACAGTGAACTGCCCTGCCCTTCCTCAGCCTCCAAGGAAGCATCAAAACCCTCATTTTCCTCAAAGCCCCCAGTCGTAGCAGTGATATCTTCTGAGTCAAAGCAATGATGACCAAACATATAGATGTTCTCAGAAAAGCATGAGCTCAGGGTGCCTGTAGTTTTCTTAATTTATGTATTGATCTGTGGCAGGAAAATATTTACACGCTCTAATCAACCACTTCATACATCTTATAAACGGATCCGATTTGATATAAATTCCCTTTCATCCATATGACACCTACAGCTGTAAAAAACTGCATTTATTGAATGATTCCAATCCATGTAAACCCATGTTCTATGAAGACCATGTTGCTACAAGGGATCTTTCTGGATTGTTACATTTTTCTATGTAAGAATAAAATTATATTCTGAATTATTGGCCCACATCTGCATTGGTCTTGACTATCTGAAAATCAGGTGGCTTTAACAACCATGTCGACCTCTCCCTGGAGCAAAGCACGAAAGAACTGTTCAATAGCTTGAATAACTGAGTGGATACAACATTTTACAAAATCAACACACAACATTCCGCTTAATCATTTAAAGGGGGTGAAACATTTGTAACATCTCTGTAAGTAATGTTTTTTGGTTTTTATGGCTGTTTTTCATCTAAATGTTCCAGTTCACAGAGTTGCTACAACAGCAAATCACTTAGTGATTTATCAATTAAACTACAGGGAATTATGCTTAGAGACTGTCTCCTCTATGCCTCTCCTTCCTTCTGGAAGAGTTAATGAGTTTATAGATGAGCTGACCTCCCGAATTACAGGTAAAAGAGAGTCTAACAATGCTTTAACAAGGATTAAAACTGTCTGTGGTAAGAAAAGAGCTCCATTGGAAAATTTCATAATGGTTCCTGAAGAAAGAAAGTTAAAAAAGCTGAATACAGGTGGAGAAAAAACACAATGAAATCTAAAAACAAATGCTTCACTCAGAATTATTAAATAAAACATAGACCCCTTTCTCAAAAATGATTGCTAAACACAGAAACAATATTTTTGTTTTATTTTCTACAGTTGACCAGCAGACTGTGTCACAGTTGCTTAGGCCTTAGGCTGGTTTTATGTATCAACAACACAGCATTTCCAGATTTAATCCCATTAGCTGATAAATTTTGGATTTCATACAATAGTTTAATTTTTCATCTTCATCTCCTGACATGTTCCCTGCTAACTTATTTCAGTGTTTCAGTTACGTGTCATCTCCCCTTTTACAGATAGTCAACAGCACTCTTTTGTCAGGATGCTTCTCTTAAACCCTGAAAACTGGTGATCTGATTAAGAACAATTTGGAGATGTCAGTGCTGAACTATCACAGGCCCAGCTCAACCCCCACCCCCATTATTAATTTAAAGTAATAGACCAAACTGTTTATCAACAGCTCTACCAATTCTTGACATTTAACCGTTTTGATGTCTTTCAGTCGGGATTTTAACTACACTACAGCACTAAAATTTCTCTTCTCAAAGTCTTGAATGATTTGTATCTCTACAGATTGTGGCAGAAGTTCCGTTTTGATTCTAACCTCACTGCTGCTTTTGACAGTCGACCATAACATCTTATTAGACAGACTGAACAATTTGGTTAGAATCTCTGGTCCACTTGTGATCAGGTTAGAATCCTACCTGATAGACAGGGACATTTTTTGTCAGTTTGCATCTATAGATCTATTCATACAAATATAATCCATGGAGTTCCAAAAGGTTCTAATTTGGGCCCCCTGTTGTGCAGTATTAACATGCCACCACCTGGTCAAATCAATATATGGAGTTGTCAGAATTTTTCCCAGTTAACACAACGTAAAACTAAAATAATTGTTTTTTTGGAAAAAAGTATCAGCATCCAAATATAAGTACCCAGCTACAGTCAGCAATGTTAAAACAACTGATCAAGACAGAAATTTTGGTGTCATTTAGGGTAAATTTTTACAGCCACATTGAAGCAGATAATAAATCAGCCATTTACCACTTAAATAATATGTAAAATAAAGGGACTGATAGCGCAGAATGATTTGGAGAAACTTGTGCATTCATTTGTTTTCAGTTGGTTTGACTACTCGTCCATACCGTAGTTTTACAGTTCTCTCTAAACTAAATAGAAAGAGAACTGCAACTAATCCAGACTGCTGCTAGCCATCTTTTCACAAAACAAACAAAAAAAAAGAAACCCATTGGTCCAGCTCTCAGATCTCTGCATGAACTTCCTTTGCACCAAATAATTGGTTTTAAACTTGCTGCTGGTGTACAACGCACTGCATTTTGTCCAAAATGTCTCATCTACTGGTGCTAAATGAGTCACTGGGACTTTTATGATCCTTTCAGTAAAGTTTACTTTTCATGCCAAGAGTTAAAACCAAACATCAGCATTTAGTTTTTATAAATATTTTATCTGGAACAAACCATAACATCTGAAATCTGACCTATTCCAACCTTTGATTATTCTAAATTGAGTTTTAAAACTGCTTGTTTGCTTTTAATGGAGGAAGCAAGGTTTTGTTTTAACTTTTGAATATATTTTCTCACATGTATTTTCACAGTGGTGGATTTAACAATGATGACGAGTGTAAGATAGCTGATATATTTGAGCAGTTGGAAACAGTGGACACCACGAAAATACCACCAATACAAGATATTTATTTGATGAGATAAAAACCAGGGACTTCACCAGCATGATGTGGAGCAGGACAGCCTCCACCAGCAACTCCGTTAATGAGCCAGCTGGCCCCCTTTTAACCTCCTCAGCTGCTGATTTGGCTGAACCATTTTCCTGCTCAACAGCGGTTTAAACAGAACTTAAAAACACTATGGACGCATTTAAAAACTCCATAAATGGAGCCCACGAATATAAAAAACTCCTTTTTTTCTCTTTCACCAGCCTCTGAAAGAGAAGGTCACAAAATCAATGCACATCCAGATATTTGTGAAAGTTTAAATTAAGTATACAAATATAAATTAAAGCCCAAATCCAAATAACAGCCCACTACTCTTTACGAGGATGATTATGATAATATGTAAAAGCTAAGCTGTAAGTCTTCTGAGCAGGACATTGGATTGTTACTCGCTTTACCCGTTTAACTTTAATTTAGCATCTCAATCCCCTGAAAGGGCAAATCTGTCAAAATGGAGACAACACTGACATGACTCTCAGTTTGTATTGATTAACTGTGAAAACATAACCAAGAATCTGGGCATATTTCCTCTCTTCCATGACATATTCCACTAAAATCAAGTTTGAATGAATTAAAGCTGCTTTTCAGAATTATTGCCACTTTAAAAATACCATTAAATTAAACTATATATTCAAGTTGTAAATAAATGTAAAATAAATATTTTTTATTAGACAAATCTTTATTCAAAACGGATGCAAAGGTCACAAAACTTGTAACTAGGTTGAAATCAAACATCAGCTGACTCACTTCTTAATCTATTTGTATATATTTAACATTTTCATAATACATACTTTTCTGAACCTTTGTTTAGAACCATATTCCATGCATTCTGATACTTATCTTCCGTTCCTTGGTAGTGCATCCTGGACAGGTCACTAGTCCATTGTTGTGAAATATTTATCACTAACTTACTGAATTAAGCCAGTTTTACATTAGTTTAACAAAACTATCTCGGAGGAGTTACCATAGAGGTAAATCTTGTACAACCACAAAGAACACACACATGGAAACTTTGATATTTTAGTTTTTGTGTTAGTGTAATCCAATATGGTAGGTTAATGGAATTAGCTTGTTATGCTACTATTCCCTGTAGCAATGCTTGTATTCTGGGGAGAAAACTTGCTTTTAAAACCATATTCATTCACAAACAAAAGTTTGATGTAATCACTTTGACATTTGGACATTGTTAACATAGCTGCCAACCTGCATTGTAATGTTACTGCATCCGCATCATCAATGTCATCAAGATATGAGAAACTGGGAAAATTACTTATGCTGTGGTGTGGTAGTGGTGTTATATCCAGACTGACAATTACTAAATATGACTTTCTTTTCACATACACATTTTCTGCTCTAATTTTTAATAGCATCCTATTATGTTTGCCAGACTTCAGAGTTTCTTATAAATATTTCAGAAGAGGTGGATTATGGGTGACTACAGTAAGAGGTTGACCTTGTCACAAGCTATCACCAAATTGTCCCAACATCCTTGTGCATTGTTTGAAAGCAGAGAGAACCTCTGCACCTCTGATTGTAAGTCTCTTGCTGTTCCAGACCGCATTTGCCTTTACTGTCAGCAAGATATTTGATTATACAGTCAGCACTGCACTAAACAATGCCTTGAGAGGAAATAAAGGTTTTCACAGGAGAAATAAGATGACTTGCCTCAGTAGTGTCTAAACCACATTGAGAAAGGTCAAAGTGAGAAGCATTAAATTTTCAGTTTTCACATTGCATATTTTGCACATTTGCTGCTGACACTGAAGCATTTCTTTAGAATAGAAGCATTTTGATTGTACAATAGATTTTAGAATTGTGTTGGTCATTTGAAATGTAGCAATGTGGAATGCAATACGTTTAGTTTGATTTTATTTGGTGCAAATGAAAAATCTATAAACTGGAATCAAAATGTTTGATTCATGAAGGAGCGTACAAGAAGGAAGCAAAGAAAGACACAGTCAGCATTGGACAGACTATTACTGGCTGAAGAGAGCCCAAAGAGACAAGATATAAAACGGAAGCCAAATTAGCATTAAGGTGCCATCGTGTAAAAATCTGCAAACTTTTAGTTGTGGCATTTGTAGACATAAAATATGCTGTATTTCGTCAAGAGAAAAAGGTTTTGGCAGCAAACATTATTTAGATAGTACAAACAGAAACTGTAGCTTAACACAGAGCCCAAAAAATAAAATTTACTAAAAACATGGTTCGAGACAAAAATAGCAATTCTTTATCAATAAATCTGACAGCTGGAGGTACAGACAGTATTCTAAACTGTTCCGTAAAACACGAAAGCTTAACATTACTTTCACTGAAAGCGCTTTGATAGACTATAAAACCTATGTAGAATGTTTTTTTAGAAATAAAATTGACAACGTGCCACATTGTTCGCTGGTTGCACGATTATTTACTCACAGTTCACTACAAATAGTTGCTTTTTTGTTTTAAAAAGTATCAGCTTTGTAGACATCCTGTTTTGATCCATTTTACTGATAATAACGTCTTTATAATTCTCACCAGTATATCTGAAGGATATCCTTCAACATCGAAAGCTAATCTCTCATTTCCCCAATATGTTCCTAAGTTCGGAACAGCAGTTCAAACAGATTGTGTGAACAACAAGTCATAGAAACTCTTTCCTTGATCAGATTTAAAAAAAAATTTCTTAAGGAGCAAAAAAAGACAGGTCTTTTGACTGTGGTATGTATTTATAATTTTTTAAAGAACAGAAATCTGAAGGTCTCCTTCAAAGAATATTTTATTATTCCTTGCCCTTGTGTGTTATTATGCAAGACTACTTGCTAGTGACAGCAAAATCTGTACCAGATACACACAATTAACCTACAAACTAATTATACAAAAGGATGTAAGAGCATGCCATCATGTAAGGTGCTGACAACTCACTTTGTCAATAAATTTAAGTCTCTTCATTTCATGTATCAGCAGTTCAATCAGAAAGTCATTTGTAACTTTCTGCTTTCCTTTGTGCTTTCTTTTGTCGTGTTTTTTAAAGTTTCACTTATTAAAATTTTGGTATTTTAGTTTTTGACATTTGGGTTACCTCACAAGGTTGTAATTACAGAAAGTTGTGTTGATATTTTTATCCTTTTACTTCTCCGTTTAGTTTTAATTGATATGGTGCTTTTAATTTTAGCTTGTATTTATTTTTCTATTACTTTACTTATTCCCCAAATTATTTCTGTGTTTTAACTGACATTCAAATATTAATTCGTTGATACTTTTTTATTCATTTATATTTGGAATGGATTATTTCCAAGATTTTTTTCCACTATTGTCTAAGCATATTTCTTTCTTTTTTTAATTTTTACATGTTTCCTTTATATATTTCTGAATGAGCATCTGAATTCATACAGAAATCCTGAATGGATGCTGATTATAGAATGTTGATGTGGATTGAGTCATTGAGTGATGAGACTGGGTTTAAATTGGATGTGTTGCAGGTAGCTTGAGCCTATCCCAGCAGTGTTTGTTCAGTTATATATGTTTTAGTTGTTTTCTTTTAATCTAAAATCTAAGCACCTGTATCGTACTTACCACAAAATATAAGCAAATATTAAGCTAAGCCTACTTAAAAAAAATAATTCTCTATTTTGCTGTCAGCTTTGGGTTATTGTTACGGCCTCTAAACAAAACAAGGCTCAAAAAAGAAACTATATTATAAATGAGAGATCACTGCCACACAGCAATATGTAAACATAACTTTATTGGATTTTTTCACCCCAGGCTAAAAACAAAAAAACAAAAAAAGATGGATGGGAGCAGTTTCAGACCAGCCACACAATGGGTCATAAATCCAGGTTGCTCCCCAGACCAAAAAGGTTAAAACACAAAACCAAAAACTGCTTTTGGTGTAGTTTGAAGTTAGGAGTCTCTGGCAGAGGCTGGCTGTGACCTCTTCTGGGCACTGTCCACTCTGCTTTTAAGCAGACTGGTGCCATCCCAGCTACTCGCTGCAACGATAAAAAGATAATAAAAAAAAAACCATGAGAATGACACAGCTGTTCACTAACCTGCTTACAGACAAAGAAATAAGAGAATGAAGGAAATACTGTGTAGGTGATTTCATGCATTCAGTGTGTTAGACTGATACACAAGTCCTTTGTTATGAAGCCTTTTTGAAGGTGCTATTTTCTCTTTATATACCTTTTGGCAGGTCTTAATCTTCATCCAGAGTTCTGTATATTCATTTAATTTCTATGAAATAAAGATCAGAGTATTCTTACATCTCTCCTTAACAAGTCATCACACAGTGGACACTACAAGTTCTTTCCCAGCATGCTTCTGTTATATAGCCAGATTGCAGAAATAAGTAATATTGACATGTTGCTAGGATACAGGTGATATCTCTGACAGTATATACAAAGCAGTTACATTTTAGCAGTGAGGCGTTGCTAGGTTACAAGCAGCATTGTCATGAGATTTTGTTAGCCCTTCACCCTGTTGTGTAGCTCAAACAGTACCACCTGATGTATTACATACTTTTAAGTGAGCTGATTACTCACAATATGTTAGGTATGCTCTTACCCAGACAGAAGGCATTTTGTAACATACCTGTAATATACCAATAATTTTTGCCTTCTGTAAGAGCTGAAAGGAAAATTACAATATTTTAAGAGACAAGACAAGGATGTACATTAGCTGTTCATAGTTTTATATATCTACACTTTATAAGTTGCTTCTCAAATGTTGCAAATCAAACAAGTAGTGTAAAAAATATTTTACATTGGAAAAAAAGACTATTATGATATTTAAGACGGTGTGGTAACCTTAAATATCCCAGTGCCTTGTATAACAAAATTAGTTTTTTCACATATTGCAAAATAATGATCCTATGGGGAATTGACAGACAGAACCAATGGCGTGTTGCACAGTTGCATATGGGCTCCTTAAGGTAATGGACTTTTCTCTCTCTCTTCAGATGAAAATCGGGAAGAGGAAACGTTGGTACATGTCTACATTCCTCCACACATTTTCACCTATGTTTTCCAGACTGAAGAGTGTGGACCAAAAATTTACTGTTGCTGTGGACCTGCCTCTTTTTGGCCCCGTAACAACACTAAATTTTGAAGATATTTTCATATACTTTAAAGCTTTAATGCTCAGTTCAGTTCTCTTTCTATTTTTTATATACCTGTGTATTTATTCATATTTGCATTTTGAGACTTCCTTATCTCAGCCTTAACCCTATCCACTTAGACAGAGAATAGTATAGACGGCATGTGCATTTTGCTGACATAAAGAAACGCAGAAAGCATAGTCATGTTGCATTCTGTGCAGAATAGAGTACAGGTCTGTAGAAAAGAATTTCTTCTTGGACAGAAAAGCCTCCATCTGAGGAAAAAGCAGTGAGGATTAGTTGTTGCATTTTAATTTGCAAGTTCAAATGCTGTGGCACATTTTGAGATGATTGTATAAATCGGGGAAAGGGAATAAAACATTTTAATTGTTTTGCCTCCCCCCATCCCCCCGAGGTCTGGCAGCTAAAACTTCTTTTCTGTGTGTATCCAGAGTTGCAGTGGTGGGATCAAGACATCTGTGGCTTCAGAAAAAGATTTTAATCCAAAATATCAGCGTGTCAAGAGCTTTTCCTCTTAGTTTGACAAAATTTTAATTTACCCATTTTGCCACTGATAATAAATCAGCTATATTCCCTCAGACATGGAGATCTTCCCCAACTGCATCCATGGAGCTATGTTGCAGCTGTAGGGGAATAACACTGTTGATCCTAAAAACAGGGTTAGGTTGGTGGTAAAATGAGCACGACATCACTGTTTTTACAGCACATTTTTTACCTGTTTTCAATTAAGTTCAAGAAGACCAAGTCAATTTAAATGTAAATGGTGAAATGCGAGGTAAGCAGAATAATCCAAAAAGGGTGTTTGACATGTTTGTTAACAGCATTAAGCTGAATTACATTGAGGATATTAAAGTTCATTTATTTAATTATATTATATTATTAACCCTAATTTTAAAAAAAATGTACGATTGACCTTGTTTCTCACCGACAATTTGGCTAGTTAGAATATTGCAAAATCAGTTTTAAATGAACAAAATGCTTTCAAAGTATCCATTATGCGAGTTACTGTCGACAATCTAATAAAAAGAGAAGAAACTTCATTTAATGAATAAAACTATATAAACAATCTGAAACTAAATAAATATTCAGTATGTTAATGGTGTTTAAATAGAGACTGTGATGAGTGTTCCAGGGTCAATGATAAAATCTGATCTTTACAAATGTCTGAAAATTATTATTAATCAGTGAATTTGAAAGTTCAAGAACAATTTTTCTTTGTAAAAGTTTTAATGCTGTAACTTTTGCACTCATTAATACGTTCTTATTAAGAAACATTTTTTTCACAAGCTAAGAGAAATCAACATGTCTGCGATGGAATTGGTTGTTAGCAAATTATTAAGGTCTAATTTTCATGTGGCAGTTTACATGTATCCAGTAATGCAGTACATTTTTGGAGGGAATACTAGTTATGTGTAAGATGAAATGCCATGATTATTTGGGTTCAATTTCTGTGCAGGGGTGTTGCTAGACACACAGCACTACAGGGACACTTTATTCTTCTATGTTATAAAATAAACAAGGTTGTCTTATCTACTGTCCTTGGTGCTGTTACATCATATTGGATAGTTAAATCCTGTGTTAACTCGGAACATATTGTGTGTTCCAGTGTTATTTCTTCAGTCAGTCCTCAGGAATTCAGTTCAGAATCTCTATTACTTTAGGTTTGTTGTGTCTATTTTCAGTTCTCATTGTGCACCTGGTCCTTTGTTGATGATGACCTCATCTCTTTTTGGTTTAGTCATTAGCTGGATCCTAAATAACCCCATAGTTTCTTTTGATCCTTGCCAGATCCTCATCAATCCTGTCCTAGTTTTATTTTCTCTCACAAACTTTTCTTTCAGTTGTTCTGAAGTGTTAACAGTTTTGGCTCTAGCTCTAATCTTGCCATTGCAGTGTCTTAAATATAATTTGATCATTTCTTCCACGTCCACCCACTAAATTTGGCATCTTTCTTGTCTCAAGCTGTGGTTCATAACATGAAGTAGGCGTAACTGAAGGATTATGCTGGTGTAAAGAAGCAGAAATACTGGAGGACTTGTTTTGTTTTATTTTGTTTTACTCATTAGGGAAATCAATAGCTTCTAAAAGAACAAAACTACTGTGGGTGAAAAATGTTTAACAAATCAAAATTTTAAAAAATAGCTACATGTTTCTCATTGCAGTTCAGCCCTTCTGCTTGGGAGGTTACAAATGCAAAAAAATGGGACACCATCTTATTTTGCCAAATTGGCTTATCAGAGCAGAATTTTATTTTAAAAAATTGCTACAATTTTTGGAAAAAGAATACATGGAATGATATTTTTAAAAATGGTTCACTCACTTTCTTAACATTGATAACACATATTCAAAGTAATCTTTTACTTTTTTATTTGTCTTTACTATCCTCAACATTTTCACATTCATTTTCCATTAAAGCACATGGTATACTCATGTAACTGTGCGATAGGCTTCACTCTATTTCAATGGGCAATCATCTTGTAGCAGCTAAATCATAAGGGATGAGGGACAATCAATTTAAGTTCATTTGGAAAATAATGTTTTGTCTTTTTGACAAGATCCATATATTATTCAATAAGTCTTGATAGTCTTGACTTTCATATGTCCAATAATGATACTATATGCTATGATGTGAAATTGAGGACTATTATAAATATTACTCAGAGCAGAACACTCATCAGGTCTAATATTTTTGATGCAGCACTGTAAGCTTGTTTGCAGCTAATGAGACAATTAAATGAGATCACTGATAGATCCATACTTACGCCATTTTCTTAATGTTTCATTTCAAGGACAAATGTTTTCTCCCTCAATTTAAGCTGCAAACCCATTCTTCTCCCGTAGACAATACTTTTTTCCCAGCTGACTTTGAATGAATAAGCCCAATGCATGTTGGACTCTACAAGAGACACACTTTAAATTATGTTTTATAAAATGTCTTTAAGTGATCCAAGAGTCCCTTTTTGCTAGAATACAGCTCACCTTTAATAAAACTAATGTATTTTGAATATTGTAGATATAAGTGTGCTGTACCTGTTCTCTATGCACAGCTTTAAAAAAATGGGTTAGCACTTACTAACTTAGTTCTCCCAGCACAGTTTAAAGGTAGTTTGCAGTCTTCATGCAGTTATCCTGAAGGCTCATGTGACATAAATTTCATCATCCAGTCTTCAAATATGCACTGGCTCCCTCTGTAGCAGATAGAATGCAGCACAAATATTTGTACCTGAGTGTGCATCTGGATCAAACTAGTTGGAAATGAAAGGATGAGGATTAAAAGAAATTGGATATTTGTTTTGAAGTGACACTGTACAAGAAAAACACACATCTAGAATAATTGCAAGACATGCATGGAAAGCTGCAGAAAAGCTAATTGTAACCCAGCCATCGTTTGCCCTTGTTTGCTCTATACTGCATCTTCCCTGCTTCAGACTCTAAGTGTAAAATATCGCGAGATTACGTGAGATTTGCCGCGAGACTTTGCGCATCTCCCGAGGTCGGCTCAATAAACATTTCACCACCCACTCCTAGGTGAGACACAATCTACTTTAAAGTCATTCTTTTCAATTACAGTATTTCTTTTTACTTACTGGTATGCTCTCAGTCTGTAGATACTTCTACCCATTGCAAGAACTTCTGATTGCATTGATTACTTTGGAACTGGTGAGTGTCAGTGTTTTGTACCTGTCTTGTCTATTTGTAAAGTATTTGGGGGCGTTAGCTTAACGCGGGCGCTAACTGGGTTTCCCATTGACTTATATTGTATTTTTGTATTTGTGCTAACTGCTACCTTACCTGAGTGTTTGTCCCATTCATTTAAAAAGAGAATTGTACATGACGATCATGAATATATTTATGCTAATTATATCAATGTTTATGATAAGCATTTTTGCACTTGACAATACTAGAAAATGGTGTTAATTTGTGGCTCTGGTTGTACAGGCCTGGCCAGGTTCCCTTACTGGGATGGCGAGCAACCACTAGGCCTCAGGCCTGAAGAATGCAGAACCCACAAAACCAGACAACCTAAATCAACTTGAGTGCGGTAGGAGGCGCTATGGCCTGCCTTCCTCCACACATATACACCACACCACACTTACTGATAAAGCCCTACAGACGTCTGAACTTTATTATATTTTTTATCCGAGTTGGTGAGACTACCACCCTCTGCGATAAATTCTGAGCGTTGCAACTAATGCATCACATGGACTTCGATTTACTCCTCCTGTCAGAAAAAAAAAAAAATTTCTGAACTACTGCTGACATTCAGTGGTCAAAATATGAACTGGTTCATGTATTGTAAATATTGTGTATAACCTCTAAGTTTAATATATTTCACTTTGTGCACCGTATATTGACTTTGTGTGTCAGAAGAAAAGTGAGCCTGCAGGAAGTTACCCAACAACAATAGCCAGGAACCCCTGACAGCTGCCATTTCTGGCGCAGAAAACGCCTGTCCCAGATTGGCCTTTTCAGCCACCAACAATGCTGTCCGTGTCGCTGTCTCATACAATCTGACGCAAACCAAGATGAGAACTAGAATATGTCATCCATGGTCAACAGTAAATGGGAAGTGTAGCTGCATTAGTTTTATTTCTTGTCTTGCCATGAGGCTTATGTTAAGACCACTTTGCTGTACTGTGAAAACAACTTCAGATTATATCCTCTGGAAAGAAACAGCTTTAAATAAAACAACTTTTTATTAAACAACGGTCTAACTTACCAATTAATCTGTTTTGCAGATGTAGCATTCTTCTTAAAGTGTTTAACTGAAGCAGTAACATGCTCACCAAAAGTAAATATCTAGTATAAAGTTATACCACCTTTCACTGAGCTGTTGTCATCTTTGTTTTAAACACCTTTATTTTTTTTCTTCATAATAGAGTTTATTTATGGTTTGTTGCGCTGCCTTAATTTGCAACATATTAACCTTGAAAATATTCATGTTTAGATCTGACCCATTTTAAATAGATGATGTGAGGTCACTGCAAACCAGTAGCTATATCACGTCTGCAAGTTCAACTATATCATTTAAGTAGGATCATTATTATGGATGCTTTAATTATTTCAAATTATGAATTTACTGTCCTCTGCATTGCAGCTCATCTGTCTTATAAACACCATCTCACCTCTGAGACACTTTTCAGTTGATTTATATTTACAGTGTCTAAATTATTTTTATTGTCATTTGAATTTGTTCAACCACAACAGCATAAATGTCAGATTTTGCTGCTGCTGCTGTAAGATGCATTGATATGTTACATATTGTGATAAGTTTATATTTTCAGCTTCATAGATTTTATTGTCTAATGCAATTAACCTTTTCAGTGACAAAGTAAGTCTAATTGAAATCTTAGCAAATTATCAGCAGTGTTCTCAACAAACAAATGCAAATACACTGGTCCTACATCACGTGTCATTGGTACATACCAGATATCCCTTTTTCACCATAGCATTTGGATTAGAGTTTATGTAAAATGGGATTGCTTGTTGGGTTGTGTGCTTTATTTGTAAGAATCTGTGAGAGATAATGAATGATTAGGTGTGTGTCGTATTAGGTTTTATGCTTGGACACGCGAATGCTTAATTTCAATTTGATGTCTGAATTTGATTTGTATTAATTAATGTGATATGTTCTCACTTGTTTTTATGTAAATCATTTTGCGTTTCTCTTTGGTATGAAAAGCAGGCGTACTATAAACCCCATTTGATTTTGATTTAGGTTAAAAATGCATCCCTCAAGTAAAAATTCATCATCAACATCAGTGGTGGTACTGAAAATAGGACTTAGAGTAATTTAGGATATGATGACTACTCATTAAAAATGAATGTCTATGGCTTCAGTTTTGCAGCTGATGGAGCTGCAAATCCCTCCTTTCAGTTGCAGTTCAGGATTTAAGAGCAGATATCAGGAATAAGTCTCGCTTCTGAGACAGCAAGCTCCAGTCCTTTTCTAAAGGTTATCAATCCATAGATATGAAATACGTGAGCCAAGAATAACCATACAAATATAAGGCAGATAATAATTTGGATGAAGGGGGTTTAGCTATTTTCTCCTCCATTAACGACAAAAGACTGCACATAAAGTCAAGAAGAGATCAAGAAATAGACGACATTTTTATTATGACGACAGTTTATTATGATAAAGCTTCTTTGTTGAACTGACAGAATGAAAGAGCAAACCGTTTAGATGAGAAATTTCATGGCTTTCTGGACAAAAATCTCTAAAGATGAACAAGGACGAAGCACCTTTTTGTTGTTTAAGTGTGTTGTCTACCACATCAAGTGCAAGAGGAGGTTCATCTCAAAGAAGCAGGTCAAACGGTTAAAGACAACTGGATGTTTTTCACAAGATGCTTCAAGTCTGTGATGCAGCTTTAGGCTACAGTCTTAGGATGTTTTTTTAAAGCCATTACACACTGAAACACACTTCATGTAATCCCAAGAGTTGGCTCACTTTACAGGCAGGTAAAGGAGACAGAGAGCCCAAAGCGGATTTCTAGATAATAAATAGAAAGTCACATTTTATTTAGGTTCTGTGATGACTCGGGGATGTTGCAATAAAGGGAAGCCAGACAAAATCCAAAGTTATGAACTCTAAATTACACTTGAGATGCAGTTAAATGCTAGGAATGAATTTGAAAAAGAAGTTTTTCTTTTCAGTTTGTGCAATCACTGAATAGAAAGAGACAAAGAGGAAGAAAATTATCTGAGCTATGCATTAAAATATAATATTTACTAAATTTATATGCTCTTAAATGAGAAGAAAACACAACAGGTTTTTTAATAGGCACCATGGAAAGGAAACGTTCTTGAAGCCCTTTTTAATTAAATTTAGACAAACCCTAAACTCTACGAAATGGTTTGTAATGTCTGCATGTTTATTTATCATTACAAATGACAAGAATTCAGAGGTTTACATATTTCAAAAGGCAGTATTATTTAGATGAAGGCTTGCAATGTAAAATCACAGGCTGCCAGTTTGTCAGTGATGAGGTTCAGAGAAGGAATTTATCCATTTAAGGCTGTACTTTAATGAACCTGAGTAACGCAGCAGACTTGTTCAGCTAAGGATATGTGTTAGAAAAGCAAATTAATAATTTTATTAAAATGCATAGTTAGTAAAAATACAATTATCTTTTAGGGGTCAATACAGTATTTTCTAATTATATTTCTCATTTAATTTTCACAATCTTTGACTAAGAATATTTTTAAAACATGAAAGAAATAGAAACACTCAGAGCACAGATACTCACAAAGACATTAACATTTTTTCTTTTTTTTTATGCTAATGATTGTAAAGATATTTTTAAGATAGAAGCTATAATAGCAAAATAATCCGCATATCTGAAAAAATTACCTTTAAAGAAATACTGGATTTAGGTGGCAGACTGGATGACTTATTCCTTGTTACATTTCTGAGATTTCCTAAAAATGTCATAAAATTCCATCCATTATGGAGTTTTGTTGTGAACAGACAGATGTCAACACCGAACATTTAGCTTCTGACTTTTTGGAAATAGTAACACCAGATCGACAAGACTGTGGTTTTTCCCAAACATATTTCTCATCAAAATTTCCAGCTTAGTCTTTGGTCAGAGATGATTCTGTTCCACGGCCAGGCCTGGAGTGGGTAATCGGAAATTTTGGGAGGATTGCAGTGGGCTGAATAACTTTTGGTCCGATGTGTCGATGAAAACGACAACAGCAAAAAAAATAAATAAATAAAAAGATTGAAAAAAACTTATCTGAAATTTTCTCCTTTAGCATCATATAATTGAACTCTGAATATATGTAGTAACTACTCCTTCTTCCACCTGCCATAGATATGTATAAAAGTTTTTTTATCGTATTTTTCTTTTATATACTTTCCTTTCCAGCATTAAAGCAAGCAGAACGATAATCAGCTCTGTTGTGTTGGACAATTTTGCTTTGTCAAGAGAAACTTAATGAAGATCCCCTGGATAATTTAAATTCTTTCTTTGTTTTAGAATAAATGTTTGTGTTACAGACTCTGCATAGGATAGCTAGACGTGACCAAAGAGGATAGAAAAAATAAGACAGAAAAAGAACATAAAAAAGGAAAGAAAACAGTGAACCAACTAAATACACGGCACAGAAAGCATAATGTACAACACCTGTACTAAAACCCAAAATGAACCATCTCATGGTCCCTCTGCAGGAACACGGTCTACAACTGTTGGGAGCACAAGAGATGGATGAAGTGTGGTGTTGAAGTTCAGGGTTCACTCTGTCTAACACAGTGATGGAGACATTTCTGCCCTTCAAACAGCAAAGATATGCAGGTTGATGTGTGTGAAGACTATAATCCTCCTTAAACGTCAAAACTAATCACAACACAGGAATAAAAGAGGAATAAAAGAGATTATGATAATGCGACATGAAGAGAAGAGGAGGACAAGTGCTGGAATTTGGAACTGGTAGATGAGTATAATAATGTTGATTGCTGGTTCAAGCCTCTGCTTGGACAGTGACCTCTCTGTGCAGAGTTTGCATGTTCTGCCTGTGTTAGTGTGGGTTCTCTCCGGATACTCTGGTCCGAAAACATGAATGTTAGCTTGATTGGTCATTCTAAATTATCCATAGAAGTGAATGTGGCAGATTTTTTATCTGCTTGTTTGTCTTGTGTTGCCCTGTGATGGACTGGTGAACTGTCCAGGGTGTACCCTATGACCCTGCACTGGATGAAGGTTAAGAAAATGGATGATGTTTCCTGCCATCTTACAACTGAGGCTTCCTGTTTTTTTCTATCATTCTGTAATAATTAGATTATGAAATAACTAACAAGAAAATCTTATAGTTATAAACTGTATGCATTCAGCTTGGATTACGACATTCCTGATGTCAGCTCAGTTCCACAGACCTACATCCAGTTAGGTTAGTTTAGATACTACAAAGATACTTGAGAATGAATACTTTGAATAAAACAACCTCTAATTTAATTTGACGGGTGGTTGACAGAGTAACAGTATAAAGAGATACTGAGTTGTTTTTCAAGACAAGCTAACCTGACTGGTCTCATTCCATCAGTTTTGCTACCGCAGAGAGGTGTGTTTCCCTATTCCAAAAGCATCTCCAGGACAATTTTAAAAGTAAACAGAAGGATTGCAGTGTCACTTCAGCAGATGGTTGTGATGCTGAATAAATATTTCATTACATTAAAAACATTTTAGTGGGTTAAATTTAAAATATAATCAGACATAAAGAAAAACTAAAGAAGGTGTGGATAACTTGATAAAATTGATTAAAACTTGATTAAATATCTGAGAGTACAGAAAGAAGAAGACAGCAAAAAGGAGAGCACATGAGAGAGACAGAGGTGTTTCTATGAGATAAAATGTTGGTCATCATTTAGATGAGAGTAAGTTTATCACTCTGTATGTTTTACACCTGCTTCAAGTCTTTTCATAAAACAAGGTATGAAAGCATGAATAGTAACTTTATACAATGTTTTTTTTTAAGGAAATTTAATAATAAATACTGCAGGATTGTACAGTATGTTTCATTTATCCAGTTTATTCCACATCATGAAAAGGTGAGCTGGTTTTAGATGTAAGCTCCAGGGCTGAAAACTGGTTCCACTCCAGCCATGTCCACAATACCATCCACTGTTTTGCACTGAACCTTTAATCTATCCTGGTGAAATACAGGACTTGTTTTACAGATTTCTGAATTTGAAGGAGGAAATGATGAGGAAAACTATGTGACAGCATATTGAAGTGTTTGTTGGCATGTGTGATTTACACGTTTCACAGTCTGCAGGATGCACAAATTATCAGTGATGCAAAAAGAATTTAGGTTCCTTCTCTGGCAATCATAAAAGATTGGAGCAATTATTTTATGCTTCACACCTTTGCTGACACAGATGCATAGAAAAAAAAATCCTAATAAAATCATTTCTGTGTCAACTCGGCTGATTCAGCAAAAAATCAGTAATTTTTCTCTGTTGTGGACATTTCTTTCCCTCCTTGAGCCTAATTCATTTCCCATTATTCATAGTGTATCATGTGGAATCGGAGGAAGACTTTCAGTTGAAAATGACATAATTTAGGTGAATTTTTCATTAAAGCAAAGATGGTTTAATGGTTGGGTGGGGGGGGGGGGGGGGGGGGGGGGGGGGGGGGGGGGGGGGGGGGGGGGGGGTTTCGGTGAAAAAGGGAAGAATTTGGGGGAATTTTTTGGGAAAAAAAAGGGGGGTTGAGACTCCCGGTTCCCCCCCCCCCCCCCCCCCCCCATGGTTATTAAATCAAGCCTGTTTGAGATAATGGATCTTTAAAATTCTACAAGCAGCTCTTCCACTCTCTTCTCACTCACATTCTTTTCCTCCCCCTGGACCCGGTTTCCTCACACACACCATATTCATTACAGGATAACTCAAGTTTGGGGAAAAGAAGCAATGAGAGTGAGGGCATGTGAAAGAGATTTCGAGCTGATAACATGTTTATAAAGAGCCTGGGAAAAGAAGCTGTGGGTGCTAGAAAACCTGATGATTTCAAAGCGCAGCCGAGAGTGAAGATCTGGGAAAGAATAGTAATTCCAATTCAACCTTAGTTGAAAATGTCGATAGGGGCTCACTAGGGCGAGGCACTTAAGAGGAAAGGAAGGCAGCTGCACTGAAGTCAACTTTCTTTTCTGAGATCCAGGCAAAGTTGTTAAATCTATAGCTGTCACATTTGATGTTAGTATTGATTCATGAGGCTGGTACACTGAAAGATTGTCAGCTTCAAGGGATCTCACGGTTTAGCTATGCAAAGCTTGCTTTTAATCCCATAGCAGGTTTAGCCGCTTCCTGCTTTGTGTGCAGTCCTGGCTCTGCAGAGCAGAGTGGCATAATGTCTAATGATTGGAATATTGAGCTACACATGACTAGAAATAACAAAAAACTTCTATAACAGAATTTTGAGGTTTGTATTTTTGGCCGTATGCATAAAGAATAAAATATATTTTAGAAAGGAATACATTGCAGCATTATTTAAGTGAGAAATAATGCAAAATGACAGACTTGGTACATTTAACTTATTAGAGGGACAATGTTTTGCTGCAATGCATGAATTTTGATGTAAAAAAAACCCAAAGATTTGTGTCCTTTATGGTAAATTTCTTTCATTCAGCTAATCGTGCATGGTTGGAAATCATTTCTATGATGTGTTTCCATCAATATCTCTGATCATAATCACTTAATTGTTGTTTAGCATCTGCCTCGAAATGCTGTGTTTTTTTTTAATACAAACTGTGGGCCTCGGAACAATCGCTGTCATCGTGGAGCAGCAGACCAACAGGCCAACATTATGTGTAATTGTGTATGAACATCCACTTCTACCCAGCAGGATAATTTTACCTTTAGAATCAGAAGCACATTGTTGAAAAGGTCTCCTGATGAGCTCTGCATATTAGCACTTTCCGCTATTCCTCTATTGTTTCATGGCAGCTTTGTTTGCTGTAATGGACATATTGGCACCATTTTCGGTTGACTATACTTTTTTGTGATTTCATTTTCCTTTCTTCTTGTTTTTAAGCCATTGATTTCAGTCCTGCAGATCTTGTCTTTTTTGTGACCTCTAAGGCAAGGCAAGTTTATTTGTATAGCACCTTTCATGTACACAACAGTTCAAAGTGCTTTACATAAAAACATTAAA
>JBAMHX010000001.1:5774170-5787834 GCA_037177515.1 Pseudomugil tenellus
ACTAAAGGTCAGAATGACATCAGTTTAGGAGCCTTATAGTCAGACCTTTCAGCTAGACATTAATTAAGAGCAAGGTATTTAAGTTAATAAATGAAATTCCTCTACAATATGTTAATATAAAACAAATCAGATTAATAAGGTGACAAAGCTAACTTAACTACATGTGTGCATCCAATCACCTAACCACCTTGCCAAACTTAATAAAATGTGATTTATTTAAAGTTTTAACAAAATAACTATTAAATTAAAAGAAAGTTGCCAGACCTTTGTGTAGGTGTGTGTGGCAGGTCACTCTGCCATCACATGACCCTTGTATGGTGGATTTATCAGGTAGGACTGGTTAGACAAACTGGTTATTAGAAAACTGTCACTGTCTGATCCAGGTTTCATCAGTCATCTGACATTGATCAAGGATGTAATAGCATTGATCTGGAGACTCCATGGAAGAGGCTACAGGATTCTTTAGAAATCCAGTTGCGTTTTACTGAATGCAGATACACATAGAAATAAACACAAAAGCCAAATCCAGAAAAGAAAATAGGCAGGTTTAAAACGGAAAAGAAAACCGCTTCCTGTTAAAGGCACAATCAGCTCTGTGATATTAAATGCAGCGGGGGGTCCAAACATACAAATTCAGAAACTGGAGGGGAAAAAAAAGTGAATTGTTTGACAGGTCATTTAAAAGTCCCATGTGGAGTTTTTGAACACAGGTAGCAGTAAATAGAGAATTTTTTTATTCATCAAATGATTTATTTTCATGGTAGTGTGACAGCCACAGCCATCTGTTCCTTGCAGGTTTGCTGGCTCTCTGTTCCCTGTTGCAGGTGTTGTGCCTGACCACGTGCTGGGCTTGGCTGGTGGGCACTTTCCAGACACCTCGTTGGCTCTTATTTACTTTTGGCTTGGTTGATTGTTTGCACTTAAAAAGAAAAGAATAAAAAAGTATTTCTCAAAGTTTCACTATGTCTCCCACTGGAACGGTGGATATTTTTTAGTTTCTTTTTGTTTTCATTTCTATTGTTTAAACTGAACCATCATGAATGTCTTTCAAAGTGACTTAAAGTTTCCAATTAGAAACTGATTGAAGCAGCATGACTCTATAGAACTGTTAACCCACTTTTGCACAGCAAAATGTGTGTCACACATAGAGAGTACATTGTATATATTCCTGTCAATTACAACTGTTTAAAAATAAGAAATAATAAATGTATTCAAATTATTCATTTGTTAGATGAAGCTATAAAAGAAAAATTAACAAAATGTTTACAAACTCTTCACATTTACTACAGAATCTTTTTGATTAATTTCAGTGGAGATTATGAGCCACCAATGGTTTCATGGAGACATATTAGTGACATCTCTCCTTGCTGTTAGCCCAGTGGACAAACTGTTCATAAGCCAGCTTTGTCTTCTGGTGTCCTGGTTGTTATAGGAAAAGAAAAATCTTGCATCTGGTACAGTATATCATTACAGTCATTTAGCAGACGCTTTTATCCAAAGCGACTTACATTTTTGGGTCATAGGGTTCAGTGCCTTGCCCATGGACACTTCAGCATGTAGTCAGGGGAAGCCTGGAATCGAAACGCCAACCTTCAAGTTGGCAGACAACTGCTCTTACCTCCTGAGCTACAGCCTCCCGTATACAGTATAGCTATAGTATAGCATGTCTCTACACCAGATTACTGTTGGTTTTGTACACTTTGAACAAGTTACACATTTCAAATAGAAGCTTTGTGTTTCTGTTATACTGGTGTGCAAACCAAAGAGTAGACTTTGTTTTTTAGTGTACCAGATGCATATTTGCCGGATGCATAAGACAACAACTAATGGGAATATAGTAATGGCATGGGTATGGAGAAAATATATTTTACTTTTAATAAACCCGTCAAATGGAGAATTCTCCAAGAATTCTCTGCAATAATTTGTCAAGATTTCACTAAAATTAGCTCAAAAACATTTGGAAATTTGGGGTTTTCTGTTTAATAGATATACATCCAAATCACATGAAAGGTTTACCATAAGTCAGTATCAGGTTTCCCTCACAAGTATCATCTGCAGGATTATGTTTATCCCATAATATGTTTTGGGTTTTAAGTAGTTTTGTAATAAAGGTTGCAGGTGCCAGAAAGATAAAATAGGAGCCAACTTGAAATGCAACTATAGAAAAAGCATTAAAATATAAATATAAACGAAACGGTATCTCCTTATCTAAGATATTTGCGATTTTAACTTAGATTTAACTTTGCTCTAGATTTTTCTTTTTAGCTTTTTTCTGTTTCTTTTTATATACTTAAAATAACTGAGATTAGAACCAAGTTGTTTATTGTGCAGAAGTCCTTTTGAACCCCAGTGAGCGACCCTCCCAGGCAGAAACAGTTGACTGCAGATAACAGAATAAAATGATACAGGATGCCCTTTGTATTTGTTTAAAATGCCAAAGGATATTTCTTTCCATGTAAGCAAATTCTTTCTTTGTTTAGTTCTCACATTCCTGAATAGGTGTGTGAAAACAGTGAAAAAAGAACAATATAATTATGCATGGAAAGCATTTTACACTTATTTTTTCTCCCACTTAACTTCCTTCCTTGCGCATTACTGCAGCAGGTCTCAGACGTGATGAATTAGCTAGTGAACAATGTAAAGCAACACTTATCGCGTCTACTCTTCAGGGCTGCTAACAGTTTATGTTCACATTTACAGTAATTTATAGAGAGCTCATATCTGCAAAGCAATGTGGATGTTTTGCATGTATTGGGTGAAGAGATGGGTTCAATGTCTTAAACAAAGACAATTCTCATTAGCATACACCCTTACACTGATTTAAGCTTATTTGTCAATATTATATTGCATTCTCGCCATTACATGATCCAACACTTACAAAATTAGAGGTAAAGAAATATTTAGCAATGGTTTAAAGGAACCATGTGACCTTGACATATAGCTTTAGAGTAAGATTTGATTAAAAAGAAACTGAGTAGTAATTATGCTTTTCCCACTTTTTTTTCCTGTGTGTAACTAAAACACCCCTCAAGCTTTGCTTGAGTCTTTGAGTTTTTACACAACAAATTATCAAATACAGTCATGTTCGTCACCGTCTCCGAGTATCATATCCAGCCAGGTTTTAATTTAGTTCAGCAGAGAGGCATGTAATTAATTTGCCATAAGCAGTAATGAGCTGTATTGTAATGTAGCATGTAATCACATGCTGTCTAAGGAAACATGCCCCTGGTGTTTGCCTGTGCATCAGGATACACCTGTCTTAAGACATTTTCTCACCACATAAATTCTACCCCTTCATTCCCCAGCTTGAAGCACATCAAAGACATGTTATTTCCCTTCTTTTGTTACAGACGTGTGAATGTGTTTGAAGGAAAAGTAGCAAACAAGGTCGAGCAAGAGAAACTGGGAAAGTAATATCATCCTCTTCATTGCAGACCCCAAATGACTGAGTGTCCTCAGTGCACTGGTGTGTGGCGGATTTTAATCAGCCCTTCACCTCCTCTACAGCATGATACGCACCACAGGAGCAGTGCTACCCAGAGACACACAACTGACACCGAGGAACTCCTAATGGCACTGAAAGTGGCCAATAACGCAGGACATTAATTATCAATAGAGGCACAGCATGAACAATGTTCACTGTGTGGCAACTCAAACAACAAGAGTATCTTAAAGCGACTGCACTCTTGCAGGCCACATGATTACAAAGGAAATTATTATGGTGACTGATTACCACTTGTCGCAGACGTCAAGTGATGTTCGGGATGTGTTTTTCACGCAAAATCTGAGCTTTGTGGAGTTGACATGGCCCACCCAAACAAAAAACAAACAGGGACGTATGTGTAACTGCTCTTGTAAAATTCCAGCTCAAGAAAAAGTAGCTGCAATAAGGAGCCATCAAGCTCATCTCATTGTGTCAGCAGCTGCTGCAGCAGCTGCTTTGCAGTCAGCTCAGACTGTCATTCATCCAGGCATTTCCCCACACAGCACCAGCTCGTAGCTTTCAAATGATAAATGATGGTTGCCTTCTTTTATTCTCACACATTTCTGCTGGAGATTGTCAGCTAAGGAAACACAAAACATCTTGGGATGTGAATATGCTGGAAACTGCATGTGCATGAGTATAGCCTTGATGTTGCTATTATTTTGTAAGAAAATTAGGATTTTATGTAGTAAGTTTTACTTCCTACTTGTAGCTTTTGCTTTGCTATAACCATCAATATAATGGGCAGTGATTCCTATAGGAAATGGGAAATCAGTTATGTCCGTCTGCTTTTGTCATTGAAATGCTGAATAACTTATTTAAGACATACAGTATGTATGTTTTTGCTCGGTTAAAACGTGGTGACAAATTAAGGCATTGCTGACCTTTAGAAAATAAAGTGACCCAGGATTTAAGTTTAAGAAGGATGTTTGTTGTTAGTCTCATTCTTTTGACAGCCCACTGCTCTATCAAAAGGTTGTTGGATTTACTTCTGGAACTGAAATTAATGTCAAGATAATGAACAGGTTGTTACTCACTACATGACCTTCAGCCTGCAGCACATCCTTGTACATAAGGATGAGCTAATTGAATTCGTTCCGCCACTTTTTTTGTGCAAATTATTTCATTAGACCATCTTTAAACAAACAACAAAGCTCTGGGAAGCTTGCAACTTAACAGCAACCATTTAATTTCCACATGATTCTTTTGGTTCTTTGAAAACTGACGCAAAACACTGACAGACTTCAGTAATTGCTCTGGTTTTAAGTTTTGGCTGTAAACTGATAAAAAATAAATCTTGGTTTTTAATTGAAAAAGTTACCAAACGAAAAAAAAATAAACTTTCGAAAGTTCTGTCTTAGGTTCAAAAGTGTGTGAGTTATGAATTATTTGCTTTCTTCTAAAGGTCACTTTTGCACACTGTATATTATGTTTTGTGTTTTGATATCAACTTCTGTGTCTCCTCCACATGTTGTTTTCTCCCATTATTTAATAATATTAATGCTTTAAAAGCATCGTTTTAATAGATTCCCAGCTTTTCCTGCCTTTAGATGATGCTGGCAGCTTCTAGGTCGGACACATCACAGAATCATCTTCAGGGAACAAAGTGTACCATGCATTTGATGGGTAATACTGTAGTTTTCTCTGTTACAGCTCTTTTCTAAAGCATTATTTCTTTTTAATGCCTAAACCCAATGGATGATTGCTCTGGTGTGAAAGGAAGTGTTTCGGATGATGATGGTGATAATGAACTGGGAGTTTGCAGACACTCACCTGCAGTGTACACTTCACTGCAGCAGTCTGGCATATGGTTAGAGATTATCCTGCCTCCTTAACATTTGTTGACCTTGTTTTTGCCTTCCTGTGTCTTCCTGTGTTTGCCTTCATATATAATTAGTATAAGTTCATTTCTGTATCCCCCCTCAGTCAAGTCTTTAACCAGTCTTTCCCAGATACATCAGGCTGAAGAGGTTGTGCAGTCCACTACATTGTTGTTGAAGAGCTGGATGGTGGCTGTCCCACTGACTCAGTTGATCGATAGCTAATTCCCTTAAATAATCAAGGGGGTTCTGCAATGGGAATGTGGTGGGAGGTGTGATAATTGATTACTTTTGCTTTACATTTCCCCCAGTGGGCTCCGTCTGTACGATACTCGGCTGTTTTTTCATTGAGCTGTGGAAGAAGTTGCTGAGACATGCACCTTCCTTGCATCACATTTGGTTGAGACAAATACGCAGAGGTAAATCTCCTTTGCCAAGAAATGTATGTTTGACTTAATGTGGTGAATGCAGATCTGTTTACTTCTAGAATAAATTTGCAGCTATGATGCAATTCTTTCAAGAGTATGAAAAGGGATTTTCATCTTCTCTCATGGTTTTCAGGATCAGTGCGTTTGACACACATCTTGCTGTCTGAATTTATTAAAGAGACCAGAGCAAAATAGAATAGGATCATTAAAACATTTCTTATACCAACCAAGTAATAAATCTGAATAATTTTAAGCTTGTCTGTAGAGAAACTATGTAAAAAGTTTGTTAAATATTAAAAAAAAGCATACATTTTCGTTTTGGATGGGGGATTCAGAATTCAGGATTCAGCTGTGCAGCTCTGGAGATGAAGAGGACTGGAGGCAAATTTCTTGCCTGTCTTGCAGTTTTTATTCCTTAGATCTTCTTGGTGTCAGCCTGTTTGCGCATGTTTGATTGTGCGTGAGGGTTTGTGTGCGAGTTTTTTCCGCATCTGTGCTCGGAGGGAAAAAATAAAGTGTGAGAGCAGAGAAATAACATTTTACTATTGAAGAGGTACTTTGAGTGGCACAAACCATCTGTTGTTTTATTATGTATGCCACTGGTTGTTTATCTGCCAAAAACACAAATGTTGTCAGGACGACCAGACATAAAAGAAGAAAAGTGCACAAGCACTGAGCCAGCAGCATGTCAGCACAACTGACAACTCCAATCTCACAAGTGAACCCACATTGATTCATTTCAAGGTGTAAATTATTTGTTTGGAGACATTTTCTGTGGAGTTGGTGGGATGGGATGTGTTCTTTAAAGGAGCACGTTCATGATAAGGATGCTTTCTTCCTAATTGCACATATACACCATACATATATGGATTTCAATGTACTTAATATAGTTATTGATCTAATCAATGTATCTTGCAACAATAATGGCAAAAATTAAAAGGAATTTAAAGAAAAACAAATCTCACAGACCTATGACTGTTGATCATATTTCATGATCATTTAAAGTGGAAAAGGTTTGTCTAATTATCAGTTCATTTCTCTCTGCTTTTCAGTTCTGCCAGAAATTTAATTAAATTATGTCCCTGTCTTAGATTTCATCTCCTGGCTCTATCGAGCTAAAAGCCTCTGCTCTTATGAAGCTAATAAGAAACCCAATAACTTAAATCAAATAAAACTTCAGATGGTCTAATTTCCAATTTGCTTTTGCACTGTTGTTCCACATAATGCATTTATTTTCTTCCAGGCCAACAGAACAGCAATACCATTTTATATATATGTTATATAGTATGTGAAGACATACGACCAGCAGCCAGTTAGCTTGACTGGAGGAATTATCGTTTTGGTTTTGTCAAATACAATAAAATCTGATGCAGAACCTTTTCAGCACCATAATTAAATCTGCTGCAACTGGTCTGAGATGCTGAGGGACCAGTTCTCCACAAATTGGATATATCATGTCTATGCTAAGCTAACAGTCGGTTAATGACCTCATGTTCAGTGGACAATAAAAATAATTTCTTTTTCCCACAAGCAAATGAATATGCTGAATTCCAAAATGTCAAAGTGTTCCTTTGAGCACCTCTCATGTTTTATTTTAAAGCTGAAAAACACCATCTGTTGATGCATTTTCAGAACAGCTGCTACGGGAAAAAAATGAATAAGTAAATAATAATAACTTGAGATGAATTTGTCAGTGTCTGATTTTGAGGATGAAACCTATTTAAAAGCCGAGCTATTTCTTTTTCCCCCTTTTTTAGGTGGGAGCATGTGAGTGGCAGGATATGAAAACCAAATAATTTGCTAGAAATAAAAGGTTTTTTTCTGCTCATTAGAGTATGAATTATGAATGATGATTTTTCCATCTAGCTCTTTTTATAGACAGATTTAGTTACTATTTAAATTAGGTCAGATGATATATTATTTCAGTTAAACGCAAAAACTTTTTCAAGCATTTGATCTTTTCTTGCCAAGGCTGTTTTTGTCATATTGGCACTGGTTTAAGCTAGTCTTCATTTAAATAAACAGTTGTTCCAGTTGTTAACAGAATTTATGCTAATAAATACAATAATCTTTCCTAAATATCCATCCAATTATGCTCTGATTGTGATGCATTGCCTATTAGTGGGTATTACACTTGCAGACTTATTGAGTCCATCATGATTAGAGTCATACCTACTGCTCAAATGTACAAATAAAGACAGAAAAATGGAGCCATTAATTAATTTCTGCACTTGATGTCAACTGTAAATTATTTTCCAATTTTAAAAAATAACAAATGTTTTTGGTCATTTTTAAGATTTTGTGCAGCATTTTCCTCTAACCACTGAGCCTGTCTATAAAAAGCACCATCATACAATGACCCCAGAGAAAACACACTTCACCCATTCTACCTTCACCACACAGACCACTCTGTGATGTCCTCGTCTCAGCCTGCCTTCTATTTCTATGATTCTCCCTTTTATGATCCTTTGCACACATTCCTGTCTTCTTCCAGCTTGTTGTTGGCCATCAAACTAAGATTTTTATTAAGAGAAATCAAAGCAGTAATATTGGACATTTAGCTCCACAGTGCAAACACCTGTCCACAAAACACTTGGATTGCTGTTTGATGCACAGCCAATTCTGCCTTCCCTTTTCCCTTTATTTGTTTTAGCTACATGGAGCCTCTGGTGGTACCGCAGGGTTTAAGGTTGTTCTCCAGTTGAGGAAACATTTCTGTCATGACAGGGTTTAACCTTTAGATGTAATTTGGAAATCTTTTAGCCATCAGTTGCCTGTTTACAATTCCTGCACATAAAGCCACAATAATATAAAATGAGCATCCTGACTATGGTGCCCTTGTAAATATATGTCCAATATTCTCTCATCTTTTAGCTGGGTTTCAGTTTACAAGCCTCTGAGGATCATTTTAGAAAAAAATATTTGATTAGTCAAAATAAGGCACTTTTTTTTATTCCAGATTGTTTTTTAAAGTTAACCAAACATCCATCCATTTTCAAACGCTTATTCCCAAATGGGGTCGGGGGGGGGGGTTACACCGTGGACAGGTCGCCAGTCTATCACAGGGCCACACATAGAGACAAACAACCACGCACACACACACACACACTCACACCTAAGGTCAATTTAGAGTCTCCAATCAGCCTATCGTTAACCAAACAATTCTATTTAAGTTTTTATATGCTTTGAAATTTTATATAATTGTGTTTTGATATAATTACTTTGATACAATTACTTACTCAGGAGAGAAGTGCTGAGAACATAAATGTGGGTGTTGCTTAAAAAATTTTTTTCTGTTGTTTTTGTTTTATTTGACTGCAAACTGGAACCAAAAGCATTGTACTGCTGCATTATTTCTGTAAAACTATAGTGCAAGAGAAAAAGAAAAATCTAAATATAAATATGTGACATTTGCCTTCACTTCTGTATTGTTGTCCTAAGAGTAACCACTACATGTCGTCGTCCAGAATGCACTGCACAAGTAGAATAACATTGATTTTATTAAGTCAAAAACACAGTAAACATACAATTTTCTGAAGTACTGAAGAGTTTATAAATGTCACTTAGCATGAAATTTGTAGAACAGGGCAATAACAATATTTTAGGACCACCAAGTCAGGTTTATATGGTCGCAGATTTTAGTTAGAACAAATGTAAAGTTTTAAATGAGTGTTATGAAGGTTCTCAGTCAACTTCTGTTTTCATCAGCTAAATGTGGGTTTGTCTGCTTACTTACCTCATGACAACACGCATACCTTAAAGCAACTATGTGCAGCTAAATGAATCGGGAACTAAACAAGCTGACATCTGTGGTTTTGTATTTTGAACTCCAAAAATGGAGTCAAAGATTAATCTTTGACTCCATTAAAATTCCATTGTGGGAAATGTGATCCGACCTGTCCGACAGCAGGTAAAACTAATGTAATGATGCTCCAGAAGACCAAAATGAAGACACATTTTACCTCGTATCTGTTTTTATTCCTGACTGTTTAAGGAATTGATGACAGTATTATGTCTTTTCTCTGGCTCTTTGACATTGTTATAGGCCTTCCGCCTTTTTACGAGATTGAAAGCAGTTATTGCTGCACCTTTTAAGTAAGAGTTGGCTTCATTTTCAGCTTCTCTCTTCAGCCAACAGTGTACTTTTATTCAGCAGTCCTTTCTTGGCCTTATTTCTTCCATATCTTAACTGTCTGATTGTCCATATGCTGGATTCACAGGACCTGTTCCCATCAGATTGGCTTACTTCCATGCATACTGTAAATGGATAATCGCTTTAAAAGTGCTGGCTTTCAAAACTGGGTCGACACATGCCACTTGAATTTAAAAACCTTACAAACAGCTTTGGACAAGATTTCTTTATGTAGTGTTTAAGTTTTTATTTGTTGTGTATTTAATTTTCACCCTGCCTTGTTAAAGCATTTACTGGTGACATACCATTCTTTTTTTGTCATTGTGTAACTCAAGAGGCTAACATGGTTTCTGTAAATGAGGCAAAATCCTAACTTCTTTTCCTTGTTACTTTCCTAAAATCTAAATAAAATCTCCTTTCACACCATTTACTTGGTCTATAGGAAAACATTTTTATGGAGCTTTTTCTTCCTAAAAACATTAGCATCATGCATTAAAATATGTCAGTTGCAGTAGTGCAGCAGTAGGAATTATGATCCTTGTTGACAAGGGGGAAATCAGACATTGTGGAGGTATAAAAAGTGGGACAATATTTTAAAGAGACACTATTTCACTGTGGAATTTCAGTAAGTTCTCAAGGTGTGTATAAACTTCAGATGCCAACTTATATGTAAGCATTCAGAGACACAATTGACTTTTGTCTTTGAAGTAGCAGAACAAAGGTTTTGGTGGAATTAACGCTATTTCATTATTTCACAGAAGTCCCTTAAAATAACATAATTGTCCTGTTTTAACAGCATACAGTATGTTTATTTGCATTTTTTGTGAATTTGTTCATTTCTATCATGGGTTTTTGTCAATTTAGATTTGTCTTCCATGATTCAATGCACTAAGTTCTCTCACACTGTCTTAGTTCAAGGTTTATTACTTGATATTTGAAAATTTCAGAGTTTACAGTGATATATTTCAGACCCCAAGTGTATTTCCCTTCTGAATGCAGACCCAACTGCAGCTTGTGGTCCAGGATTGGCTTCATGTATGACTCCACATCTTTTTCCCAGGTATTTTTCTGGTAGTCTGGCCTTTGTCCTTGTTTCACCAAACCCTTACAATGGTCATCTAATTAAATCCAATCCACTGCCTTAATGTGAGCAGTCGACTACTATGGATCTTGTCTGTGTTTGTTTATTGTGGGTTATTAGATTTATTGGCTGTTCCTCTGCTGCCTAATTTTAGTCACATTATTATTTTGTACAACCAGTGTGTGTATTAATTGTCACAATTCTGTAAATACCATGAAGACTGTAGACCATTAATTAAAGTACTCATTATTGGTACATCCATAATGTCTGCAGGTTTGTAGTTTAAACATAGGCTTTTCCTAATAAACTTTCTGGAATTTCCAAGCTGTGTAGCTGTAACGCACCCTGACCCATGGTTTCTCTTTCATTAGCTCCACAAAGAACAGATGTGTCAACTAGTTGTGTTTAGCCTTGTGTAGGTAGCTCGGGTTTGTTTTTATTGTTTGTTTGGGTTTTTTGTATTATTACCTCCTTGAACAGTGGGTTTTCTTTACTTTTATTCTCTTCACTTTAAATAAATGTCATCTAGTTTAAAGCACCTTTCTTTTCTTTTGGCTGAAAATCTAAGTAATCTTTTATTACATTTTATGTACCCCTATTATTCCAGCCAACATTTAGTGTAAAGATACTGCCAGGGGCGGAGGAAGAGAGGGGGGCTATGCCAGCCCCATGTATAAAAGTCTAGCTAAGCCACTGTTGCTAATTATATTTAAGCTTATCATTATTTTTTCTTTGAGGCTCACCAATGGAAAATCTCTCTTTAATTATATATACATTTTTTAACAAACAATTGGAATTTCACAAACAGAGGAATGGCTTTAATATAAGTACGTATCTGCACTTGCAAAAGTAGTGCTGTTGCAATGTAGATTGTAACAAAGGGACCTATAGTAGAGAGCAGTTGTTGCAGACAATGGAAATTCTTACCTTGACATTTAGTTTGTCAGTGTCATCAGACATAATTGCTTTCTATTATGTAGTCATTGTATTTCTGTGCCCCTGTTGAAAACACGCTTAATTCAGTCAGCTCGATGAAGTAAAGGCTAACTGAAAGTCTGCCTCCTTCCTCTACAACTTATACCAATGCCTTGAGGGTATATTGTATGTTATCCAAAAATGCACTGTGCTTTGAAAACCACTGCAATGCTACACAGATTTACAGCTGTCATCCCTTAGCTGAAATATATCCCTTCCTGTTTTACATGCTACTCTTCAGTATTCATTTCCTATCTATGCAAATAGCACTCCCTCTGTGTCATCTCTATTTGGAAGCCTTTCATACTTGTTTATCTGTACTAGAACGTGCTCTGTCAGAGGAGGATCCTGACCTTTCAGATCCACCCCAGTGACCCAACAGCAACAGTAACCAGTGTGGAAAGATCAGTGACAGACAAAACCCTGTTAGACAACTGTGTAATGTATCAGCTGGCAAACCTGTACAACAAGATGGTGACAGGAGGAGAATGTTTACTTTCTGTCTGGCCTCATTTCTCACATTCTCTGATAGGCTGTGAAGAGTGCTTTTAAATACACTTCTGAGATCTGCTGTTACAATTATGGTTTGTAGATGTACTTTTAAATGCAATGCACACAATGTAGCATGTTGGTTTAGAATACCTTTGGGAATATTAGAGGTACTTAACTGATTCCCCGTAGGCTTGCTCTAACCTAGTTTACACAATTAAAAAAGCATCCAGCTTGATGACATACTGAAAACACCTGCACTGATGACAACTTTGCAAGTAACAAGAATTTTTTTGTGTCAATCATTTATGCTTTAAAAACAGGTTTTTGTATTTACTCCTAAATATGGGGGATGGGCAAAGTTAACATGAATTTTCCAAAAAAGGCTTAAGGTTTATGTCTGCTTACATATACAATAAAAAAAATACAAGTACAATAAAAAAATACATAATTATTCAGCTATTTTAATTTAGGAATAAAGTTTGTTTTTATCATTTAGTTAAATACAATATAGAAATAATGTCTTATTTATCTGCTTTTTAACATTATTTTCATTTGGTCTTTCATTCACTAAATGGGTTTACACATAAATAAACTTTGTTAAAATGGTATCTCCTTTATCATCTACCTTAATACAAATAAATATTTTACATCTTCATTACATTACATTACAGTCATTTAGCAGACGCTTTTCTCCAAAGCGACATACATCTGAGAATAAGAACACAAGCACTAAATCAAACAGTAGAGGACATCACAGATAAGTGCAGTCAAACTGCTGTAGTCTAGTTGGGCACAGGTGCTGCCTGCAGTGCTAGGGGCACTGAATTTTTTTTATTATTTTTTTGTTTATTTTTTGTTTTGGGTTCCTTATGTTCATTAAATCTAAGTTTAAATCTAAGTGATTTAGCCCCATGTAGTGACGAGAGTGCTAGGCGTCTTTCACTGGCTAAGCGTAACTGTAGAGAGGGAGTGTAGCTCTGAATTATTTAGTCAAGGTAGGCAAGAGCCATTTGGGCTTTTGTTTTGTAAGCCAGAAGCAAAGATTTGAATTTAATATGTGCGGCAACTGGCCTCCTTCGCGGTAAGGAAAAACGCCAAAAAACCTGGTTGTAGGGAAAAAAAGAAGAAACCTCATGGAGCCCCAGGGGAAGGAGAGATCCTCTCCCAGGACGGAAAGGCAAATGTACCTAGGACCGTTTGTTGTTGATTAGCTCATCTAAAATCTACAGTAATACATCGGAGGTTCATAGCA
>JBAMHX010000001.1:5787934-5805960 GCA_037177515.1 Pseudomugil tenellus
CCCTCCCTCCCCCCCCCCCTCCACTTCGGCTTGCACTCTGCCCGCCCTGGGCACCCAGCGGGGTCCGCGATTACCGGCCAGGACCCGCCGGGGTCTGTTACCCCGGGCTGCGGGGGGCTCTGGCCGGGACCTCCATGTTGCGCCTCCTGGGTGGATGATGGACTGGCTCCAGGGTGGGGTGGCTGGGGTCCTTATTGGGGACTGGCTGTTGTTTCTCCTGGTCTCGGGATTCTCCTAGCCGACCTCTGACCTTTTGAGTAATGGGGGGTGCCTGAGCATGTACACTTTCCTGTGAGCACTTTTCACCGCGTACGTTCTGCATGCTGACACAGTCAGTAAGATCTCTTTTAGATTATTCAGTAGCAGCCATTCTTCCTTCTTCCTATTCGTTTACTTTGCGGGAGCTCATGAGATTCTTTTTTCCTCTTAATTTTTGTACAGGTGTGTCGGATGGCCAAGTATGGGGGGTTAGATTGCAGGTTTTTCTTTGTGGTGTGTGTCTCTTCTTTATGTTCTGTTTGTGTTCTCTTTCCTTTTCTCTTGTTTTCTTGTCCCTTTTCTGTCCAGCAATACATGGAAACTCTGTCGAACTAAGATGCAAATAAATTAAATAAAGAATTCAGAATATCAAGAGGAACTTTGTATATACACATACGCATACAGTTCCTCTTGACAGAGTAAATTTGCTGAGCATGACACAGCTGACACATCCTCATTGTGCCTACCTTTATGCTGGACAAGACAAAAAAAATAAATAAAAATCCATCCGTATGCAGTGGATAACCAGAAATAAGGAATGGGATAATGTTGCACTACTTTCATCTGAAATAGCAGAAATTTTAAGGCTTTCCAAAACCTCCCTGTAAATGGCAAGCAAGCATAAAAATACTTGCTTGTAGAGATTAATCAAACCAATTCTGTTAAATAAATATAATTGCCTGTTGGGTCATTTTTTACAATAATCTTGTCAGTTTCTTTTCAAAACAATTGCAGTGCCAGAGGAAAAAAGCTGTGTAGCAGATTATGGCTCCTCTTCTGTGCACGTTGACACACTGACTGACATCAAAGCATCACTGTGAAATTTTGGCTTCACTGAATTGTTGCACGTTTCATGCTTGCCGTTCTGGCCTCAAAAAGAGCTTGGAGATCTGAAATGTGTTCTACTTGATTTGTTAGCAACGCAGTGTGAGGAGCACATCTTATTTAATCAGTAGTATGGCTGACAACACATTACACTCATTCATCACAGACATTTCCCATGAATCATATGGAAAACCCAACCTGTTACACTCTTGTGCTGGGCTTGCAGCAGAGTTGGGTGCAGCAGGAGATTCATTTATATATTTAACAAACTCTGCGCTGTCCAGCATCATAGCATGATGGATGGTGGTCTTTTTGTGAGGTTTGCTGGACAGATTTGGTCTGCCATATTTTTTCTTTGCCCCAAGAATCAAAGTTATTTTAGTGAAGTAATTTTCAACAAAACAGATTTTAATAATATATCATTTTTTTCTGTCAATGACATTCTAATTTTTTTTTTTAGCTTCTGCACCGTTTAATCAAAATTTTCTGATTGGCTATTTAACTTCAAGGAAACACAATCATTTTTTTAAAGTGCATCTGCTACCAGAAAATGTCTTCAGCTGGAAACCAAGCATACAGCTTTAGAAAAGGGGTAAAAATTCATTTAGAGAAATTTCTACTTTGACTCTGTCTCTCTGCCCTTTTGTCAATGATGAGACCCTGTGTTAATTAAAAATCAAAGGCTTCTGCAGTATGCCCTACTGACCATCCTGGCAGTTGTAGAGGTTCATCAGATAAAGATGCATTGATTTGGGGTATTACTGCAGATATGGCTTTCAGGTTAAACTCATTTCTTGCAAACCACCTTGAGGAAAATTAATTCAAATTTAGCTCATACAACTTGGACATAGCTTAAATTTAAATGATAACAATCATTTAATTTTATTTTAATAGCTTGTTGCTTAGCTGGAAGTGTAAAAAGAGGATTATTTACTTTATCAAGGACCAGGCACTAGGTAATTGATTTGATAGCAAAATCCAAAATGATTGTATTTAATCAGCTTTGTGATGAATGAAAGAAATGTTTAGATGAAAATTTGTTATGGATATGGATTTAGCATAGTTGATATTTATCTAAATGTGCTTGGGAGACAAAACAACCTTCCCTGCGTAATTATAAGTGGTGAAATATTACAATCATGAGACAAAGGGAAAAAATAAAGAATTAGGTTGTTTATTGAGGCTTCATCAACATTCATATATTTTTTTACAAACACAGGTGTCAAAGTTCCTCATTATCCATATGCCTAGTAATCTCGATGACGCATCAACCCACAGCTTTATGTCACACAGATTTATGTCAGATATTATGGTGAGAATGAAGCAAGCTCACCTTACCTGCTGCATCTAACCGCACCACAGAGCATATCCAACTTGTTGGCTGTTTAATCTGTGTGGAGGCACATATCAATCATAATCACTGTGCATATTGATTGAATGCAGGCTTCACTTCGGAAATGATGAGTGAACGGACGGAGGGAATGAAAAGATTTATTTTCAAGGTAAATTTTCTTGACATATACAATGTTGATTGTGTTGAGGTTTTGTCCCAATAAGAAAAAGTGTGAAAAAAAACTATATTTGTTATTAAGACAAAAACATCCTTGCCTATCTCAATAATAAATTATTATCCATTATAATGTTCTCTTAAAACAATAGTTAGAATAAAGAAAATGAAGAATAATTATAGTTTTGTGTTATAATTTTCTCCTGACTATTCAGCAAGTAAACACCAACTTCTCTAAAGTGCACATTGTCACAAAGACAAGCTCAAATCAGATTGGACAGCTGGGAGTTGAAAGACTTGAGTAGTATATAACAGTGATATAGTTGTTGCAAGTGAGTGGTGCGAAGAACAAATACACAACTTCCTTCCAGAATACTAAAATCTATGTCTATGAATAACAAAACAGCCAACAGTCTTCCTCCACTTCTCTCCCTGGTGAAGAAAAAAAAAGTCTTTGGTTTTGACGGTTCAATTTTCTGACTCTGGGCGAGGCTGCCAGTGGTGGAATATCTCAAAGCGTGGTTTCAATGTTGCTTCTTATTGCCCGCCTCCTGCTGTAACAGCAGGTGATTGCCGATATGGATAATACTTTTGTTCCCCATTGCTTCGGAATTTTGTTCTAAATGTCTCAATGGACCAGCTGTGTCATCTGTTATTACGACAGCAGAACAATGGCATTTTGTTTTTACTGGGGGTGTTATAAATTTGCATAAGATTTGTTGTTTTTATTATAATGCTTTACAATAATTTTGTGGTATATTTTAATAAAAGTAATTACAACTAGATTAAAAGTTAAAAAAATATCAGTTTCTTCTCTTTACTTGATGACTAAAGAAAACTCTTTATCATAAAAGCCTTTGTTTGATTCTGTTTGGCAGCATACATATTACATTTTGGCTGTCACAGTGCACCTCATATTGCCTTCAGTAATCCTTCATCAAAGAACAATCAATCTATACTATACATTTTACAATACATATTGATTATTGTAACTGACATTAGACCTATAAAAACCTTTTCCCATCCACAAGTGTAGCTGTAAGACATATATAGAAACAAAATGAATGTATTATAACATGCTTATAATGTGATGATACCAAAACTGGCAGACTTTGTTTTTAATAAAGTTCATGAAATTGTTCTTTGAAGTCGTTAGTTTCAGCGCCGTCCCGGAAAGTTGGTCATTTGGATATTGTCCCCTTGGAGCCCTGGGTTGTAATAGGCTGAACCACCAAAGTTCAGATCCAAAGGTTCGCTGTTGTCCAATCTAAGAACTGTGAATCATAACATTTTCATTTAGTGTGAAAAATGTCATAGCAAAATTGCATAAGCAAAAATTAAATCTTGTACTATCATGTATTACATTCATATTTGATTTATATGTGAAGTTTAATGTTCAATTTGAAAAACATGTAAATGAAGAAAAAAGAATGAGCTGGGGCCACCTGGGTCAAATAATTATATTGGTAGAGAAATCTAAATAGAGAATTTAAATTGAGTTCGGTTGATTTTTTTTTTTTTTTTATAGTGCCAATTCACAACAAGGCTATCTCAAGGCATGTTACAGACATATACCAACTCGAGCCAGCTGATTGTAATTCAAATGAAACAAATCTGTATCCAATGTACAACTTTTCAAGCCAATTCTTTAAAAAAATTGCAGAAGAAATTTATTTGTTGCATTAAACGAGTGAAGACAGACAGCTGCCTGAACCGGTTGTGGTGGAAGTGAATGACAGATAAACGGTTCAATACCACAAAAAATACACATGGTAAATTGCATTCACTTATATAGCGCTTTTACTTTCCTCTCTGGATGACCAAAGCGCTTTACAGATTCTTCTATCCACCCATTCACACACAGATGGCAGCAGAGCTGCCTTGCACACCGACATGGCAGCCTGGCCGCCAGGAGCAACTGGGGGTTCAGTGTCTTGCTCAAGTACACGTCGACATGTAAACTTCAGATGGAGTGGGAACAGAACCCATGACCCACACCACACCTGTGCTAAAGATGTTCCTCATAGATAAATACATTTCTCTATAAAATGATTTTACGTGCACACCTCTGCACTTTAGCATAGTTCAAGATGGTTGCAAACCTAAAACACATCTGGCAAAATGATTTGTTCCTGCACTCAAATTTGTAAAATACCCTGTGTGTGGGTAAGACTAAAGCAAAATGTAAATCTTCAACTTCATGTAAGCATATGCACTTTAAATTCAATTGCCTCTAGACAGAAAGGTTAAGTATGAGAGGTGCTGTGACACAAAATAATCTCTTATTTGTTGTTCCCAGATGGAGACAGGGTGTTAGCTTTCATTGTGGTCATATTTTGTATGGTGAGGTCATCTCATTATAACAAGGTTACCTTATTAAATCATGGTAAGTTTTCCACCTCTGACAGCCAGTTACAATACAGCCCAGAGGCAATAAAATAATTTTGCAAGTACCTCTGAAGCTCTGTCATTAACAACTGCTAATTAAATTTGTATCACAACAGCCACCTATTGTATAGCAAATGACTGATGGTAAGCTTGGAAGAGAGTTAATATATCTCATAATGAAGCGATAACTAGGGCATCACATTTAGCACAGTTTTAATTTGAGCATTACATTTACAATCTGTCCCCCACAAACAACCCAGACGATTTAAACCAGAAAAATTGGCCAGATCAAGCTGGCAAAACTTATGTAATCCAAGCAATATGTTGCTCTGCAGCAGGTGTTTGGTCTATCATACCTGGGTCTGAAGGGTATTCCTCCACCAGCTTCCTGTGAGTGAAACCCTTCTGGTGTTTCTTTTTCAGGATGATGTAGACCACCAATCCCACAAAGGCTGTGGCTACTCCCGTTCCCAGCACAGCAACCCACGCCACACTTCTTTTATTCCGGTAAGGATATGATTCCAAATCTTCATTAGAGAAATGAGAGGATGAGGGGGTGGAAGATGGTTATAAATAATTTGTCAACAACAAAATTATTTATATTAATTGCAACTTTGAGGGCTAATTGTCTCGTAATTATGGCTGAAAATGTGTTTGCAGTGTGGCAGCACACTTTACTCATCCCAATTAGTCAGCAGTGTTGAATTTAAACAGCAATAATTAATGCAATTAACATGCCAAAATCGCGACCATTTCTTGAATAAATTTAAATATCTTAAAGTGTCGTGCTGTGTTCACCTCCCAAAAAAAGTGAACTGGGACTGAATCCTCCCTGAGTGGCAAAACAGATTCAATGTCTCCCTAAATCCTTACAATTTAGTAGTTCTATGCTTATAAGTAAGGCACTGAGTTAATTATAAGTTGCACCACGCAAAACTTTCTCCACTCAAGTGACACAAGTGTCTTCAATCTCATTTGACACAAAGAATTGCAACATTCATATTATATTTGGACTCACAAGACAAGAATAATTCAGTTTCTCTGTTTATTTACAAATAGCTCAATTCATCCACTTGTTTGGATCGATTTACCCCTAACCTGGGGCAAACACCAGTATTTTACCATTCTTTTTATCCATCTCCTACAAATGCACACTATAAATTGTAAGTGGAAGAATTGCTACTTCGGGACAGTCTCAGAAATATGTGAAACAATCTGAGTTGTCAGCTACTTTGTGGTTGAATAGGTGTCAAATACAGACAACTGTTCAGGGCAGCTGAGATCATGACCTGTGCTTCTGTGACTGGTTTTTAGCATTTTGTTGTATTCTGTTATACAATTTGTTTCAAGAAAACATTTAGACAAGCCTATATCCACTGGGTTGCTTTTGGAGGAATAGACATCTGTCAAACATCTAAAGTAGGGGTGGGGAACCTTGGCTCTCGTCCTGAAAGTTTCCAATGTTTCCCTGTTCCAACACACCAGATTCAAATGAATGAATCACTGTGTAGATCTTTATAAGCTGTTGGGACCATCTGACTAGTATCAGGTGTGCTGCACCAGGGCTACAAAGAAAACCTGGAAGACTCTGGGTTCCATAGCCTTGTTTGGGGACACACAGCATTGCAAAAGAATAGTTATGTAGAAGCATGAAATGCTTTTTACTCTGGGCTCTGTCATTATGAGCTGCTTTCACATATGCGGTATGTTAAGAGGGTTTGGACTCTATTATAGATATTCAAAGCACTCTGTGGCTTTTCAGTTGTTTTCAAGTGAGAGCATTGCACATATTAATCAACCAAAATCACATCAAATACAGTATATTCTTGTTACATAAGTAATTCTTTTATCAAATGCCATTGTCATGATAAATATCAAGATTTCATTGGGGGCTTATGTTTTGGCTTATGTTAAAGTTGACTGTAGGTGGGTTGGTACCTATTTTAAAAGGCCACTTTTAAGTTACAAATTCCAGCAGGACTTGATGTCTAACAGAAGAAACAGACGAATGTGAATGAAAGCAGCTGTTTTAAATCCGTTTATATAAACCAGAGAGACTTGATGATCTTCAGCTACACTGAATTTTGGTACAAATCAAGATTTTTATGAATTTTTCAGTAGCCTATGAATTCCTGGTAGTCACCTAATGAATTGTATGTTACTGAAATTTGTGCACAAAATTTGTTTTCTTTTTAATCATCTTGTACCATGATGTTGATTATCCACTCGTGACAGTTACGCCTCAATTGTGCAACATTTCTTTCAAGTGCAAACACAATACCAAAACTGCGAAGCATTAAATGAAGATTTTTTTTAGGAACACTTTGCATACATGATGTTAGCATTTAGCTTGAAGCTTCAGTACTCCTACCATGGCTGCAAGGGAGGTCAAGCACTTGAGTGATTATTTTGATTTACTGATCACAGAAAACGGTTGTTTGAATTTAGTCCTTATATTTACTGATTCTTTGTTTATCTTCACACAACATTTGGGTGTCTTTGTGTGATTTTTTTAAAGACATTGTGGCTGTCATTGTAGCTGTGGAGCATGTTTTTTTATCTCTTGGGTTGTCCATAGATTCACAGCTGTTTTCCTACTGTTTATTGCCATCATCTGTTAGTGTTATATCCTTCTGTCACATCAGTCCGTGTGATGAGATTTTTAGTTTAATCCCAACCCTGCACCAGCTCTCTGCGGGCTTGTTTGTAGCCACTGAGCTTGCCCACATGTGTTCTGCAGGGAAAGTAGCTTTTCAAGTGGACACATAGAAAGATTGAATTGCAAATTGATTTGCACAAGTGTGTATGTCAAGCAGCCTTTTCCACTCTAATCTCCCTGATCTTGAGGTCGACACCAAAAACTAGTCTCACGCTCCTGCACAGAAGCATGTATCTCTGACCTCAGTCCCCTGCTGCCTCTTTCAGGCCTTTTTTTCTTATGCCATTAAAACAGGGTTTCATTGTGCTGCTGAGAGGCTGGTTGTAATAGACCCCTTCACTCATAGTGGCCACATCGATAGAAACTGAAACCCAATCCAACTTTTGCCTTTCAAAGAGAGGGCATTTGTCCTTTGCCAGTGGGAAAATAGATGGAAGTAAATGTGGGTCAGGTAAAGGATGGATAAAGGCAATCTGTAAGTCATGCAACGGTGACAAATGTGTTCATATGCAAGGAACATACTGTTACTGTAGAACTAAGTTGATCCCTGGAGGATTTTGTGCTTATTTTGTTGATCTTAAAAGGATGTTAGGATGATAGACACACAAATCAATTTTCCAGACATGAAATTGTTTAGAGAAAACTGCAATACTTGATTCTGTGGCAGTACCTTGTTCTGAGCTGCTTGCACCTTTCCCTGTCTTGTTAGCCCTCTCAGGTGGGTTCAGAAGAACAGTAGTTGCAGTCGCGGTGCTCATAACTGAGGTCTCAGTGGGCACCACTGTTGTGGATGAAGATGTGTTGTATGCTGCTGTGGTTATCACACTTGTTGTGTTGGTAGAACCAGTTTGGTTTGTTAACCTTTTGTCTGGACCTGGCAGCGCTGTTGATTCCTCTGTGGTGTTTTTCTCTGGAACCAAGGTCGTCAACTGTAATCCAGTGTTGTTGAAGAACACTTGCAAGCTGGTGGAGTTTTCAGTTGTTGGGACTGTTGAATTTAATTCCTCCTCAGCTTCTGTCATGTTTATTTGGTTTGAGGACATTGTAGTAGTGACATTTGGAGCAATGGTGGAATTTAACTGCTCCAGTTGCTCGGTTGTACCATTTTGTGATACTGGATTTGGAGTTGTTGTAACATTATAATTATCCCCAGATGCTTCTATTTCACTCTTATCTTGTCTAAGCAAATGATTCTCCTCTTCACTATCAAATCCCATAAAACCAGAAGCTGTCCCATCACTGAAGTCTTTGGTAATCTCTGGAGCCTGAGTCCCCTCTTCTTGGGAAAAGGCAGTATTTTCACCGTTAGCTGTATTTTGGGGTTTCTGACGGAGCCAGCTTTTATCGATTGTGCGTCCCGGGGAGTCAGTTGAATCTTGCAGCAACACCAAGTCAAACGCTTGGACGAGCAGAAGGAGAACTGCTGTGATTTTTAGATGTTTCATTTTCACTTGAGCTTCACTCTGAAACACAGGAAAGAAAGAAAAGACATCATTATACTGCTTCAGATACATGTTCTTTAAAAGTAAAAGAGTCATTTTAAAAGTACATAGTGCTTTAAAACAGTGTGCATGGAAATTTTGGTTCTTCCTCATTAGTGGATAAGATTTGCTTCAAGGTCACTGTATATTCCCACTTTGCATGGCAGCATCGGCTGCCGGGACTTTGACTTTGCATTTTAAACTGATTTGTAAAAACAAATTACATACTAGCATATAAATGTCCATTTTGTAAAAATTGGACTTCCCAGAAAGCTTTCTTTAGCTTGTAAGGGGCCCAGACACCTAGCAGTTTATAATAAAAAATAATAATAGTAAAGGAAAACCGAAATCCCAAAACTTGTGTTGTCTGGAAGGTCATTGTGCACTCTTAGGCATTTATGACCAAAACAAAGAACACTAAAAGTATAATTACACTGCTATATTATCAAACAACTAGTATTTATTTACTCCAGCATTTTGTGCTGAACCTGCAAATGCTGAAATTAAAGGTTTGTATCTCAAAAATGGTTCAGGTTGAAGTTCACCTGTTTGACATTTTGATTGTAGTACAAATGCACCTAAAATTAACCTTCTCTGCTTTAAATTTTCTCAAATTGGGATTGAACTGAGCCAATTTAGATCTAAACTGGCCTACAGTGTGATGAAAAATTAAAAATGTTTCATGTCAAACCAGCAATTCTAAGAGTAATTAAAGTTATTTATTCTAAAGTAGTCTTTTTTTCTCATTTTTTTTAGAATTTGGAAATTGTATATCAATGCAGGAAACTATTTTTTATTGGACAGAAGAGACCTTCTCAACATAAAACGAGCCCTTTTTTGAGGGCACCATAGTTGATGTGAGGAATGCAAATTACCTTTTACCAGCACTGGACAGTGAAATTAGTTAATGTTTTATAGTCTCTTAATTTAATAAGCTCTTAAAGTTTCAAATTTGGCAAATACATTTGTTTTGGTTAAATATATAGAACAAGTTTAAACTAACTTGTATCGAATGAACCATTATAAGAAACAAGAAGTGAGTTGACCTGAGGATGGGTAAATTGCTTTAACAGTTTTAATTACTATAAATTGCAGTTTGTTCCTAAACTAAAACTACATTTATTCATTTATTTAGATTTATATACCGAATGCAAAGAGATTTTTAAAGGGAAGACAAAATGTGTTTCTGAATTACAATAAGGCTGAATGAAAGATATTTTCTTTTTATTCTCTGTTTACTGCTTTTCTGCAGCGACTGAAAAGTCTTTTTACCCCCTGCCAGGACTAACCACCATCTGGAGAGGTTCACAGGTGTTAAGCTTGTGTTTATCACAGTGTTCGAACTTGCCATGACCATAATGAAAGGCTCAGATGGCAACATCTCTGCTTGTTTCTGTTTCCACAAGTTAAAAAGCTGCTGGCTTTAATGGTGCAGGTCAGCTATTCTGACACAAGTCATAAAGAAAAACCCTGAAGAGTCGATCCTCTCCTTCCCCCTGATTTCCAGAGAGCCTTTCACTGGATGATTAACAATGTGATCATTACATCTCAGGCTTCTACATTGGGAGCTTTTCTTTGAATTCCTCTGTAGTCACCCCTCCAGTATTACAGAGTTCAACAAAGTCAAAACACAGTCTCTAGTGAGATGTGTGACTTATTGACAAGGTGAATTAACACAAATGCTCTGTGAGCTATGTGTTCTCCCTTTGGCGCAACTTCTATATACAAATGACTGCAACTCCCTACAGGGCATGCTTGCTGTAAGTCACTTTGTTGATCGGCTGCTTTGTTCCTTATCGCAATCAGCGTGAAAGGCTCCATCCGTGTGTAACGTGGCTGCCTGCAGGAACAGAGTGCAAGTCGGAATATGCAAATTTTGGGAGTCTATTTCTGGTTTTACCTGTTATATCACTGCCATAATTTCAATTTGACAGTTTAACACAAACCCTACTAGCTAAAAGAAAAAACAGTAGACTAATTTTCTTTTAAACATGTCTCAACTAACTTAACAGAAATGAACAAATACCTATTTTCTTTTTAAGATAAATTAGGCCAGCATTTATGCATCTAAAAGTGTACAGTGCTATTCATAAAATCCATTGAGCTACAAACAAACATCTATGGTCAGTTTCTATGCAAGCCTGTTTGTCATTTGCACATGCTGTTTTGGGGGGTTTGTTGTTTTTTCTTGGTCTTTCAAAAATAAATGGAAAAGCTGCAACTTGCGGTGGCTTATCCTCTGCCTGCTGCGTGAATCAATCAAACCATCCACATTTGCTCATCATTTAGGGAAATGATTCAGTCCACTGGGATGGGGGAGTGGGAGTGCATCTCAGTCACCACAAAATTGTTGGTATGTTTTTACCCTTGTGGAAAAAATATTCAATAGCTTTGTGTCATCGCTTCTGCCACATCGTGTGGTCACTGACAGAGTAAGTCTGAAATAAAAGAACCTTAAATCAACAATGTTGTTATAAGAAACTCGCAAGAGACCTGACAACAGTTGAATATCGCTGTAGTTCAGTGACTGAAAATGTGGTGTACAAAGGTAAAAATGTACAAAGGGATATACAAGCTAACAAACTTCTTTTCCATCTGGAACACAAACCTTTTACAGTATGCAGCCTTGTGTTGAGAGATTATGAAACAAGAATATAAAGCAAAGCATGGTGTGTTTGGAGGGCTACAGCAGAGTGAGGCAATTCCAGAAAAAGTTATGTAACTAAATATGACTTAAAATTTAACAAAAGTTTGTTTGTAAGAAAAGACAGTATTCATGTGTTTTGTATGTGTGTGTGTGTGTGAGAGAGAGAGGGTTCATTATTTTTACACTACAGTTACTTAAAAGGTAAATCTAAAACATGAGTGTACGTTCTGAGGGGCTCTGCATGCAGTTATTTATAGTTGGTATGAATTAGGGGCAAAGCCAGCTGGTGTTGCACATAAGGCTGATAAGGAATGGCCTTAAAATGTGATTGTCTTGATAACTGCATGGCACTGTGTCCAAAACCTCTCCCTCAAGCTCTCTCTTGTTGCGCTATGTCACAAAATGTTTACATCCAAAACAAATACACTCCTTTCCTGTGATCAACGTTCAAAGAATCCTCTTAAGCTCCACTCTGTGATTCCAGAAAAGTCGATATGACAAACATCCAAACACTCCTCAGCAGCAGTTTTCTGAAATGATGTCATGAACGTTTTGTCCATTCAGTTACATAAAATCTATGACATTGCCAGATGTTTTACTATGAAACATATTGTAGGAACAGCTGTCTGATTCCAAAGATGAAAACATTTTTATTCTGGCAACTGAATTAGGGGCAACCAAGACTTTGTTACATCACAGCAGATATAGATCTGATTTCTCAGCTTCTCTTCATGGAGCATTTACAAAAGGGATTTAGCCTGAGGATTCTTCTTTGTATTTTTCAGGCCTCTCTCATCTCTTCTCCCCTCATTTACTGCTGTGTTTGGACGGTAGTTCATCAAACTACAGTAACAAATCTAAAAAATTAAATGAATGTATAAATGATATTAATGAATTCCAGCATTCTGAACACTGTGGGTAAAAGTCTAATTACGCAGCAGGCATCTGAAAATCCAAATGAAGCAAGTTAATGTAAAACAAGTTTTACAGGCTGCTCAATAGAATAGAGGCTTTGTTTGGATTTGCCATCACTGGGGACATAACTCTTATTATGTAAAGATTGCACTTTAAGCGATGACTTTAAAACTGGTTTTCGAAATGTCACCGTTCACCTGCGAACTTGTGTTGCCCTCATATGTGGGCTGTTGATTCCGATTTCCTGTCTATCATACAGTTTTCACATCCTCCCACACTCTCTGCTCTGAAAATGTATTTGAGCGGAGGCGTCCCACCAACAAGCCTTTGAGAGTCAGCGGGTCGAAAAGACAGGGAGACATGTTTACTCCTGACCCGTCACGCTCAGAGAAGCCTTCTGTTGAAAAGAGTTCCCAATATGCTGGTCTGTCAGAGTCAGCGGGAGCTCTTGCCTCAACAGCTCTGTCAACCTTGACTTTCCAGAGCTCCAAACCCACATAAACACAAAAACATAGAAAGAAAGAAAAAATGTGCCCTTTAACCCATTCACAAACATCAATTATCTGATATTTCTATTGTTCAAAGTTTGCCTACGTTAGCATCTCCTCATCGACTCTAATATTTGCTACATTTATGTTCATACAACCTGTCAAAATACGAAGCAAGAGTTCAACTTATTATTCTATATGAAGATAAAAGCTGACACATTCAGTTTAATTTGCGTGCTTGCTTATAGTGGTTGTGTTATATCAACTGACCATATTGCTTAATTTGAAGAGTTCATATTTTTTTTACTAGGTTTTTTGCTAGACGGCTCCAAGAGTTAAGCTATATGTTTCCTGTAAAATAGACAAACACTTGTATTTCCCTTTTTGAGGCTATAAAATATCCTATTGTATCTATGTCGCTTGTGGTATTACAGCACAAAGTGTCACATTTCAAGGTTTTTATGCTATTGTCACCACCTGTTTCAACATTACTTTAAAACGTTATAATCTTAAACATCACAAACAAAGGTCACATATGTCATTTGTGTCTCCTCCATTCAGTTTTTGTGAAAAATCTAAATGAAAAACATCAAATCTCCCCCGCCACAATGAATTCTTACCTTATTTTTTGGCTGTATCAGGTGAGAACAGGTGAACAGGAAACAAAATAGCTTCACTGTCCTGCAACTATGTGAGAGTGAATCAGCAGTTGTCGTGGTAAGAGAAGCAGGAACAGAGGGAGGAGGGCCTAACAGAGTGCTATTCAGGAAACAACCTGCTCAACCTGCTTCTGCACCTGCCAGCAACAGTAACACACCCTGAATCACATCCAGTTGCATGCTGTGAAAAGGCCACACGGAAAAGGGTTGGAAATGAATTATAGAACAAAAGAAAGGGGAAGATGCTTGCTGGGTCTGATTGGTTTGTTTTCACCTCATTTCATAGCTGATAATAACAGTTTTTGTTGCCAGGTTAGAGCTGTAAAAACCCCCAGTGGGTGGAGTCTTTAGACACGTCCTTTGAGCCCTTCATGTCCTTTGAGCCCTTTTTTTTCTTCTTCTTCTTCTCACTGGGGACTGGAGACAGCTGTTGTCATAGTAACACAGAGGAGGCTGCCAAGCTCGAGTTTCATCCACGCCTTTGTCTCCAGTCTATATCAGGCTTCAATGTGTGACATGTGACTTTGTGAACTCACAGGTACTGTGCGTCAAATGAGCCGGGATTGTTTTTGTCTCATTCTTCGGTCAAGTGAGTCACGCAATGGCTGAATTCATTTAAGCAGTCGAGTGAGGCGGATGAAGTGGCACTTAAACCCGATGTGCTTTGCTGAGATAAGAACAATGAGTGGCTGTAATGTTTTGCTAATGAAACTGAGAAATGTAAGTTTTCATTTGAACGTTAAGATAACAAATTCAATCCCAGACAGAGAACACAAGCAATTCAACCATGATTGTCCCTTTGCCTCAGTACAGAACTATTGTAATACATTTACATTAGCATCAACTACTGGTGTTCCGTAAAACCTCCAGTTCACAGTAAGACATTGCATATTATCTTGTCCAACCACCTTTAGCAGCAATAACCTGAAGTAATCATTTTCCGTATGACGCTATTGGTGTCCTACATTTATGCTGAGGAAGTTTTGGCACACTCCACAACACTACATCATTTGAGTCCACTGAGGTTTGCAGCATTTCTGCATGCAGAGCTCTCTTATGGTCCCTACATAACAATTGATTCAGCTTCTATTGATTTGCTGCTGGGATGTAGAACTTTGGCCTGCAGCATGATCCAGTTTCAGCTATGGTTCCACTGTCAGAACAATAGTGTCGCATTTGATTAGTTTGGTATTACAAAAAAGGTCATTGTTAAATCAACAAGTGCAAAATTAGATTTTTCTTTTTATTTGGTTATATATTTAGGCCCAATCTCATTTCTTCCCCTTAGCCCTTCACCTTAGCCCTAACCCTTCATTTTTCGCGTTTACGAGACAAAGGGTTATCCCAATTCTCTTTTGCGGTGAGGTGAAGAGCTGTACACCCTTTCAATCCTTTCATCAGAGTGATTTTAGACGCACACTCAAAACGGAGAGGTAGAAAGGAAACTCACAGATGTAAGCATTTTTGCACAAATAATCATATCATTATTTATAAAATTTATAAAGACTGCTGTGTCATGGTTTCTCTGTTTGTAATTTGTGGACTGTAGAACTTTTTCCATTTCTCATGCTTTTTACTAACGACATCATAAAGTAATGACAACTTCAGAGACACGTACATGGCTCACTTGTTATATAATATGCAGGTTAAATTCCCATTTCTGATGTATCATAAGCTTTTTTTAATACGCCTTTTAATCTTAAGACGTGATGAAAATCAAAATGAGCACTAGCCGCAGCTGCCAACAGTTTCAGCGACGCCAGATGATGACGTTATAGTCATGAGACGGAACGAAGGATATCCCATTTCGTAGGGCTAAAAAGTTAGGCCTACACCTCATTTTCCCTCATTTTCAAGGCGTAGGCTAGAGCAAGGGGTGGGGCAAGGGGAAGGCGTAGGGGTAAAAATTAAGAAATGGGATTGGGCCTTAATCTAATGTGAGTGCTTTCAGAGTCCAGTGGTCCTGAAGTGAGAGAGGAAGACAGAACGTAGCAGACAGCACGCTGTGTTGACAGAAGTAAATATTAGAAGCTACGCATGTTAACATGGATGCATCAGTTTCTAAGCTGTTGTGCTTTTGGACCCAACAAAATTATAATATATTATTATTCCATCCACTGCTTAGATCTTCTCCAGTGCTGAACTGTGATGTCTATCTTACTTTTAGGATATGAAAGTATGATAAAATGTGTTTCTTCAAAAAAGAGATTGGACATGAATATGAAAGTGACCTGGGTCAGATTTGAAAAGAAATGGATTTGTGTTTTTCATACAGTCATAAAAAATACAGATAAGGGTCACATAAAACGGTCTAATTTTAGCTCCTTCTTCTTTTGCCTGCATTTTGAGCATTCCCTAAATGTGCCCATTGAATTAGGTCATTTTTTTTAGATTTCATAATAATTACATATTTAACCTAATGAGGAGAGGGAAAGGATTCCCTTTTGATATCAAACAAATACATAAAGTACATCAATAAAACTGGGTGTGATCAGGGAGAGTTGTTAGTAAAATGGGTCACATGTTAAGTGATGCCCATAGTTTTGTGGGAGCAATTAAAATAAGTTATTTTCTCAGTCAGCTCAGGGTTTCCGTGAAAAAAATCTTATTTTTTGACATGTCTTCATTCTGTATCATAAAGCAGTGATGCATATCTTGGCATTGTTTTCATAACCAGTTATCTAAACAATGTTGTGACTGCATCATTTCAACAGAGCTCAGATGTTGATAAACTGCCATAAAGAGGTTTAACTCTGGCTTACTGTCTAAAGTACACTGAATTCCTCACAGACCGCTTGCTGTTGGCACCTCGTGTCGCCTGCCAATGGTTCAAGTTAATGGGATCATAAAGCTTCATCAAGGATGTAGAGGAAGAAAAGTCATGAAAAGTGTGAAGGTGCAATATGAAGAGCTTGGTAACAAGAGGCATGATGTATTTATAAATCACGCAGATCCGAGTGACAAACAGAAACATGACAACTGGTTTTGTTTGTGGGATTAAATGCTTCACAGCAACAGAAGAACTAAAATCATAGGAAGTATCAGGATTTTGAAAAAATTGATACAAAATGTCACACAATTTCCATTATCCTCTTCTGTAACTGGATTAAAATAGTTCAAATAAAACATGCATTTTTAATTGGAAATCAATTTTAATAATCTGGATAATAAAGGAGACAATAACAACTATTATTGATTATTTACTATTATATTTATGTGACATAATAAAATATAAATGGCATGCAAGGTTTTTATTTTGTGGGGATAAAGAAGAATTGATTATATTCTGAACTTGAGTCACTCAGAACCATTTTAAAAGCTGTCTATATTCCAGCTGAATGTATATTTAGTGCATATATCAAATTCTTTTCAGATAAAATTGTAAATGTTAGAACAGGATGTATTGTAGGTTTTTTTTTAATCAGTGTATTTACTTTAGTTGCTAAAACTTAACCAAACAGCTGAACGTATTCCCCAGGAACAGACAGAGCTGTAACAGTTTGCAATCAACAGAAAGCTATACAGACATGATTTAACATGATTGACTCAGGATTCTCGCTGTCAATATCTACTCTGACAGTGAGTCAACTTATATGGCTTCAAATTTTGTGTAGGATTGTTCTATTTTGACCCTGCAAGCAGATGGACTGGTGACCTGTCCAGTGTTTACCTTCTCTCTCTCCAGATAATTGCTGGTGTGGCATGAGCCCCCGCGGACTATGAACTAGAGTAAGTGTTAAAGAAAATGAATGAATGAAGTTCCATTTTCTCACTTTGGGAAAAGTCATTATTCAGATCCTGTTAGCCAGCATGCTGTAGGTTTCTTATAGAGGTAAACACATTACACACACGCCTCACCATGACAACAGATCAGTCACCTGTCTATAAGTAGCTTCAAGCAATCCAAATGAAGACAATTAAGACATAGACATTAGCACTGGAAGCAAATCACATGGGGCCGTATTTAACTCACTTGGTAGAACAGGCTTCCTATACACAGAGACTGCAGTCAACCATCATGTCGAGGTCTTAATTGTCTGAAGTCTGAACTGGAAATATTCAGTTCAATTCTGTGTATGTAGCCGTCACCTTCCAAAGAGCAGAGAGACAGCAAGACAACTTACAAAACAAGACAACTTGTGGGCAACATATTGTATATATTTATATAAATATTTAGTATATATATATATAATGGACTT
>JBAMHX010000001.1:5866134-5876269 GCA_037177515.1 Pseudomugil tenellus
ATACACGTACAATACTGCATTAATGTTATTTCGTATTGTGAGATTTTTAATTAATCAAGAAATTATTTAGTCTTCAAGCTTTTTCGTTTTATTCAAACATTAGTTTCACACCCCAAAAATATAAGAAAAAACTGTAATGTATTAAAAAAAACAACAGCAAACTGATACAAATGAAAGTACAAATCATTTAAGTTTTTTCTAGAAAATTGCCATTAAATCTCTTCAGCCACCGAATAATCATCAGTTTGACAGATTTGAATCTTATAAGAAGCTTTTTACACTTTGTTACATCAGTGTTACATCAGGAACCTGCCATGGGCGCAGTAGATCTACAAGTCCAGACTAAAATATGAACACATAACTTACATTAAGCAGATTTCCACAAACTGTTCTGACATTCATTACCCCAAGAGGATGAAAGCACTTAGGCAACGCACGGCAGGTTTAGTTGTGAAGCACATTTCACGTACAAGACAATCCAAAGTGCTTTATATAAAACATTAAATGCATTAGTCCGAAGTTTCTCTGACTTTTTTTTTTTTTATCTTGAATTGAATATTTCCACAGTTTAAGAAGAGACAACTTTGACTGACTTCCACAGATGTATTTCCCATTTATGAATGTAGTCAGAAGGCCTTCTTCTTCTGGGTACAACTGGATTCCAAACACATGGAGCAAGAAACATACAGAACTGTTGTCCTTTATTCCTGTGCAATTATGGGATGTAGATGGGGCATTTTATTCAAATATGTACAAGTATAAATGGAAATGCAATGTATGAACGGAAAAATTGAGTTTTTGTATTTTTAAAGAGTAGGAATGTGAGTATTTTGTGTGGCTACATTATGTCTTTAACACATTCTGAAAACATCTTCCTTGACAGATGTTTTTGCTAATTCTTTAAGTATTTTTCATAAATAGTTCTCCAGACCCCTTGCAGGACATTTCGAAACTCCTCTTTGGAGGCTGGCCACTTTTCCCTGTTAAGATGATTCCACACCATTTCAGTAATGCTCAGGTGCGAGCTCTGGGAAAGATTCATCACTCTGTAAGAGCCTTTCCAGCAGTTTCAGGTCTGATCCAGTTGCAAAAAATGATCAAGATTTTATTACATCAATGTGTTGGGCTGGAAAAATACTTATCTATGTTACTTTTCAGTTGCTTTTTCTGAAACAGTCACTTGACAAAAGCACAAGTATGAAGGGAGCATTATTTAGAAGTCAGATGTGTTAATTTGAAACTTGATTTTTTATTTATGTAAGCAAAACCGAGTACCTTATGTGGTGCCCGTATGTCCATTTTAAGTTTACCATGTGTGTTATTTCACATCCAACCACTGCATCTGGCTTATTTAATCCAGTTTTGGAAGGCTTTGATTTTGTAGAATTTGAGTGAAAATAACAAAGTTCAGCCTCAATCAGACCAAGCCATTCTTTTATTTCTTAATTTTCTTTTCTTTCTTTTTATCATGTAAACTTAAAAAATACAATAGTATCTCCATCTTGATTAGGTTTGCTATTCAAGTCAACGTGAAATACATTAGGGGTGAAAAGTACATGGAAACATATAGAATACAAGGACATTTGTTTAATAGAATTAATCAAATCTGTAAATGTATTATATTTTTTGTATATTTTGTGTTCATGCAGAAGGAACAGAAAAGGAAAAAATAGTCTGAGTAAGTTCTGTGTGCACAAAATTCTAGTTAATCATACTATAAATGAAGAAGACTAATAAAAGGGTTAAACAGCTGGAGTATTGTGAGTTGCATGTAATGCTGATCTCCAAAAGCTTTATATTTTCGGTTCAGTGTTTATAAACTGCTTTGTTTTACAATCATTGAACACATCCCGCGTTGGCTTCGTTATCAGCTGAAAAGGTGGCTGTTATGCGTGAGAACAGAAAGTAGAGCAAAGTTTAAACACAGGCAGTGATTATGTCATCGTGTTCATGTCGCCGCTCGACCTTTTGCCTACTTTCCAATCTCCCTCCGCCACGTGACGTGTGTATTGACGGCCACTGCGCTCGTGAGGGCTAGCAACCAGCTCTTGTTTACATTCTACGGGTAACTACTGATAAACTCTTTATTTATCTATCTCTTTATTATTATTATTATTTTAGCTTTTCAGTGCTACTTTAATTCAGAGACTTTGTAAGAAGCGTGGAGGGAGGTGGACCTGCTGGCCTTTAGCGTTGAAACTGAATCCGGATGTTTGCTCTACTAGCGTGCTAAATGCCGGGGTTAGCTCTTCAAAGCGGGTAGCTAACAGCTAAACTATACATTAGCAGTTCGGCTGCTGTCATTTTAAGTGTAAGTGAACTGAGTTAACTGAGACATCATTTGGACACTTTTCATTTGAAACTTGTAAACACTTGGTTTTATTCAGAAGCTTGGCGCCACCAAACACCTGCTGGTCTGTCTCCTTTAATTTCACTGCTGTGGAAAGAAAGCCTGAGCTCAGCATTTTAAAGAGGTATGGATGTTTATACGCTCCTGCTGAAATATGAGAATAAGTACCAGGGCTAAAACATCCAGGAGAGCAGAATATTTGGTGTTTTAAGAGATTTATCCTTAATGTTTTCTAAAAGTTCCTTGAAGAGCAACAAAGTAGATGGTCTTCTGTTTGTCATATTAACAAAAGTTAGAAGGCGTTTAACAGTTGCTATAATGATTTTTCATGCTAAATCCTGTATTTTATCACTTTACGATCTGATTTACGATTTGCATTTATATTTTTTACCAAATGTCCAACTTATTTTACTGAAACACTCCTAATTCTGTGTTGTACTACAATTTCTGCATTGGTTGCAGTATAAATACAGCACTTACACCCCACATATGCAGACCATTGACACAGAACCCAGTAACAATTAAAAAGATGTTCCGCAAAATAACTTTTTGATTGTTTTATGAGACTGTGTAGAGGTTTATGACTGTTTGAAAACATTGATAAAAATATTCTTAGCAGTATACGAGCCAAAAACAGTTTGTACTACTGTAATGAGCTTGAAAATCAGCATTTGAAGTAGCCAGATTTTTCTGTCAACTCAGCATTTCTTTGGGAGGATTTCCATGACTTTGTGAAGTCTTCATGAATAGTTGTCTGTGCTTCCTGAATGGCATTACAAAGCTATCATTGGGTGTTGGCTGCCTCTCCTTCTGTTGTCTGTCAAGATAATCATACACTGGTCTAAGCTTTTGGAGTGATTTATCACTACATTAAAAAATAATTCCACTGACTTTTTTCCCTACGTTTAAGATTAAGCTTTTCTCCCTTCCATGGAGACTATTTCTGACTAAGCATAATAGACATACACACAAAAAATCCTCCCATATCTCAGAAATGAACAGGTACAGATGCAGAGTAACGAGGAGAGAAAAATAAGCCAATCTCTCAATTGAAATCTTACAAACCCTACAAACTATGACAAGAGTGTCTGGCTCGTAAAACATTAGAAATGAGGAGTACTCATTCATTTTTATTGATTATAATTTAAAATACTGTACTCATAACTTCTTTTGAATATACAGTATATTAATTAAATGCTGTGCAGGAAGGTTATAGATTGAACGTAATGATATAATTGATGAGTTTGGGGATCATACCCTCAATTCTTTCATAAATTTAATGATGAAATTGCATTATTCTCTTCTCCTTTTTCCAGAGTTGTTAGAGCCGGACATAGAGCTGCCAGAGGAAAATTCAGAAATGTGGATGAGTAAACTTGCACGTTTTGCCCTGCCTGCTCTGCACAGGAGCACGTCTGCCATGGCCTGCCAGGCTCTGAGGGCTTGTTGTAGACCGGGATCAGGGGCCGCTCCATTACCCTCTTGCTTGAACACGGTGCATATTCGCAGGCAGCAGACACTTGGCTCTGCCTCTGTGCCTTTGGTTTGCCACTCGGTGAGACATGTCCGGGCTCTGGATGAGGAGAAGCTAATGGAGGTGGAGTGGGAGGATGGAGACCGCAGTCTTTACCCGTTCACCTGGCTGAGAGACAACTGCCAGTGTCCGCTGTGCACCCTACAGTCTGCTCAGGCTCGCCTGCTCCTGCTGGCTGATCTGGACATCCACACAGGTGTAGAAGTTGTTGAAGTCAACAATGATAACAAGGTTTGTTGCTGCCATTATCAAACCTATTTTCACACAAAATGGATTTTATTAGACTGTAAACGTGCATAATTAGATTATGCTTTCCAGTTGAGTTTTTTCCCCCAGTTCAATTTCTGATAATAATTGTGGATATTTGTCTTACACTGTAAGTTGCATGGGTACATTTAAAAAACAAAATAATCTGGATTTTTCGTATAAAGGTTTTCACCAGTCTGAGCATCTCACGAGTCTCACAGATGTAATAACTGATTGGAAGAGAATAAGGTGACTTGTTTAACCAAGATTTGTGACACACAAGCTGCAATCTCTGTCAAATGTCTGGCTGATCATTAACCAGATCACTAACCAGCTTCTGCCTCCACTGTTACACCACAGTCTGATTTCTAACCCTTTTACTCCCATTTCATCCTCTCAGATTTAACACTTTTCATTCATTTTCATTCATTCATTTTTATTCTTTTCATTATATTATAGGTTTATATAAATTTTATACATTATGGGAAACTATTCATCTAATTATTGTAATGTTTGTTTAAGATACTTGTTAAATGTTATTTAAAGGAATCTGAGGATGCCATGTGGGGCTTCGGCAAATGTTCAAGTAAATAAGCCTGATGTATTTCAAAGGTAGCTGGATATTATTTAGCTGCATTTGTTGATGTGTTCCTCCACATTTCTTCTCATTAGAGTGAACACATTTGAATGCTGAAATAGAGTTGCTGAAAGTTAGGAGTATCTGACTGCTTGAAGTCAATCAGATGCTGAAATATTTTGATGACTGAGGAAAGATGATTTAATTTGTGCAAAAATCCTCCAAAGCAATCACAGCTGGGATTTACATCTTTCAGAGGATTCAGCTCCGGAAGTTGGATGCAGTTAAGGACAGATTCCTTTTGCTTTGCAATCCTGCCAAGTTACTGTTTTCTGTTGCTGATGAAAAATGAAGACGGTATTTCTTCTCCTGAGTTGTGTAGCAAAATTAGCAGGATAGCTGAAATTTGATAAATGTGTTTATATTACTACATAAAATACTTTATTCTTGCTTTTGGATGCAATACCACAGCATCCCCTACTATTTAAAAGGCAGGTGGCAAACAATAGAAATCTAGTTATGCAGTGCAATAAACAAGCTTTTTTATCTGTCTTTTAAAAAACATAACTTTAAATTGCCATACCATGTTTTTTCAGAAAGAAATCATAAAATATTAAGGAGAGGAAAATTACAGAAAATATTTTACAGCAATATAAGTAAGAACTTAATTTGTTTTGTTTTCTATATTATAAAAAAATTGTTATACACTCGGTCAACATTAAATCATAATAGAATAGTTAGATTTTCTTCTTTTAGGGAAGTGAAAGCAATGCAGTTAGCTTTAAAGAAAACATGGATCTGAGGGTTTTTCTTTCTCTCCTCAGGTCTCCGTTGTGTGGCCTGACCAGCACATCAGTGTTTTTGATGCAGAGTGGCTGAAAAAACGCTGTTTTTCTCCTGCTGCCAGACAAGCAATGCAAGAGGAGCTTTTCCTCAATGGTGAGCTTGTTTTTTAAAGTACTAAATAATATTATAATATGTAAAACTGAATTTCAAAAGCTTGGAGGAAAAACTTGTACTGAGGCCCAATTCTAATGGTGTCTCTGGTATTTCATTGGTGGTCATATTCAGCAGCAATATAAAGAGTTTGTAATGACGAGTTTTATGCCATAATAGACAGAACAGTCACAAAGTAGAATTTATTACATGGACTGTTGTATTAACAGACATCCACATTTATGTACATAAGGGAGCATAAATGTGACTTTACATGCAGCACATTTAAGTCACGGAGAGAATCTTAGCTAAAAGGCCCCACCCAGCATCAGCATCCAAACCAGACAGATTTAAAACTGCGGGCAAATTTATGGGCAGCTAACAAAAACATGAGACTGGACCGTTCACGTTAAAGCTTCTGCTGATTTCTCATCTTCAAGCAAACCAAGCAAACTAGGTGTCGTATGAAAGATTTAGCTGATTAGAAGCAAGTTTGTCTCATCTCCATGAGCGAGCAGGCAAAACAGAGCAAAGAAAAATCATCATAAAAATCTAAAAAGCTGGTTTTTCATTTGCTGCTTTTTTTTGTCAAAATTTTTTGTCCACCTTGAAAAAAACTTTGAAATGTGTCATGAAAGTCCTGGTAGTTTACGGTTGTATAGTGAAGTATTCATTCCTCCTATGATCTTCAAGTTTGAGGTTCACTTCGTTTTGGATAGTCATTTTGGGGGGGGTTGTCTTTCCGTTCTTCTAACTGACCCATTGATAAAGGAGTTATCATCAGCATTGACTAATAGGTGTCTTAGATATTTACTTGCATAATACATCTATTAAGTCAGTGGCCGCCAGCTATTGTTACCACAGAAAACCTCATGCGACCAGCGTTTTTGGAGCATTTTGGCTCAGCTTTCAGGACCCTTACAGTGGGGGCCGGGTGTGTGTGTGTTGTGCCTTTATGGTCCACTCAGAGCACATTTTGGGTTTGATGCACGCACGCGGTCAAATTCACTTTCCATCAGGATAATGGATATCAGATTACTTTGCTAGTTCCTAGGTAACTTTTGTTGCTGTCTTTTGGTTTTCACTGAAAGTAGTGCGGTTTCCTGGAAGAACAAAATATTTCAATTCTCTACTGTGTTTCAGGTGACTTTACTCTGACACAGAAACACGTCTTGTTTCTAACGCTTCTGTGGTAATCTCACTCGTCTCAGCTTATTAAGATTATTCCATCCATCCATCCATCCATCCATCCATCCATCCATCCATCCATCAATGAATTAATGAATGAATGAATGGTCATTCATTTGTTCGTTCGTTCGTTCATTAATTCATTTATCCATCCATCCATCAGTCCATCAATGAATGAATTAATGGTCATCCATTCTCAATCAGTCCAGTCAGATGCAGAAACAATGAAGGAGAGGTAATGTTGTCATCAGTGTTCTTAAGAAACACCATAAAGACTTTAATGGTATTGATGACTTTATTCAGATATTGATGGGCGTGGTCAGGTGTTTGTGTTTTTTATTTGTCATGCAGGCAAAACAGGATAGTAAATAAGTTTATGTATAAATGCTAGAAAGTTCTTATAGAGTCTGAGTTTTCAGGTCATCTCACAAAAAAAACAAATCATATCAGTATAAGCAAGCAGTTTTTTTTTTTTTCACTTTCATCTCCTCCCAAATGTGTTCCCAATTACCACAATGTCAGGTGGGATATGGCACCGTAGTTTTAAAAAGAAAAATGATATATAATGTCCATTAAAGCCGACAGAAAAAGTGCTGAAAAAACTAATGATTACTTTCTAATTGTTGTTGATGTAATGGGAAAAGAAGATTACTTTCAAAGGAGGCCATAAATCACAACACAGCTGTCTCACAATTAAAAGGAAGAACAAACACTGTCCTGAATTACTTACTTTTAAAGCTGTAACTGAGAGAAGCAATTCATCAGCTTGCCAAGCAGCAGGTGTTACCTTCTTTTATTTAAACGGCAAACCAGCAAATCTAATAAAGCTCATCGCACATGACAATTTATCTTCTGTGACCGCGTTCCCCTCTGAGCGTGATTTAATATACGTTCATGTTTGCAATGCACATCATAGTTTTGGTCCAATATATATTAAAAAAAAGGAAAATAAAAATTACCCTACCCTTTCTGAATGAGATGGTCAATTTCACACTTCATTTCAAGTTACAAGAAAGTTCAGCCTGTATGCAAATAAAAACGTATCCCTCAAATTATTGTAGGGATGGCTGGGATTTTCTTTCCATTATCCTTTTACCTAATGCCTGATGCCTTTTTTGCCAACAATATTCGGTCTTTAGAGGAATCCCTGTATGTCAAGGTGAGTCCTTGATGCAGCGGCCTGCCCTCTTTCCTGAATATTATCCATGCTCTTTTATCATTTTTCTTATTAGTCCACAAATTCACCCACAAAATATCTTATTTTTGTTCTGGTTCAACATAAGAAAAAATTATATTTTATTAGAAATATAATAGGTAACTCTTTTCTTTGGAAACATCAGGAAATAGATTAGTTGTGAAGAAAAGGCTTGTTCAATAATTTGTCCTTAAGTGGCAGCAGTGTGTGTAAGAGCCATGAATGACAGACTGTTGGTGTACCCTTTCTGCTACTCTCATGGAAAAAAGATGCCTCTGTTTTAAACTTCCTCTTGCACACTCATTTTCTCAGGAACATTACCGTTTTTTAGGGTTGATCGTGTTTCTGAAAGGCTGGAGGAGAACTAATTTTACAGTACATTTACAGTGACCCAATACACTTTACATTCTGCCAGACAGAGGAGGAGAAAGTTCAGCTGTGGAACAAGGTAGCAGCACTTCAGTGGAGCGAGGGATGGACTGTAGTTGCTTTGTGTGCGCACGAGGTCCTGAAGGAGCCACAGGGCTGAGCGGCTCTTGTACTGCTCCAGACTGATTAAGGGTTTGTGTGTGTCTCTGCGTGTGAGCTTGCTCTACAGGACGCCTTCATTCATGTTGGAGTGTAAACAGATCCCCTCATAGCAATTTACAGATAGTCATTTTATACGGGCTTCGTTTTCGTTCTTTCTTTTTCTTTTAAAGCTCTTAGCTCTGGGCCAAGAGCAGTCCTGGAAGATGCCGCTAAGCTCCTGCAACGAATCACGATAAAAGTTGACGTGCTCTCTCTGGATTTAATTATTTCCTCCTGAGCGCCAGGTTGGAATTCTTTCTGTCGAAACATACCAGAAAGATCTACTTTCTCATGTGGTGAATGACGAACAGTATTCACCTTCATGGATTTTGCTCTCATTCTCGCTGCTTCTTTTCTCCGTCATGTTAACTCACTGAAGCAAAGTCCTCAGTTTGAATTTGTGTTTTCTTTTTCATGCAGTGCACCAGATTTTACAGGCCCAAGTCGGCCTGTTTAGTGAAAGTGTGGTCCACATGGGACTCTGAGGTCAATGTGATAATTGGAGCTTTGGGGTTATTATTCTGGCTGTACTATACCTTCTGTTTTTATGTTTGGAGTAATGTTTTTTCTCAGTTTTTACCGTTTCTAAGGAGTTGAGCACTTCATTCCAAACCACAGCATATGTTTCAGCAGTAAGACATGGAAATAATTTTGTTTAAGGACATATTGTTAAAACCTAACCTTTTAAATGTAATTTAATCTAGTTGTTAATATTGGAATGTACTTGAATAAGTTGCATTTGTGCTTTGCCCATATCTCAAAATGGTTTTGTAAGGATGGAAACTGGCCAGCTTTAAGGTTCTGTTGATTACTTTTAGTTCAATTCTAAAAGCTCAATTTAATATTTTAATAACATTTCAGTTAGAAATAGGTCTTCATTTCCCTCACGCTGGTATATTAGATTTACAAGTAATTTATTGTCATGTCTGTTTAACGTCCTTGAGCATCTATGGCAAATAATGTGAGGCAGCAGAGCGTCAAACAGGCTGATGTCTGTGTAACTGAGAGGCTCATTCAGTCCCTCGTATGTCTCCACCATATGGAAAACGTATTTAGAGCGAGAGTCAAAAATATATCTGCATGTTCTTGTAAAGCACAAACTTAATGTTGTCGGTATTTCCTTTCATGGGAATGAACAGATCCATGAGCCTTAAGAGCCCAGTAACCAGAAAGGGAAACATTTCTTTACCTTGTTCTTTACTGTCCCACTGTGCAGGTTCTACTATTAAGTATTTTATTAATCCTGTTTCTTTATATCTTTACCACTTTGTCAAACTCAAGCTTACCACTTTTAAAAAGCAGAAATTGTTTAGGATATTTGTGGCTGGAAATGCTTTTTGTTGGTCAATTTAAAACTTTCTTCACATAAATAATTTTTATGGAGATTCTGAACCAAAATGACAAGGTTTAATTAATGAGATGCTATTTTAATATAATAATTTATGTTATAACATAATATAATCATTGAATATAGTATCATTTAAACAAGCAAATAAAAAAGTCATTAAAATAATAATGTTGTATACAGTTGTGTAATAG
>JBAMHX010000001.1:5880911-5898856 GCA_037177515.1 Pseudomugil tenellus
TATATATATATACATACAGTACTGGTGATTTATTCTCTTTAAAACAAGTAATTTAGTAATATTTGTGTTTCCAGTTTATTATTGCAACTGATGTAATAACTTCATGCCTGAAAACCTGATTTAGATTAGTAGCTAGATTAGTAAAATTAGTAATATTTTATTTTATTATTGTAGGGAAATATTGTTTTGTTAAGAAAATATTAAAATTTCCAATTAAACCAATAAATTGTTTTAACCAGGTACAAGTAAAATGAAGTTGTTGAAGTATCTGGCAGACTTTCACACTATTGCATCCTGTCTCTTCTCTGAACTCTCTCCAGCCAGTAAAAGCCAGTTCATTGATTCCTTTCTGTCTTTTTTTTATTGCAAACAGCAACAACTGTATAACCAATAAAGAAAAAAGGAAAACAGACAACCAACTACTTTACCTATAAAGAAACAAACCTGAAAACATCCAACATTTGTGAGAAAATAAAGCTGACTATCATCAGATGCATCTATAAAAAGTCACTTCCTCGTGTCACTATTGTCTTATTTATTACGACAGTTTATTTAAATGCGTCAGCATATTTATGAAACTACAATATTGACATAAATGTATCGGATTTAGCAAAGTGCTAATTTCTACTCCACGAATCCTCTTTCCTCACCTCCACCCATAATGTCCTCTTTGCTGGTTGGTGTGCACTTAAAGCGGACAGACGGTGTGTTCATATTCAGAGATGTGTGAAAAGGTATCTTAAAGCGAAACACCATCAATAAGTAGTTTGTCATGTGGGGAGCAAACCCATGTTCTCTGTTTTTATTCACACTGGAATTAGTTCAATTCAAAATATTTTAGCATAAAATTGTGGCTTAAATAGTTGACTTATAGTACAATTATACATAATACTATTATTATGTCTCTAATATCTCTTCAGCTATTTGGATCTCGTGTGTAAAGCTAGTTTTTTTTTTCCCAAAAGGTTATTTATGCCCATCTGGTTGGGAACCCTTCACTGAGCACAGATGGTCCATTGAAGTGAGCTGATCTGAGTTCTGAGATAAAAACTTAAGCAGGTCAAAACAAAAGCTCTCTGGATAACTGTAGTGGTTCAAGCAGAGCTTTTGAAGGACTCCCAGCTGCAGAGGAGCACAGCGTGGGCCTTCCAGCTTAAACAGAGTTCAGTGTTGGGAGCGCCAAACTGCCATGAGCTGCCTGACAGCCACAGGAGCCACAGCTTCAGGTTTCTTCATCTGGAACAGCCGCTGTAGCGAGCTACAACCGAGGGGAAAACGGTAGAGGGCATAATGCGCATATACTGTCTTGTCAAGCTGTCATTGGTGTCCCTTCAAGCACATGGCATCAGAGTTCTCCCTGTACAAAGTGGTTTTACATAAATGAGCACACTGCAGAAACTCAAGGATGTCTTTCTCACTGTTTTTTTTTTCATGCAGATACTTAAAAAAACACTCAAATGCTAATTCTGACAGTATATCTGTTAACCACAGCTGGAAACTATGCAACACAGACTGAAGGTGACCCGGAGGAGGAAAAGTGTTAAATTAGCATGTTAGGTTTGGGTAACTAGCTAAGAATCTAACATGACAGGATGCTAAAAAGCAGATACACATGATACTAACATGGAACCTGATTGATCCAAACACAAATGCACAACTTTTACTGGTAACTAACAATCAGAAGCAAAAAAAAGAGAGAGCATCATTAAGAACTCTCATCTGGAAATCTGCCAGGAACACTGCAAACTCAATTTCACTTCTAAATGAAAGCTTTTGTAGTCCAGTTTGCCCTCAGTTGGCCCATCCCCCCCCAGCCGCTGGGCCTGAGCTCGTATCTCTGAGTGAGGACCTCAGTCTACTGAACATTGACAGCATGGCAGTATCAGAGATCTGTGGGGGAAATCATTTCGGTGAGGTACCAATCTTTCCCCAAGTCGTCCCACATTCATACACAATGAGGAAATATGGTCTCTGGTGGTCTTTTTTTTTTGGTGTTTGTAGCCTTTTTTTTTCCCTTCTGAGGCTTCACGTGCTTGTACAATTTGTCAAACTGCTTTAGACTACATCCTTTAGTACAACTCTTCTGCCTAACATGAATAAGTTAATATGATCATCTGAGATGATACACAACCTCATGTACTGTTTAAGTCTGGTCATGGAGTCTTGCCTTCAGACTGCTTCACATAACCTCTACAGCTCCTTACATGTTTTACCATGTACGGCTTTAATGTCATGTGTGTTGTCAGAGCTGCTTGATCTGCTTTCTGCCCTGAGGGGGTCTGTGGTGCTGCTCTTGCTGCCTAAGGCTTTCCATACATGAACATAGATGGGCAGAATGGTCCCAGAGCAAAGCAAATAAAGTGGTCCTGGCTTATTTAATGCTCTATCACTGTTTTCTGTTCTGAAGTACTGTTTGGGATTTCTGTAGTAATGCACATAAAGTGAAATAATAAACTAAAAAGAGGCATTTAAATGCTTAATTGGGTGATGATTGGCATGGCTCATTTTCAAACTGTGATTTTATGAAGAAACTTTTTGGGTTTGTAGTCAGTCCAGTTTGTCTTTCTGCTTTTTAGATACACAGAGTGTAAAGGTCAAGGACAAAAACATGTACTGCTGTGTTTTTATTGGTATCTTATCAAGTGGGTCCTCTACATGACAGCTGCCATATTTGTGGCGCCATTTTTCCTACGAATGGATAAACAAGTGTGTGTGAAGTGAAAACGCTGCAGTACCGGCTTCGTTTGATTGGTGCTAGAGCACCATTCTGAATAAGTTACAGCTTAAAAAACACTTAGAAATGCTAGAAGTACATTTACATCTATACTTAGTTTTAAACCCTTTAATGCCTTATGTGTCTTATTTGATGCATACTGTTTTTGAGACATTTTGCATCACTTTATGGTAGAAACTTTAATCAAAACCCAGTTGCGCACTATATGATCATGGTCTCCTGCCCCCTGGCAAACATCAGAAAGCGGAGGATCATATGTTACAATATTTTGACCTATCACGTGGTAATAAAATAAATTAATTTAAATGCAAATCAAGAGTTTAGATTTTAAAAATTGGAGTTTTCTGAGCATTTGTTCTTATTTCAGGCTTTAAAGGATTAAAGTCTTTTCTATCTTTACCCCTAGATGTCAGTAATTCTTACATCCAGTAGCTTTAAATGACTTTGCCCGAATCTGATGAAATTCTCCGGAGCAGCGAGGAACAGTCAATGCAGGAACTCTTTGGCGCACTGACACACAAGCATCGCTCAGCTTCCACTACTGCAGAGGATGTGCTTCTGGTTACCTCAAGCGATGTAGTGTAGTGATTTAATTCACCGTGAATCCAGTAGAGTCAAAACAGGGATGCTTTAAGTACTGAATACAGTAACGCTGATTGAAGTTCAATTCTCAGAAGCAGCTGATGCAGTTTGATAATTTCCCCCTGAAACGAGGTTAAGTAGCATGTAAAAGTAGGACTATTATCATCTGAGAAGTCTCTGCATACTGAATTAAATTAATGCGTTCTTAGTTTGAGGTCAGACTTGATTGTTCAGACTTGACCAGATCTTTATCTTCAGTAGTTCAGGAGAAAAAGGTCCCGGCAAAAAGAATTCCCCTTTGATCACTCGGATCTCAGGTTTGTGATTAGCGCTCCTACTCAAAAACAAACTGATTTAAGGTGCTGATTACATGATTAGACAGCAGATATTCAGGCAAAGTTCTCACACTTTATTCAAGCCAGCAGGCACACAGTGAACTCTCCTGATAGCAGCAAGCGTGATCATTTTTCAGAATGAGATTCCTGCTGAACTGAAGCCAGAGCTAAACATCTGATGCAAATGCAGACTGCAACCAGAGCCGTGGCCTCTTTGTCACGACGGACACCCCAAACTGCAGATGTGAAGCACTGCGGTGCCGTTACAAGACATCCAGGTCCAGATTCACAAGTAGTTGTAACATTCAGGAATGACTTTTGCCTCCTTGCTCATGGTCTGTCTTTGTTTCTCTCCACCCTCATGACAAGTTTTAACAAGCGGTGGGTGCTTGACCCTTTGAATTGTGCAGCCAGAAACTGATTGTTTGTGACAACAGCCTGGGGGGGAGGTCTGTGAATCATGATGACTGTGTCTCTGACTGATGTTGCATCTGTGTGCTCTTTGTGCCTCAATGCCTTTAAAAAAAAAACAAGGCATTGAAATTCCATATGAGGTCATTTAGTTACATCTCTGAATCTTCACACCCCCTCTCAGTGAACAGGCACATTCTCTTTGCTGGTTTTAGACACTTCAGATGAAGAAAAATAATGGAGTCCAGCAAGCTGCCCGTGCGCACACGTTTTATCCTCGTAATCTAGTTGTGATGCCGTCTTTTTTAAAAGTGTAGTGCAGTTGGTGGATGCTGAGCAAGAGACACTAGGAGGGGGCCATAAAAATCCGACAGGTACATAACATCCTCCATTAAACCCTCCTCCTCCCCCAAATGTACTTTGCAGCTGTTTCTGTGGAAGTCGCTAGAGAGAGGCAGCATGGAAAAAAGTAGCCGAGCCAGCTGGGTGGAGAGCAGCGGGAGGATTTTTTCCTTTTCTGCCTGTCTGATGGAGACATGCGAACTTTTCTCAGCAAGCCATACGTCTTCTGAGACTCTCGCAAACTGAAGCACGCTGCAGCTTTTAGATGTTTAAAAGGGGGTTCAATAAAAAAATGAATAGACTGTTTCCTTTTTGAAAAAGAAATGTTCATACTTGGTCACTTGTTATCATTTGTTCACAGAGCGGCACACATCACGTGTAACAGCCCAAAGAGCTTTACGTAAAACATTCACAGAAACATCAAATATAAAAGAATTAAAAGGAACAATAATAGAAAATATATGATACAAATAGAGACCATCATCATCATCACCTTCACCGACCAGATGATGAAAACAAAACACTTATTCTCCTCGTTTCATTTAAACTGTCATGACGGAAAGCAAACTTATTAATGATCTTAGAAGTCCTGGTGGCTCGTATGGTATCAGACCAATATTTTGGACCAGAACCATCCTAAGCAGCGATTTAAGTCAGTTCCTCAGTGCGCATGAAGCCCGTGTGAAGACCTGAGAACTGGGGTTGTATATTGCCGTTTTGACCTTTGTGGGGACACGAGCGGAATCATTCTGGATTAGTTGCCATAAAATGCATGAAGATTTTCAAAATCATGCTGAGTCCTCAGTCTCCCTATTAAACAAAAATCCTGATGGCAGTGAAAATGCGCTGGTTCTGGTCCTTCCTCTGCTAAACAGTCGTTGAGATATTGTTTAGTGTGGAATGATTTGATCACATTCATACAAAACGTGCATTTTTATGAATACTCCTGATAGAAGAGCGTCATGTTTAACTCACACAGCAGCTATGTAAAGCTCCATGTTCCTCTCATGTGCTGGTTCTCATTTCAGAGCGTTATTACTGGGACTCCAAACTGCGAATTCCCACTGCCAATTACCAGGAAGTGCTCCATGATGATAAGGCCGCGCTCGCCTGGCTCTTGGCGCTGCGACGTGTTGGCATTGTTTACCTGAAGGGGGCTCCTGTGGAGCAGGGCCAAGTGGCCAGACTTGCTGAGAGAATTGGCTACCTCAGGCTGACATTTTATGGGTAAGACTCTGATGTTCCTCCATTTTTTTCCCCTCAGCCAAACATCTAACTCCCAACCAAAATGTGAGCTGGTCATATTTAATCTGCCTAAAAACCTACAAGTGTTCTATGTAAACATAAAAAAAACCTTCATTTAATCCAGAAAATCCAACAAATGTATGTTTTAGAGAAAAGGGCTGTGGCATTGTTCCTTTATAGCCCTGCTGTTTGGACAAACATGTCCACGATTCAAACATCTACAGCTCTGCAGAGCAGTTTATAGTCTCATGGCTCCCTCGTCACAGCAGAGCTCATCACTTTGAGTTATTGCAGTGATGATTAATAGACGACGGAGATGGAAAAACAACCTAAAAGCATTCCAGCTTTTTTTTTTTTTTAAGCCAGAGAAATTACCTGGTGTGCTCAGTCAGAACAGAGGTTTGGAGGATAAAGCTTTTTCTCTGCCAGGCGATGAGCTCATACTGCAGGAAGTAAAGAATCTGCAGACTGAACATGAAGGCTTTGCTATCAGAGAAGCTGTTTCAGGTATCGGGGTTCATCCAAAACGAGGCGTGCAAACAGAACACGGGAGATAACTTTACCTCATTAGTGCTCGACTCCTGCTGCATCTCAATGAAAAATCTACTTAAGAGTCTACAGTCTCAGCATTCCTATGAAGCCGCCCCGTTTCCCCTCAGGGATCCTTCCGAAGTTCATCTCGTTCTTTTCTCCTCACAGCCTAATTGTTGGAGCTGATCTTCCGAAGCCAAAGTTGAGTAATTAAAGTGTGGTTTATTAATGAATGTTATCTTTGTCCTCAGGCATACATGGCAGGTCCAGGACAAACCCATGGCGAACAACGTAGCCTACACCACAGGGAAGCTCAGCTTGCATACAGACTACCCCGCTTTACACTTTGCGCCTGGGGTCAGTAAAAACCTTCCGAGGATTAAAGTACAATAAACAGAAATGGCATCACTTCTGAATAATGTCTGGCATTTAGTCTTTATGGCGTCGGAGTTGTAAAACAAGCCTTTGTGTTTGTTTGTGTGTGTATGTGTGTGTTGGGTTGTTTGTAGGTGCAGTTTCTGCACTGCATCGGCCAGGCTGTGAGAGGAGGGGAGAGCGAGGTGGTGGATGGCTTCCACATGGCCGAGCAGCTGCAGAGTGAAGACCCCGAAGCCTTCAGGACGCTCACCTCGCTTCATGTGGACTTCACCGACACCGGGACAGACTACTGCGACTTCATGCTGCAGTCCAAGAAACGCATCATCGAGTAAGCGTTGATGGGCTGTCGGGTTCAGAGCAGCTTAAAAACATACAAGCAGATGCAGCGGCCACGAGCAGGTTTTAGAAATGGAGATGCTGCCACCTGCTGGTCAGTATGATCACATTCATCCTGAGTGTAAAACAAGCAAACCTGATTAAAGTCTTCCATATTTGACAAAAGCCTTTCACATATTTGCAGGTTAATACAATCTATCAGGTTTAATCTCTAAATAGGATTAAATAATTGTTCAACAAAAAAATACACAATTATTTTGAATCATTGTAACCCGGGGGTGTCAGACTCCAGTCCTCGAGGGCTGGCATGCAGGGTTTTTGTTTGGTTTTGTTTCCCTGCACTAACACATCCGATTCAAATCAAAAGGATCCAACAGCTTCTTGTACATTTAATTATTTATTCTGATCGGGTGTGTTGGGATCATGGAGACAACAACCTGCTGGATGCCGGCTCTCGAGGACTGGTTCCACCGTTTGGTAGTTTGAAATTTGTGGACGTAAACCTGCCTCTCACATGGACCACGGAGGAAGTGAAGTATTTATTACATCACTGTTTCATCATTTAACTAATGTTGCTACATTATAAACTGTCGACTTAACCACTAGCCAGAAAATATAGATTGTTTTTAAATGAATAAATGTAGCGGAACATTTCCTCGTGATTATTCTGGATTATTTTATTTTATTCCTGGTAAATGTGGCCATTTTGTCTTCGACGTTTCCTACAATGTTTTTTTATTTAAACAGCAGGAAGACTTATTGTTAAAGCTTTGGGAATCATTATTCACCATAGCGGGACATTGAACTTTGCTTTTCTTTGACCAGTGTTGACTCTGAGGGTCGAGTTGTGAGGATAAACTACAACAACGCCACCAGAGATTCTGTACTGGACCTCCCCTTACACCAGGTCCAGAAGTTCTACCGGTCTCTGAAGGCCTATGTGAACATCATGAACAGACCAGAGAACGTTGTCACATATACGATGGAGCCAGGTGAGTGTTTGCCTCGTCACGCTTAACTCTGGTGGGTTTTAATCCCCTAACAGTCAGATTTATTTGGGAAAAGGCTAAAAATAAAGAAAATAAATTGAGGAGTCGCTGTGCAGGATGCTCACCAGTCATGTAGAACATGTTTGTCATCATTAAGGTCACTTCACTGTGACTTCAGAGATGCCATTTCCATCCCTGCAGTCCAAATCCAGTAACCAGTCTGGTAAAAACCCTCCCCAGCAGAGTCCACAGCATCCAGTCAATTATGTTGGAGATTTAGGACATCGTAGAAGGAAACGGTGTCATTATGGCTTCAACCGCATCATTTTGGAAAACTTCCCTGGGATGACCCGGCCAGTTTTAGAATCTGTTCTGGAAGAATTACAAATCGTCCAATCAGGACTGATCACACGATGCTGCAGCTATGATGGAATCACTCATTTCATTTATATTATACCGGTTTTACTGTTGTGTTTGTTAAAAGCAATCATCTTGAAACATGAAATAGCTAATTGGCTAACAAAGCTAATAAAACGGTCACAACTGGAGTTCAGGTCTCAGTCCAGGACTACACCCAGAATTCTATTCTAGCTCTCTGATTGGTGACTTTTAATTAGGGCTGCACGATATATCGGTGCTATTATCTGTTTCAGTCTAATAAGTAAATATTGATATTAGCAACCGATAATTATTTAGGGTTATGTGTGGGTCAGGAGATGGAGGGGGGGGTCTTTCACTGCAAGGCGAGGAAGCTCCGTACCAGCAGGAGATGAAACGGCATTGCTGGGAAGTCCGAGAGAGAAAAAGATTTCAACTTTTAATACAATGAATCTAATCGCTCACCTGAAAAATCATCATCGCAGTGAAGTATAGAAAATACACAAAGTTACGGCGGTAGCAGCTAGTGGGGATAACCCTAAAATAATGACACAAGGGTCGATTTATTTATTCAGAATGCTGTAAAAACTTTTATCGGTAAGTTATCGGTCATGGTGAGCAGAAAAACATCGGTTGAAATTTTCTATACCGTGCGTCACTACTTTTAATCTTCATGATAGTCTTCATCCAATGCAGTTTAATTTTTATACATTTTCCAAAGATCATGTTTTTAAATCCTCATAAAAATGTGAGTTTTTGAAAAGGCAGCAAGCTACAAACACAAGCAGATGCTGTCAGAGAAAATGTGATTTACCTCCACGTATCCACTGTTCTTGGCTAAACAGCTTCTGACAAATGTGGATTAAAACCATTTTGTTCTACAAGCCGCTCTTTCTTCCTTGCGTTGGACTAAGAAAACCACCAGGTCAAAGGTCATCTTTGACCTTTTACCACACAAATGATCTGATTGGCTTCTGTTTTCAGGTGATGTTGTAACCTTTGACAACTGGCGTCTGCTCCATGGGAGGAGAAGCTACGTTAGCCGGCCAGACAGGCTGCGACACCTGGAAGGGGCTTATCTGGACTGGGATGAAGTCATGTCTCGCCTCCGGATCCTCCGCAAAGCAGTCCACGGGGACATGTGAGCATTAGAACAGGAAGCCTTAAACGGGCTAAAAGTGCGATTTAACATACTGTCACAAGGTCAAGAGCAAAGTCTCTGACTATGTAGCATTTTAGGCATTAAGTTGAGATGTAAATGATAGGATCTGTATATTTTATATCTAAATATTTAGATTTATTTCAGTAAACCTAAATGCAACACAACAATGCAAAGATGCTTTTTGGCTCACTTAAGTGTTTTCCTTTTATTTTGCTGCATTTTTTAAACGTTGACCTTAATACTCCACATCATGAATATGTGACAGCTGGTTTCTCCCAACTGGGGGCCAAGCAGTGAACCAACCTAATGATCCGAAATGCACGCAGAAACAAACTCTCATTTCTGTTCACCATGTTGGACGATAACTGTTGAAACTTTGTCTCCGAGCACCCGGAGGCTTTGCTCCCCCCATACGTTGAGTTGTTCTTGTGTCTAAGCTAACTTTCTGCTGCAGTGACAGGCTGATGTCTTACTTATCGGTGTCAACAGGAGCATAAAAACCTGCGTTTGTGTATCGGATAGTGCTGGTGCTGGTTTTCCAAACGCATGAAACAGTCGCCGAGGACAACCAGCGATGTAGTTTCGGTTCCAATTAGAAACATTTTATTTTTCTGGTGTACAAATATACCAAGTTTTTTTTTTCTGCTCCTGTTAACGTGACATGAATCTAGTTTTAGCTGATAGATTTTTAACTTAGACAGTTTTTTTTATGCTCCTTTTAGATAGGATCATATAGCTTCTGGTAGGAAGTAAACGGGTCAGGTTTGAGTGTCAATTCAAAGGAAGATGCCTTCAGGCGATGGATCGTCTGCCGTTATCAGCTTTGCACTTTAAAAAAAACTGTTGGTTTGTATTTTGGAAAACAAATTGTTTTAATGCACTTTGTGAAATAAATCGTCAAAGCTCTACATCTGTTGTCTTTCCTTCAGGAGAACAATAATTGGAGTCGGGTTCATTTGGGACAACTTTATTATATTGCCAAAGCTGTACATATTCTATAAATACTTTTTTCTCCAAATACTGGAATAGTTACACCTGACATCTCATTACTTTCTTCCTTCTGTTAACAGCAGCCGGCCAGTACAATAACAGATGAGCTGTAATATTCCAGTTAAAAAAAAACAACTTTTAATTAAACAGGAAATTCCCTGATGGGGTTTGGAGATGCTTCACATGGAGCTTCTGTGTTTAAACAAACATATTAATATCCTCCAAATAATCCTTTGCACAGTTAAATTACCAAAAATACAAGCGTGTCATGAGATTACCAAAAAAAAAAAAAAAACAAGGACAAAGCCTCTTTCAGTGATAACTGTACCAATATATTGCTGATCTGAAGAAACTGGTCATCACATGACCACACTTGCACACAAACACACACACAGACACACTCTCACTGTGGAAGTTAATGGACCAGCAACTAGACTGGTTTCACTATCATGAAACAAACGCATTAAGACTGCACGATGTGATGATCACAGCCGATCAGGTCAATCACAGGACAGAAATGTGCTGCAGAGTTGGGTGGACTAGTGCTCTGCATCTACTGCGAGTATGGAAGGCTTTATTTGGAGACTGATTTAGCGTTTTCTGGACGTGACTAATTTAAAAAAAAAAATCGCCACTAGAAAATAAAGATCTCGAACGTTTGTTCAATATGGAAAACTTACATCCCAATAAATAAACTCAGGTTGATGTTTCCAACTTGTGAAAAACTGCAACGTAATTTTACAGCGCAGCAAACGTACAGCTGACATCGTTACTAAGCTGTAAAGTGAACACATGCCTGTAGAAGCTGCTTTCAGAAGGAAAACGTGCAGAAAAACCTTTTTATTCTAAAACATGACAACTTTTCCCAGCATCTCCAGAACACCTGCTTTGACCGAACGCACACTGAAGTTCACACCCACACACCAACTTAGCAGCATTTCCACCTCGTGATTGACCAAACATAACCTCAGAAGACACTTAAACCGTTGTCACACTGAAGTCCGACCGTTCCATCATTATGCACTACAGAAAGAAAAAAATCTTACATTCTTCACCCTGTGAGAGCCAGTAATGTTAGGAAACTCTGGCTCCAGCAATGGCTAACTACTTCTGAAGTATTGCACATCTAGTAAATCAACATTTTGTAGCTTTCAGAGAAATGTACAGTCAATATGTATATATTAAATAAATACTATATATAGAAATATATATAATATTTATTTTTTATCCTCATAGTAACATGCAGTTAATAACAGCAGACCACAGACGAGAAACTTTACAGTAGAACTAGAACAGTAATTGAGCCTGGGGGGGCAATTCTAGGGCAAGAAAACACATCTGAGAACACTCACAGTATTTTAGGGTTCAGACGCCATTAAGAAGCGTTTACATGCGGCGCTCCGGTGTAGTATACAGTAGCTTTTTTTCTGCACTAGAACGGGGTCTCTGGATGTTTCACCAGTTTAAACTTGGACAGACCGCAATTTTACAGCAACAACGTATCACAGAATAACACACAGCTGCATGGAGACAGGCAGGAGGGGGAAGCTTCACTGTAGCGAATGTCAAGGCTGTGCACGGGACCTGCATGCACTCTGTGCCTCGGGGCAACCCCTCACATTTTGTATCAGTAAAAACAGTTTAGTTTTTTGCAGGCGGCGGGAACAATGAGAGACTTTCACACAGAGCAGAGGAGCTCGAAGGGGAGTCACGTCTCCCAAGCGTTTAGTGAGGAACATCAGGACAACGGCGGTGAAGTGTTGGATGTATTTACACGACATCACAGACCAACATGTCTACACAACTGGGTCTAAAAAGGGTTTTAGGCTTATATACAGGAGGAGGGAGGAAAAGAGCGGGAATAGTGTGCTTAGATTTAAGTTAGGGATTGTCAAAAGTCTGCTTTAAGAGCTGAGATGCCATTTCAAGTGGAGGCACGTTGAGGGGGAGGGGGGGCAGAGGGTTGACACTAGCTAGGAAGGGGTCTCGGCGAGAGCATCTTGGGTTTTCCTTCCACCTCCTTCCCCTTCACTGCCGCCACGTACGAGAACAGACAGAGGACTGAGTAACAGATCTGATGTGCCTGCAGAGGAAAAAAACATGGAAGCAAAATGAAGCCACGCTTTTATTTACTGACCGGCATTTGGAAATGATACGAGGAACAAAGCGGGACAACTCGCCACCCTCAGTCTAAATATCACCAGAATACAGAATGAAACTTCTTTAATACACATTAATACTAATATTTTTAAATGCCTTCGCAAATATGATGCGTTTATAAGAAAAAACTTAACAAGTAAATCTTTTATCCTGTGTTCTCAGCATAAAACCCTAAATATCATCATTCCTGCTATCTGATGAGAGGCTAATTATTAATAACTCACTGTTATTTGTCTTGAGGATCAGCAGTTTAACTGAGAGCAAAATAATTTTTTCTTCTTTTTAAATCAGGTGTGACTCAACTTCAAAGCTTCAGAACAGACGGGACTAACAAAACAGATATCCAAGAGTCACGACTGTGAGCTGAAACAACCAGAAAGCAGTGAATCATGGTGGTGAGCAGAATTACAGACTGCAGCGAAACTGCTTCACTGCTGCTGGAAGTTTAAAGGATGAAAATATGAAGAATATTTTTAGATGCTGTTATTGCTGCACCGAGCCGAGATAATGAGCCTAAAGGTTGATACCGTACTGTATGTTTAACTGAGCTCTTTGTTTCATTTGGAGTCTCGTGTGAAAATCTTACATTTTAAATTAATTATTTGAGTTTTCATAAACTATAAAGAACCACTTCAACTATCTAGCAATGTAGAAACATCCTTACAACAACACTGATTATATTCTAACATGAATCACATGGAGCAGGTTTTAAAAAGACCTTTTAAACACAGATTTATGTTTTGCGTCTCAATAAAAATCCTTCTGTGATTTAATCAGTTGAGTCAAATACAACAGAAATATTATTTTGTTTTCAAATAAGAACTTAAAAATAATCTAATAATTCTATCATTGATAGAATATTTACTACCCGAACCAACACTTGCAACTATGCGACTGTCCGTTACGCTGCATGAACTGATGCGAGGGAGGGGACGAGAGGACTCACCATGGGGGTCTTGTACTTGTGGATCACCACTTCTTTAGTTTCAGGAACTATGCCGATGCAAGAGACAAAACACAGAATTCAAAGGCAGTAGGAACTGTGATGAGTTCATGTTTGAGAGCTTTCTTTTTATTGGGGGGGGGGGGGGGGGGTTCAAGGTTAGACTCTAAAATAAAATGTGGGCCAAGAAGAGTCCACAGTCAGGAGTGGAATTAACTTAACAAACAGGAGAGTTTGGGTTCAAATTTCTTTTTAGTACAAATATTTCAGATCATTTGCAGGACGGCAGCAACCGGTGGGAGGGCTAGCTTTAATCTGGAAAATGCCTGTTGGGGAGACGTTCATGGCCCACAAAAAGGAGAAATTTAGCACAAATGCATCATCTGTAAAAGTCGTCACTTTTAGCAAATGTGAAGGAGAAAACCAAAAAGAAAAAAACGACCCCCCCTCCCGTCTTTTCCAACCCAGTGAACCGACAGGCATCACAGAGAAGCAGCTACTAAAATCCTTTGACCCAGAACCACGTCACTGCCCACAGGACAGACGGACTTTTCATTAGTAACTGTGAACCCACAGCAGGGATGAAGAGGCTGAGATCTGGACAGGTGAAGGGGGGGGGGGATTAGAAAGTTTTATCCCTCTGGTCAACCTCCCCCAGACCAGCTGTCCCACTGTATCTGCATTTTGTGAGATACGGTGGTGGACGGGCGGAGAATGATGACCACACCATGGCAGTATGGAGTGTGGAGTGATCACCCAAATGAAAAAGCAAGTGATGACTGAAGCGGGAAATATTGGTGTAAGAAGGGAGGAGAAAATTGAGAATAATGCAATAATGGAGGGAGGAAATAATCGGCACAGATTTCGTTTGAAGAAGAAAGGTGACAAAACTTTACCTGCTGGAGAATGAAGGTTTTCATAGTGGCAAAGATGAGGGCAACATTACAAAAGCAGCACAGAGGCGCGGCAGTAACTCAGCCAGGCGCTCAACTCCTACCTCTGGCGATCAGGAACTGTACAGTCACGCTGTCAATCATCCTTTTTGACTCATACTAGACATGTAAGCTATGCTCTGATGATTCTCACCACAGCAGCAGCCTGCGCTGCAGCTCACCTGACACATATCGATTAGATTCACCTCCATCAACCAAGTCATGAAAACCACGTCTCTTTCCTACAAATCAAACAGCAGCTACTAAAAGGACTCAAACAGGTGCATTCATCATTATTCCTCCACAAATCCCAGTCCAGACCTCTGCTACCTGATGACGCTTTACTTTTCATACAGGAGGACATAAGGAGTGTAGGTAGTGCCTCTCGAGCTTATTTTTAATCACTTCTGCAGGATAAAGGTCAGCCCAGTTTCATGCCGACTTCTAACTTGGACCATCTGGTTTTATATCTTTAAACAAATTAGGACAAACTGGAGAGGATTCGTGCATGTGTTGCAAACTGTTTGGCACTAATACACATTTACTGCTCTGCTAATAACTTCTGCAACACAGGATACATCCAGTCTGAAAGAATAAATCATTCCACACAGGAGTGAAGCTCACTGAGGTGTCGAGAAGAACGTAGTTATGCCAGCAGGTGTTTGGTTTCTCTTGTCTAATCTTTCAATCAAATTTTTGAGATAAAACAACAACAAATGGGCTGTCTCTATGGGTTGCCATGGCAACAACACACCCTGGTTTGCAAGCCTGTTTTTATAATGTGAGAAAAAACGTCTCTCATCATATTTAAATGCAACAGACTTGGATCCAATTAACACAAATGGGATTTTTATTCATCTTTCTCATCAGACTTGTTTGCATACATAAAAAATAAATAACTAATGAGCAAAGAAAGCGTAAACGATTACATTTAGAAACTTTTCCTGAATATAAAACTTCAAATTTCATCTCAGATACTCAAAGTGTTTCTCTCTCGACTCCCCGCTCATCCATCTTAACTTCACCAGCTGATGTCTGTTTCTGATCAAAAAAAGTCTGCGACAGATTCCATCACGATTCCAAAGCCGCCGTCAACGCCGTCCGTCCTCATCAGCAAAATGAAAAGCAACTCCTACACTGGCATGAGAAGCAAAGCACATCCCCGAAGACTTCATTTCCCCCTTAATCACCTGCAGACATCAGAGTCTCTGTGTTCTTTGAGCAGAGCGAGCATCCAATTTAGTGAAACTTTATAAGCTCTCGTCAATACGTTTGCCACGAAGCTGAGTTACTGCCGTGCCGAGTACAGGCCTAGAATCAATAGATGGTGTAATTACCAAATTCCTCCAGGACAAAGACTCCCTTCACTGTATTGCACTTTTTAATGTGACTCAGCTCTATGAAAACCTAAAAACAAACAAAAACAAACAAAACAAGACAGAACATTATTAACTCAACAACACCAGATGAAGAGTAAAACTTTATATTTGAACATTTATCCATTTTTAACTTTTGTTCAGTATGAAAGGTAAAAAATAAACTAAAAACAAAGATAAAACAGCTACACATGAAATGCAAGCTCTCAAAAGCTACTAAAAGAAGAGAAAAGCACACTATGAGAAGTTTCCATGATCAAACGCATACATGGGCAATGAGGAGAGATGCAATTAGTCTGCTCACAGCTCAACACTAATTCAAAATGACTCGCTTCATAAATTACAAGTCAGAAATTTACATTTATAATTATAAGTTTATTTAAGGGGGAAAAAATGTTTTTATGCTCAGAGGTGCAAAATGGCCCATATGATGCATACATGGAAGTTCCATACAAAATGAAGACAAGGACACAAAATTAGGACTTGCCATACAGCTAGGACAGTAAAAAGAAAAAGAGAGAGAGGAAAAGAAAACCCAATAAGATGTAACTGCTAAGAAGCAAACACAGCAGAGGTTGTGTACCTTCCGCTCCTTGCAGGGGGAGAGAGCATGGGAGAGAAATGGTTTGGATTATTATCGGACAGAAGAGCACAAACACTCGACGACAGTCCGAGAGGGCGCTATCCACAGGAGCCTCGTACAGATTCAAATCAAGACTGACTGAGAGGTTAAAAGCCAATAATGAAAACCATCACAAGAGGATTCAGCCCCCAAAAAACTGGCAAGTGGAGAAAAAAAAATAAACAGAAAAAAAAGGAAAATAGAGGGTACTGAGAACCTGATTCACCTTTTGTTTCCTGGACTTTTATACATATCAGTCCCCCAGAGCCCTCCATGCCTCCTCCTCCAGCAACAAGGGCTGGCACCAACACAGCAGAACACAAACGATGTGCAGAAAATCCCACCATGATGCAGGAGGTCAGTGTCACAGCAGAGCTGCCTGGCCCGCGTCCTGCTCTCTACCATGTTAAATTCACTCTGCAAATCCTTTAAACCAGCTTTTCTCAAACCACACATGGCGGTCCCGGGATCGTTTCAGGAAGTAGCAACGTCACAGAAAATAACTCAAATTAAATACTTCAATGTTTTTATTAGGACTTTACATTAATGCATTCATTTTTAAAACTTTGCAAAGAAAGTCAATGAAATTATTGCGTTAATTTTTCCAACATTAAGGTGTCGAACATCAAAGTTCTCTTTCATGTCTTATTAAAATCCAATTTGGCATCATCTTAGGGAGACAAGCTGATTTGGGCTTGTAGGCGTCTTATCACAGTGGAGAAAAACTAGTTAATCATCCTTATTTATTTCAATGTTTAGCGCTTTATGGGGGTCGCCAACACCAACGTGTCAACTTTGGGGGTTGTGGCTCAAAAAGATGAAGAATCTCTGCTTTAAACTGTGTTTCTAAAAGCTCCTCATGAAGGAATAAAAATGCAAAAAACCTACAACTGCATCAAAGTTCCTGATCCGACTGCGTTCGTGCATCTTCAGTCTCAACAGTACAGAAGGACATTAGCTTAAAACTCGGTTTAACATTTTTACTGTCCATGAAACCTGCGTCTTAGAAAAGCAGCTACTCCGCAGTCATTTTAACCACAGCTGATAAAACGACTTTTATCTCTTCTATTGATTTATATCAATAGAAGTTTCTTGATAATCAAATAATCTACTGTGACTTGTGTCAAAATTATTAAAACACCACAGACCTCAGGTCTGATCTGGATCAGAACCACTTAAATGCAGTACCAGTTTGGATTTTTTTTCACCATACTGGTGCCAGTTTGTGTCTGTCTAATAACTAGCTTGCTTCCCAAAAAGCCACAACAGAACCTCACCAACACTAGCAGCTGTGCTATCCTCTACATCAGGGGTTACCAACCTATTTTCTTTAAAAATCCACCACCCACCCACCCACCCACCCACACCCACACCCACCCACACCCACACCCACACCCACCCACACCCACACCCACACACACACACACCCACACCCACACACACACACACACACACACACACACACACACACACACACACACACACACACACACACACAC
>JBAMHX010000001.1:5903856-5925441 GCA_037177515.1 Pseudomugil tenellus
TATAAAAAATTGCAAATACAAATATACTTTCACCATTCTTTCCTCATATTTAACTGTTCGTAACTTATGTTTCAGTCAATATTGAACAGACAATTTCCCAAATGGATCGAAATACAAAATTTAAAGAAAAAGAAAAAAAAAATATCACACTTAAGAATGAAAACAGAGCTAGCTGAGCTGAGCAGTGGATCCACTTCAGACACACACAGATGGGTAAAAAAGGGCAAAGGCAAGAGGTCAGCCCTACTTAGAGAAAAGGTTTCCATGGCTGCATCCTCTAGTTGATCCCAAACGGAGCTCTTATCCCGCCCTGGAAGAATTTCCCATGAGGTGCAGCAGAAGAGAAGAAAAGCAGCAAGAGCAGGAGGAGGTTAGGCGAAGAAATGAGCAGGTTTAATGGCAAAAACAACAGCAGACACTTCTGGAACAAAAACATGGCCAAACAAAGACTGCACGCTCATTTAGTCTCTACTTTACTGGAACCACTTTCTTTTCTGATACCAAAAAGAATTCAAGCCAGCGTTGGCCGTACCGATCCAATAAGTTTGGAAAAAGAAGCTAACTAAAGGGAAAAGTATGATTTTGACATTTTTATTGGAACGCTTTGTGACACAAGCTGAAATTAACATTAAAATATATGCTTAAATAAATAAAAGCCAAATTAACAGCATATTTGTTCATATCTACATATTCAACTAGAAAGTCTGCCCCAATCTTTAATTTCCCCAATCCTGGAATACACATAGAAATATAGAAAAATTCTGGTATAACGTCATTATGCGACATCTTCAGGTCATGACTTTTTATTTACACTTGATTTGAGGTCAATGGTATGAATAATTTCAGAGATATCTTGTGTCTTCCCAAACACATCTACAGCTTTACTGTTGCTGTACAGTGCCGCACATTATTTAATTATTTTATTATCTGCTATATAGTCTTAATTGAGACCAAACTGTTAACCGGGTGAAAACCTGGGCTATTTTCTCCTTTTTGCCCCGAACATTGCATACCTGCAATCAAACTGACATAATTATGCTGAATTTCAACATTTAATAACATCTAAAACAGATTAGTCATAGTTGTCAAGAAGCCACATTTGACCTATTAAACCTAAAAATGTTTTTGTACCAGGCTGTAAACATGTTCATTTTTTTAATATGAAATTAGTCTTTTTAACATGGAACTATATGGAGATTTGCTTTGTTTTGAAGCCCCCAGTGGATGAGGGGGGAACTGCAATCTTTGGTCTTGCATTGGTTTCACTCTTTTTCAACAGAGCTTGCTGCTTGGCAAAAATGCAGTCTCAAATGTTGAACTTAAATTTAAAAAATCTGACACAGAGAAACAGAATAATCTTAACTTTCAACAAGTTGAGCAGCTCAACAGTTCATGAGTGGTGTGACATCACTAGATCACATATCTGACTTCAACATTTCCCTCTAAAAAATATTATTCTACAAACATAGAAGAGTCACTGTGGTTTTGCATGAGCTACATAAAACTACAAGCTTATTTTCAAGCAAAACAAATAGAGGGGAAACTTGTTATTCTTTCCTAAATAAAATATTCTCTGACAAACAACTTGGTTATTTAGTGTTAGTAAAGCAAAGCAGAACAATTTTAATGTCACAGAAAAGGGAAAACACAGCAAGAAAATGCTTATTTGAAACATCAGTTTGCATGTAACTGCCTGGAAAAAGTCCAATAGAAAGCAGTGCCTACCCAGCAGCCCCTCACACAGGTAGATCCTCATACTGATATCCTCCAGCGGCTGCACAGGTGGACCCTTCACCATTGCAGATAAGTGATCCTTAGCACCTGGTTTCAGTTTGTGGGTCTTTCCCTAATAATAATTAAAAAAAAAAAAAAAAATCAGGACAATATTTTAGTTTCCAGAGATACTATGATGACCACAAATATGTTTCCTTCTCCCCAACCACTAGAGGGTTGTGTGTGTGTGTGTTTTTTTTCCCTTTGTGTGTTCTGTCTGTGGAGGATGGTGGCCAGGGGTTACTCATGGTCAACCATCTTGTCACTCAGGTATTTTTATTGGAAGAGGCGTAACAAAAGGAAAAAGAGTGTGGACAAACAAATGTTAATCTCATTTAAAACATCAGCGGAGTCGGAATAACTGTTATCTTTAGGCATTTTCCTTTGAGTTATAGGAACACAGTTCTAAGAACGATATAGTTCTAATAACTGTCCTTCCCCAGGAGAACTGCATTCACACGAGACGCGGAACCTGATAGGTACCGATGTGACGCAGCCATCTATGTGGCGCCGGGTACTCAGTGCCGCTCCAAAACTAAATAAAAAGAATCAAGCAGCAGGTAATATTCTACTACTCGGGGATGAAGAAAGGAGGGCGCAGCACCACAGACAAAAGGGACGATGACGTGTGAGATTATTATTAAAATGTGTTGATTGTTTTCATGTCATATATGTAAACCTATCAGACGTTATGTTGGTAAATGGTGGAGCTACCACATACATCAAATGTGGTTCTATAGAAACCTGAAACCCTGCTTGTGAGAAGGAACTTAGGTCCCTAAACCCCCATTCCGATATGTCGGAATGCGCGAATAAAAATGGGTCTACTTGATAATAGGTTATAGGAACGGCAAACGTTCCTACAGTCAGAAAGGGCCTTTTCATAAATGTAGGTTTTTGTCCTATTTCATAGTATGAGCCAACAGTTTCCAACACTATGTAATGTTGTTCGTTTTAATCAAATATGACACAAACTCTGAACTACTGGCATGTGTAGAATTGCTGAGTTTATTGTTGGCAAAAAGGAAAAAAATACAGTTTTCCAGATATTAAATCTTCCCCCTCATTTAGTAACTACTGGAATATTGTATTATATGGAGTACAGCCTTTTTTCAACTCTATATATTGTACATAAGCAAGTGTTGTACTTACAAACACAGAGCTGGTGGCTGGATTAGTTTCTATCTCACTGTCAGACAGAGTTCCTCTGGACTGGTTTAAATGAGGAGCTGTTCTCCCTCCAAGGCCGTCTCCTGCTGTGCTGCTCAGATCACTATCAGCTCCAAGAGTCTCTCCAGAGCTATTGCTTATCTACAGTTTTTAAAAAGTCAGTATAAAAATAGAAGAAAAATTGAGAATTTTCACATTCAGTGCATCTTTCTATTTAGATCTAAACTGTTTTGTATACAGGACTCAAATGATGTTCGTTAAATACTTTGCATTGAACTGTTCATGTCTTAGATTTTCTGTATTAGGGTTACATGCAGCAGGTACACAAACTGCACATTTTTATTCTAGATAAACAAGGGGAAATGAGTGATTCCTTTAACTTATGTTATTACAACAAGATAACAATATTAAAAACACAATTGTGGTATTAAAAAGACAAAAAAAAAAAAAGAGATTGTATCATGTCCAAATTGGCCGTGCCCTACCACTGTGCTAGCCTCGGAGTCCTGGCTGGTGCTTCTTGTAAGAATCGGTGGCTCTGAGCTGTTTACAGACTCTGTGTCACTCTTCTGTTAATCCAAAGAGGGAAAAAGAGGACAGAAAACAGTGAGAGCCTGTAGTGGTGGAATACAAAACATGTTTGTCTCTTAGCCATTTAACAGCCTCAATAAAGCCATAATATTAGCATGCTAAAGATGAAGCTATGTACGAGTGGAATCTTTGTGTTATTAGTGACTTCCAAGTTTTAAATAGTTTGCATGTGTTTAAGTAGGTGAGGACAGTATTTTGTGTACAAACCTGAGATCCAGATGCAACACTGAGGCCACTATCAGCACTGATCTGGGACTTTTTCTCCTCTGCATCGGTGACCTGCGGGCGTTGCTGCTTTCCTCCTTCAGACCCTGTAAAGTCAACATTGATATCAGCCCGTTTCCATGGTTATGACTGCAGTACCCTCTTACCTTTGTGAGAACTGCTTCAAAGAAACACTGATGCTACATCCATCCCAGGTACCAAAGCATTTTTTGAAACACTCCATAATGACTATGCAGGAAAAAAAACAAGCTACATAACACCAACCTGTTTGAGATACTCCTACTCGCTCCAAGTACAAGGAGACTATAATGCATCTACCCTACAAAAGTAAGCTTTTCATTATTAAACAACTTTTTTATACGACTTAAAACGGAAACTAGCGAAGAGACAAAGAGGCGAGCAGAGTGCAGTAAAACTGGGAAACACATTGCAAATGAAAACAAAGCTGCAAGAGTACAACATTACTTCTCAGTCAGTGCTGCAAATGTGGCCCAAGTTACACCAAAAACAACAGACACAGGCAGTTAGGCATGCAGACAAACTGATGGACGGTAAAGGAGACATTTTCTGACTGAAGTGAGATCTGCTATTTATCACCTCCGTAAGTGGAGATATGGTGACATGCAAATCCTGACACTTGTTTTTTTTCTCTTTTTTTACTCTGTGACATTTAACTTTTGGCAAACCATTTAATTAAGCATTAACTGTGCCAGTAACTGCTGAATGTTAGCGGTAAACAGAATTTACTGCAGGTCACTAAGCATTGGAAGAAATGTAGTCAAAGAGAACAGCAGGTATCCACATCTGCTCATCCAGATGATCCAGATGCAAAAAGGAAAAAGGGAAAATGAAAAAAAACAAAACTTTTGCTTAACCTTGAGCCAAAGTCAGTGAATATAACTTTAAGTTTCTATATTTTTAATGTCAAAACCTTACAATGGTTCACTGAATCTTCCCAATATGTCCACACCAGTACAAAACTTACTAAAAGTGGTGATCTCAAGCCTTAATGAAGAAAAAAAACACTAAAACAATGCTGTTTGCTGAGAGCAAATTAAAATTCAGCTACTGAGTTGCTACAGAATTAACCCTAGTTTCAGATGGAGCTCATGAGTTTGGCTTGTGGGGCGAAAAAGATACTCTTCATCTAAAGTTATTTTCATTCTGTTGTTAAGAAAAGTAAAATGAAATCTACATATAATCAGAATCTCTCTCTTATGGGGAGTAACCCATTCTGAATCCAAGCACTTTTTATTTTCACGTATTCAGGCACTAGTGATGTTGGAAAGGTAGAGTAAGGGGGTGGAAAAGAGTCAGCAACACCCCAATCTTTTTTTTTGGGTGTGTGAAAAGTCTCTTACTCTGTTGTTTTTCCATAGCTTTTTGCTTATCCTGGTGCTTGCTCCACAATTCTACCCAAGATGCATTGCAAGCAAGGAGAGAAAGACAGAGAGAGAGTCAGAGAGCTGGTTGAAAAGGCATGTATGGTGGGTGAGCATTCAAACCAAAACAAAGTAAGCATTGAATTTCTGACATAATTAGAAGGTGTTTTGTAATGTTGTCATGTAGCTGTGTTCGAACCTTGACAAAAAGGAAAAACAAGTCTTTTGATCATCTGGACTCAGAAGCTACTAATTTAACATTACAACACACCCAGAAGGTCCCAGCACAGAGTCCTGGGGAGCCACACAGTGATGTCAGAATGAGCTTCGGCTCTGAGCACAGGCCACCTGATTTCATCGACTACATTTGTCTGGCTCTCCAGGGCAAAGGTGGGAGAGAAAGAGAGAGGGTTGATTTGGAAAAGAGCATGGGATGGGGGTTGAGGGGCCGATTAGCCAGCGAGTGAAATGGAGCAGTTGCAGAAGCCGGGATGCAAGCCTCACAGCATTCTGTAGAATTGGAGGTGCAACTTCTAACAGGTAGAGAAGGGGTGCAGGTGGGAGGGGTGTCAGGGTGGTTGGACTGAAAGTCCCCTGTATACAGACCCAGCATTATTTTTGGAAAAGGAAGAAATAAAGATGTGATCTTTTTTTCCTCTAAGTCAGTTCTTTGGTAACCAATAAAAAAAAACTGATATTATATGTTTACTGGGATTGTTTACTGGGGAGTGATGCTTCCACCCTCCATGCTGAGAGCAAAGGGAGCTGCTATTTTCTACAGCACGCCTTGCAGAAACCTGCAGTAAAGGCACAGACCAACGTTTGTCTGTTGATGCGCATACCTCTGGTTTCCCCTTGACCGCTACTGCAGATTTACACATTGGAAGAACAAAACAAGGACATGCATTCAAGGTGCTAAGAGGCCAACAACAAAACCTCAGAAAAGAGGCAAACAGTTGCACAAATGTATAAGGATAGGGAGACAAACACACGCAGTCCAGGCTGGAGGACAGGGACGTATTCCAGACACTTTTCCACATCTACTTTACATCTTTAAATAGGATATTTTGAATGATTATCTTATTCTTTTTAACTTGACTTTGAAGATAATTTCCCACCAGCATTTAAGCTGGAAAAGAGCCAGCTTATTAGTTTTTTAAAAAGCTATTTCCTGCTTTCAGTAGCAGAATTTTCAGTCAAAGTGTGTGGAATATAGCAGCACCTGTAAGAATCTGTCTGCAACAAATGAAGGGGTCTTTTATTTAAGACGGCTGGAAGAAGGGGTGGGGGTATAAGGTTGATGAGCTTGTAAGGGTCAGGGAAGGGTGGGGTTTACAGTGCACATGCAACCGGGCTGGAGTGGTGTACACACCAATCGAGGCAATAAAGTTCTCCTCATTCAGACTCCGGGTATCAAAATGGCGGGCTCCTTTGCCCGTTGTGTGGTGCGGCAGCTGCAGGTGGGGAATATTCAGGAGGCCCTGAGGTCTAGCGGCCTCCATACGACCAGAAGGACTCTCTTTACTCCCAGGGCTGCCAGAACTGTCTGTTGGGCTTCGTTTGCGTTTTTCGGGGTCTACCGAGTTGCCAAAATTAAGGGGCCAAAGACAGAGTTCAGCACAATTAAAGAAAAGTTAAAGTGTGTGGATTTAAAATGACAGAGGATTAAAAGTATTTGAAACAAGCAAATAACAGTTTCGGTTAATGTTTTAGTGAGTTTAACATGTAGTATAAAGCTGTATATAAAAGACAATGCAAAGACAGGAACAAGTGTTAGTAGCACAGGCACACTATTCTTATGCTTCTCAGCACAAAAGTCTGAAATAACTCAAAGTACCTATAAATTCATCTATTTCTGGACTGAACTACAGAACATACCTTTGGTTTGATAGTGTGTGCGAGCAATTTCCAGTAAGCTGAAGACACTGGCCATTCCTCCGAGGCCTGCATTAGTGTAAGAGTGCTCCAGACTGGAAACTGTGCACTTCAAGATGTCCAGCATACCCTTGTAAACCTTTCTGCTCACCTCCTGAAGATAAAGCACAAGTCATAAGCTGTACAAAGATGTCAACCTAACAAAAATAAAGCACAAACAACAAATTAAATGGTTTAGTCATTTCACTTCATTAGTCATTGTTGAAAATGTTCTTTTTAGCAAACAAGTGGTGTTGAAATTATTTTAAAACCCGGACTTAATGCAGGCGAGTCCTATTGAACACAATGGAGAATGTTACTGCATGTAGTAACTGTATGTCAAGTTAGTGGTTGGTGAGGTGTTATCCCATTTCCTGGCACAAAGTCAGGTCTCTTCCCACTGCTGGAGTTACTCATTTTTAAAAGGGAGCAAAATAAAAAGCACTTATCAATAGTAGAAACTGGAGTTCCAGGTGAACACAGAGGTGTTTTCACAACATGAAAAGTAAACCCAAATAATGATATTTAGGAATAAGGTCCTGCCACCAATGAAGGCTGGGAATTCATAGACGTTTCAGGAAACAGCTGTGTAAACACTATTTTACTATTGTATACATACCTGCCTGTATTTGAAGAGATGCTCTTACATTAAAGGTCCGTCAGTAACCTGGTCCCACCCTATTTAACTACCCTCCTTTGCATCCACTACTCTGCAGGAACCAGGAGTCTACCCACTCAAACTCATTCTCTAAGGCTTAATCCTTTGTTTTGGTTTTAATAATTATTTTTAGCAACATTTCATGCAACTTTTTATGTATGAAAAGAATTTTTAAAAGTGCATTATTATCAGTTAAGGTTAATTGGTTTTGGATTTATGGACTTTGAGAAAAGTTGAAGATGTTTGGGATAATGCTATTTTTCCCTTGAAAGGTCAAAGAAGGAAATTCAGAATAATTGGAAAAAATTGTTCCTTAAACGTATTTAAAACGTCTGCTCTTCCTCTAATATACAGGTGTCCATATGATGCATACCATTATTCAGAACTGCTGGTATGGATGAAACATCTTCATATTTATTTCTGAGAACTTTAATGGATTAATGGAACATTCTTGCGATACAAACAAACTTCTCACCACGTCACGTATGATCTCCTGTCTGGCGTCTTCTTCTGACTGAACGGCTCTGTTCAGCTTACTCAGCACGAAGACGCGAAGCTGCTCATTTTCCAACAGGCGGCGTACTTTTTTCATGTTCAGCCAGCCCACTCCCTGTCCATCCAGAACACTCTGCACCACTTCCTTCAAGAACTGCTGGTTCTCACTGGACCCCAAAAACCCCAAATAAAACTGTGTTTTAGATCATTGAAGTCAACTGTAGAAACCTTGGTATGAACCTTTGTGATCTTTACATTAAATAAATAAAAGTAAATAAAAGTTCTTAAAGTGCTTTCGTCTTTCTGTTCCCCACCTTGTGTTGTTTACTCGACCCTGGGGTGAAGGGGATTCTCTCTTCACTGTTGGACTGTGTTTGATTACTGAAGACTTCTGGTCTACAAGGGCTCGAGGTGCTCGTGCTCCTGGAACAACAAACAAACAGTGAAGTTTCTGTACACAGAAGGTACCAAATAACCAGAATATATAAACAAACCCGCAAACTACAAGCTCACTGGACACAAGAGCACTCAGCAGAGAAGGATTGGAGCCATAAAAAACTAAATAAAACCTGCTCCTCAGGAAGTGTAAACAGCACAGGAAATGACTCAAACTACTATTTTGTAAGCTACAACATTAACCGGGGTGGAGAGAGTCTCTTTGGGGACACCGCAGACATGTTTGAAATGCACTGAAGGTTATCTGCTGCTGAACAGACAAATTACTGGAGCAGCTACAATCTATTATTACAACAAGAGACGTGAAGGACAAATCAAACAGGGATGTGGTCACACACAGACACACACACACACTCCCGCACGCACACAAAGTCCAAACAGTGCTCTTTGTAGCGGCATCACACAATAGCAGTAATAGGAAAGTGAAGGTCAGAGTGGGGACGGTGCGTACAGCACTACATCAGTGACATCATGCATGACAAAAAGGCAAAAACAATTAAGTGGATGAATGGTGTTCATATTAGTATACCGGTACGATACTATGGGGGTTGGCTCAATCATTAACTCGGAACACTACGATAGATAAATGAAACCCTGATTTTTTTAGTTCTCAGTTTACTCAAACACTGCATGTAGCTTAAACTAAGCCAATTTGAGCTCAAACCAGTGCAGTTCTTAAAATCCCAATAAATCCAGTCTATAGGTATGTTCAAGTCCTGCAGCACATCTCACCTCCACAGAGGCCTAAAAAGAAGAGTGTATTTGTTTTGTTTATATTTCATTGCAAAGTTTTAATATACTGAAAAAAGAAGAGGTATAGATGATTCCTCCTACACTCTGGGGCGTGTACCAACTCTGCCTCTGATGCAATATTTCATGTCATGACTATTGATGTAAACTACTTTTTCTCAGGTCTGCAAGTTAACTCATTCTGACCTGATGCAACGTGTGCATGCTTTATCAGCTATCATTTTCCTTTTTATTCAATTTATTTAGCCATATTTCAATGTTGCCTTATGGAGAAATGTGTCAACCTTGCATACATCATCTAATAATCTCAAAGTGAGATGGTCTCCGTTTGTCCACAAGTTGTCATAGGCAGTTTCAGAGTCAGTGTTAAGTATTTAATGTGAATAAATGTTTCCCTAAAAGGGAAGCAAAAGGGAACGGAGCCCACTCCTTAGCGCTATTAAAATATGTAAACGCGCGACTTGTTTCTATTGACTGTAGTCAGAAGAGATAAATACCTCAACTCCTGCAAGTCAACAAAATGTCACACTATAGGTTTGCTTTTGACAGCTTTGTTAAAGAAGGAATACACTCTTATTTAATGTTCCTGGAATGTTTACAAAACAATTAGTTTTTATTTTAATGATTTTTTCTGAAAATACGACAAACCATACTAATGGTAGGGGTAAAGATTGTTTATAGATTATAAATATGATGAGGTACATCTGACAATAAGAGAAAGCGTTACAGAAAATAGTAGAGGTTGCAGGCTCTGCTATGAGGATAGGTTACTTTTATTTTAAAAAGACTGTAAGTCTTGGAAAGTCCACAGAGGCAAATACTCAACCTTACAAGTCAAATGCCCAATTGGCCTCTGTAACAAGGAAGATGGAAGTTAAATCTCTCTTATTACAAAGTCTGAGCCAGCAACAGTTTAAATTCATCTGCAGAAGCAGCCTGGCTTGCAAACTAAGTTAGAAACTACTGCAGAGCAGGCAAGTCGGAAGCCAGAATCCACTCAACTCATAAGTCATAAGTTTCACATTAAGTGTGTTAAAACACAATTATGTTTTAGCAAACAATTGATAAGTCAATGAATTGTTTTCTATTAAATATTTACAAAATGTCAAACATATGCGTTTGTGCTTGTATGAATTTGTTTCTCTAGCCCAAACATCTGCTACTATTATGAGTTGTGTTGACAGTCTGTGGAGGAAACTGACACAAAGGCCTCACTCACACTGAATGACACATGGACAAAAAGAAAGACAAAAATAAGTCTTGATGAAAACAGAGAAGATCTAAATTTAATAAACTTCTAAGAATGACTTGCGTCTGAGCAGAGTTAGGATTTCGGGGTAAGTGATTGTAATGTATGTGTATGTAATGTAAATGTTTCAATGATCTTTTGTTAATATTAAATTGAATATTTTATATCCTATATTACTTTTCCTGTCAAAAGTGCTTTAAATATGCACAACTAACTGTGTTAAATAACTAAAGACTGCACAAACTAACTGAACAGCTTCAGTAACAGTAACTAAGAACAAAAAAGGGGGAAAACAAAGAAAACTGTGATTTTCATAAGAGTGCCAAACAGTATAACAGGATACCACATGTCATCATTCAAATGAAGAAAAGCACTCACATCCGAGTCATTTATTTAGCTCAAACTACAAATAATGCTGGTTTGTGATTCCCTTTTTCAGGAATTTCTTCTTTGATGTGCATTTGTAACATTACCTTGTGTTGATTTTACAGGTATTTTGCTATATCTAAAAAATGACCAGTTTTCTTTGCATTCCAACAAAAAAAGACCCAACATCAGCCCAAATTATTAATTTAACATCTTAGAAAACCAAGTCTACCCAAATAACAACAGGCTTCCAAAACACCCCAAAAAAGTTCCAGTTTCCCAAACTCCACCTGGAATAGACGTCTGCCATCAAAATAAAGGCAATGCTGCATAGGAAAGCACAATGAAACCCTGACTTCTGAGAAGAATAAATATTTTTCGCTGCTTTAGTTTAAAAATGGCAAATGCAGTCACTGCTTATGGTGCTCAAAACGTTTACAGCATGATTCAGCCCAACCCCCTTCTGTACTCGTGTAGGACAAGAAAACAATGATGAACAATGGATGTCAGTAAATGAGTTTAGTTTCTCTTCTATTCTTGTTCTGCATGTAACATCCTGTTCTGTATCCTGTAATTCCCTAGCTTCCTCATGGTCAACTGCTGTATAACATATCTCTCCACTTTTTCCTGCAGCTTCCCTTAGATTTGCATCTCCTGTTCTACGTGATGATGCGAGTTTTAGACATGAAATAAAAACATTCCTGTAGAATCGCTGCTACTATGAATGAAAGTGTATTGAGAACAAACAAACAATGTTCCAGTGGACCTTTGATGAATCACACAGTGACAGAAATGGAGAGACACAGGGGATGCTGGGAGATGTAATTGACTGGCTTGGAGAAGCATGCAGCTCACTCAATAAAAGGGCAGAACCCACCTTCTCCGCTCCCCGGGCCGGCCTCTGTAATTATCTCCATTAGAGAATTTAGCCCAAATACTGCACACAAAACCCAGAATTAGTGCCGCAAAAAGGTGGACAGAGAGAGGGACACCGGCCCAGACACAACCAGTCTGAACATCAACCCCATCACACAAACATGCACACTCAACACGGTGCCAAAACCATGAAAAATAATATAAATAACAGAAGAATGACGATGACACAGAGCCTGGAAGTGTTCAGTAAGATGAATTATGACCAGGTTTTAATATTTTATATACAGCGCTACTATAAGAACAGAGTTTACACACTGTGCATCATGAGCATCATGTTATTTTATCAGAAATCAAGTAGCTTATTTTGAGCACAAATCAAAAAGATATAATGCAGTGACAGTTAATTAGATGATCTGTCTTGTTAAAAACTGCAGATGATCTTTAAAAGGGACGGACACACGCAGCAAAAAGATCCACCAAACAAGCAAACAAGGCAAAAACACGTGAGGGTCAAGAGGCAAAAGGGAAATTAATTTCATTCACTATGAACAGATTTTTCTGTGAGCATCAAAGATCAAAATGTTACCATAATCTGCAAATGCAGATAAAAAACTAAACAAATCATTCTTTTTTGTTGCAACTGCACAGAAGCCACGCTGATAACGGCTTTTTGTCACAGAAGAAATCTCAGCTCTAATTGTCTGCATCAGAAGACTCCCATCAGTCACACCAAGAGGAATGAAGAGGGAACAGAAGGAAAGGCATAAAAATGTATGACTAGGACTCTCCTATGCCACAGGGTATAAAAAGGTAGGGTTAAAGGAATGCCTAGTGAGGGGGAGCGGGGGCTGAAACAAACCATCACACCAGACTTAACATACCCGGACTGTCAGGGGAATCTGAACAAAGACAAAACACATCATAATCAAAGGAACAGAACAAATTTTATGGCAGCTATTCCACTTGGAGTGGAGCTATTGAGTTAATTTATCGAGCTTTCCTTTTTTTTTTTTTTTCCTTTTCTCTCAGTTTAAGTGAAAATCCAGCCTAAACAGTAAAAACTCATCTAATGGTGTGGTTAAGAAAAATGATTTCATCATAAGCAACAGGGTGCGAGACGGAACAATAAATGTGAAACCTGTTTGAGTGGATTTTCCAGTTAAGAGAAAAAGGGCTGAAATTCTCAATATTCCCCTTTAAATAGTGCCATATACTGAATGTTTGGCAGTCCAGAGGGAGAGAAGTCAAGCTGTGAAATAAAAACAGTTCTACAAACCTGCTTGCTCCATTTCCTCATCAACATCAAAAGTAAAATATTCTTTTCACCCAAAATTTGATTAGAAAGAAAATTGAAAATGGGCAGAGAAGGACAAACAATAAATTAAATCAAACAAAAGGAATCAAAGCTGTTTATTTATTTCCATTTTGTCATGTTGATTTAGTTTATGAAGAGATGTAACTTGTGGAAATTTTAAAAACTGATTTATAATAAATATGACAAAAATGTCAAAACATCAAGCAAGTAATAAAATTAAAATATTTATGTTAATAATGGAACTAATATATTAACAGATTTTCTTCCTAAAATGGCATCAACCCCGTTTTCTTTTTAATCTTTTAACAAAACCACAATCCACACTGAGCAGACAGCCTTAATAGATGTGAAATAAAAAGGTTATATTTCTCAGTGTTTTCTACCTTTCAGACTTGGAAAAGGTGTGGATTTCTCCCTCGCTGCTTTGTTGGGAAGAGCCAGATTAGACAGACTGAAACTGGTGCCGTGGTTCTTGTATAAATTGCCTGTGATGAGAATAAAATTGTCATCAGCAAACATGGAAAAATATTTCAACTATGAAGCAAACAGGCAGAAAATAATTCACAATAATTTAATCAACACGGGAGTTTGTGTGACAAGACAATCACCACAAGTTATACATGCGACATACGACTAAATTCAGTTTTCATAATACCCCCCGTTTTCTGGGAATGCAGTGGACATTCCCTGTGGCATTGTTTTAATAAGATTCTGAAATGTCACAAGATTTATTTCCATTCAGTGTCGCATTCATTTTTCTCTACAATCTTGGTTTGATGGTGGGAGAGTCGGATCACGACGCAAAGCCTTTTCCAGCACATCCAGAGATTTTCTGGGATTCGGGTCTGGACTCTGTGGCCTGTTCATGTGTGAAAATAATGTCTCATGCTCGCTCAACCAACTCTTCCACAATTTGACCCAGATGAATCCTGGCGTTGTCATCTTGGAGCATGGAGAAGATGGAATCACCTGCTCAATCATGTTATTCAGGAAATGACCTCATTCTCTGGTTTCATAATGTTGCTGAACCTGACAAACTGCAGCAATAGCAGATCATAGACAGACACAACAGACATGATGCCTGATGGCTGCATCTTGTAATCCATCCTTCGTCTTACCCGGATGCATGCATCATTCTTTAACAGAGTAAATCAGAATACATGGTCTTCCATAGATACAGACACCTAATCTTAATGCTCCCGAGCAAGTTGATGCCTTCTTCTCCAGTTAGTCTCACTGATTAGTGGTTTTCTCAAGGCCGCACAGCTGCTCAGTGCCAAACCTTTGAGTTCGCTTCAGACAGTCTTTGGTACTAGTCATGGGCTGCACGGTGGGGTAGTGCTTAGCACTACGGCCTCACAGCAAGAAGATCACTGATTCAAATAGCTGTGTTTTTGTGTGAAGTCTGCATGGTTTTCCTGTGCATGTGTGGGTTCTTTCCACGTACTCTGGCTTCCTAAAACCCACGAGACATGTTAGGTTCATTCCTACTGTTAATTGATCACATGGAAGTCGCTTTGGAGTACCAACTAACTGTAGAAAATAGAAAACTAATCGAATCTCTGATCACCGTCATACAGGATTTATTTCCAGCAACATTTCTTTTTCAAAGTGGATAGTTCCCCATTTTCTTCCAGTAATGCACTGGACAGTTCTGCAGTAGTATTTGCAATCTCCTCAGGTGTTTTCCCTGCTTGAATAACAATGATGTGACTCTTTTTAAACTGACAAACATATTTTCCATGATCATCAGATGGATATGTTCACATGGCTGTTTCAGAAATAAGAAGCTAGTCATTGCATCAGTTGGGATTAATAACTTATTACCAGCTGAATGATGAATCGCTCAAGCAGGAATTATCCAATAGCAGGCTCTTATTTGTTTAGTTAAATCCAGGTGGAAGCTTTGTTTTTGGTCAGGTAGCGTATATAAATACCTGCAACATCACCTCCAGTTGTAAAACAACATTTTTGTATCCTATCTGTTTGATGTTTATGGACATGTCAAATAAACTACTACAGAAATGTCTGTGCAGCAGGAAGCGTTGTGCATATTAGCAGAATCAAATCTATAATAATGCAGGATTGTTTTTAAGATATACCTATGTATGTTTAAACTTTTTACTTTTGTATTCTTATATTTTTAATAGCTTGTTACACAACATAAACAACAACCTAAATTAATACAACTTCAACAGTAAAAGTTAATTGAATATTGTCTTATAACACCAGACATTAACAAGGAAACTGAAAATAAGGCATCTCTCCTGCTGATATTAATGTGAGAGGTTATTAAAAAAAAGGTGGGGTGGCTCCTTTCTCAAGTAGCACTGACATTTTTAAACACAAATAGTTAACAACTTTATAACTTTACTGAATAAAATCCAAAAATAAACGTTTTCTTACTGGCAAAGGACATGAGTCCTCCAAATCCATCATTGCTGCTATTGGAAATAGTGGAGTTTGGCGAGCTGTTGCGTGAATCTCCTTCTCCGTCTGACTCTCCTGGAAGCCTCAGGCTACTGGGACGTAAAGGCCTTTGTGCCCTAAAAAGAAAAAAAATGGCCAAGATATTAACATGCATCACAGACACGAGAGAAGAAAGTCACAGGATATGGGAGACTCACGAGCATTCACACCACACAACATCACACCACCAAAGATTCAAGATCACCATGACGAGAACATTGCATGGCTGATCAGAAAGCCCATTTGAATGATGTTATCATTCAAGTGATGAACAAGTTTAACACACTTGTTGCCATTGAGGTTCTGGTTGAATCGAGGGGTGTATGATTCCACTTGTTCTTCAGCATCAGGGTCATCCTCAGAGGGGAAGCCATACTGAGGCTCAAAGTATGGGTTGTCATACTCTTGCTTTTTGTTGGCTGGCTCTACCAGACCGGCATCGGCTGCGGGTCTGAGGAACGGCTGGCTGCCCAATCCTGGGACAGGATTCTGTAAAGCCACACTTGCTGATGCTTCAATTTCAGATACTTCAGACTCCTCCTATGAGATTATTACATAAATGACAAGTATGTCAATAATAAAAACTAAATTAAAATATAAAATAATATCTAAACGAGTAGATAACATCCAAAGTAATAATAAAAAAGTATATTTAAGAATATAGAAGTTTGACAGTGTTTAAAAAATGACCACACACATTGTTGACTCCCTGGATAATTGTGCTGGGACTTGAACTTGCAGTTGTGCTGGAGCTTGAGCGAAGAGGTTGTCCATCTGGGGGTTCGGCAGCTCCGTCCACGCCAGGTGGACCCTCTAAGCTGTGATCTTCCTGCAGTTCCTGAAAGTCTTGAAACTCAACCTCACTAGCATCTCCCAGTGCAGCATGGGTAGGCGGATCCAAACCTAAGACGTCAAATTAAAGTCTAACGTCAAAGAAATACCGATACATACGATTAGAAATAGTGTGCATCTTTTAGCAAAATGACAACTTACTTGGTGTGTCGCCTTGGATGTCGCCCTGGATCATCTCACTCACCAGGTCCCCGAGTGAAGAGTAAGATGAGCTGGAGTCATCGTATCCCTCACTGTCGCTACCGCTGTCATAAATCAAATAAGTCATAAGAAAGCAAATGTAAATATTTCTGTAAATATTAAAAAATAAAGTTAACAGAAATATTTGAGAAGGCCTTTATCTCACCTGTCTGTGGGGTCTGACTCGTTGCCTTCATCTTCCAAGGGGCTGGCCATGGCCTCAACCAGCTGGGAGCTTCCATCGTAGACTCTGTAGAGCACTGGCTGAAGTTGGTGTGCATACCACTTGGGCTTATCTCCAATTAAAGATGGATCAAACACATCTAAAACCAATTTAATCAAGTTAACTCAATGCAATTTATGGGAAGTCACTTTAACCTTAAGATAAATTACTAGCACATTAAATAAGTCTTACTGTTATGTATCCTCTGAAAGGCGAGGTTAGTGGGATTGAGAGCCCACTCTCCATAGAACTCCACTGCCTGTGTGTGAGAAAGTTTATCTGCAAACCCAGAGCGTCGTGGCCGGGAGGCCAGAAAAGAGGATGACTGAAAAGCGACCACTGGTCGGGGAAACAGGCGCAAGGTGCGAGTGTGCATCTGGAAGCCCTGGAGAACATTTGGGGAGTTGAAGAACCGCACCATGGCAACCCTGCAAAACAAAAACAGCTTTAGTTTTATGAATCTTTAGCCTGGAGATCTGGAAATAAATCCTCAACACTTGCCTGGTCGCTACATCTACAGAATCAACGTCGTTGCCGTAAATGAGAGGGTTGAACTCGGTGGAGGAGGGTGAAGCTTTATCCCGTCCAGGGGGGAGTAGAGGCATCTCTTGGCCTTCCTGGAACTTCTCCAGGTTCAAAATGGGTTGGGTGTTCAAACTCATACTGGCCAAAGCCTAAAAAGGCAACCGTGACACAAATCAAAAACACAGTGGTGGATCTAAAAGACAAAAAACAGCGCTGTGATGGCCCACTCCCACAACTGGCATCAACATTTTAAGAATAAAATGTTTTTATGTTTAAGCGTTCTCTCTATGAAGAGAGTAATTCAGTAATTCAGCCAAAAACACCCAAAAAGACACAAAGTCTGTTTTAAAGGGTATATTTTGGTGCGAGTTAACTTTTCAAATGGATCTAAACAATAATCCAAAACAGTGCTATGAAATGTTTTAATAACTAAAGTCCCAACTCCCAAAGTGAAATTGGGAAAACAATTTCACTTTTCTACTATATAAAACTCATGAAGAACCAGTTTTGAATATGTTGATGCCTTCAGTGGGTGTGTCGTTTTGGAGAGGAGGAACACAAGGGAAGTAAGTCACTATGCATGATTTAAGGGAACTGCTGCAATCTCAGGAGTAAATGTTTAGCTTAGCATAATGGAACATTTAGTTGCTGGGTCTGGATGAATGTTAAGTTTGTCAAAGATAGAAAGAAATCAGCTTCATTTGGTCTCATTTTGGTAACAAGTACACTCACTGATGCCAAGATAGATGCACGCACATTCAATCATGCTCAAGCCAGAGCTAAGCAGTGTATAAGAAAACTGGTCCGCAACATTCGTGGCATAATTATGCATTTTTGGTTAAAGTCTGGAGAAAGGGAAACAAGTAGTAATGACAGGCAAAGTAATGTGTGAGAGGATATCCGTGCAGGGGCATTACACATTCCACAGGAGGAGAAATGAGTAACCTTATTTTCAGAGGAGAAGATCTGCTTTTGGGTGATCACGGTCAACCTAACCAGACACTAGGAGGGGGATAAGAGATGCGAGGAGAATCACATGAAGGTCTGGGATGACAACTTCGTGACCGACACTGGAACAGCACATGGTGAAACGGTCACAACCATGACCCTTTCCCTTTCTTTTCTTTGTCTCCCTTCAGTAGTATTTCCCAATTTGTCAATGTTTTGCTGCCCAGCAAATAATTATATTCTGGTGCCGGCCAGATGGGACTGAAATGGATGCGATAGTGAAGAGAAGTGCTCGTTTCACTGTGTTTGGGTTGTGAAACAGAGGCCTTGTCCTTTATCACATCCTTGATAAAATACTTTACTGCAGTAAGGAGAAAAGAAAATACAATTTGTGTTTGTTCTGAAATGATGAAATACAGCCAGGAAAGCAGGAGGCTTTGTCAGACTGAGTGATAGTACGGTTTAAGACATTTTGATAAAGTCAAAAGATAAAGACAGAGGAGAGATGTATATGCTTTGCACTGCAGATGATGTGAAACACATACAAAGTGACAACTTGACCAAAAACCAGACTTCATCTACAGAATCTGGCCTTTGAGAGACACATGATGGTCATCCATGGTGACCAGCTGGGTAAAACCAGTGGTCATAATGGAGTAGTGATGACAAACAGTACAAAACAGCAGATCTTTTCAGAAACGCAAAGAAAATACTTGCACCTTTAATTACCTAAATAACCCTTTAGTAATTCCTAATTATTAAAAAAAAATAGATACATTGAAATAGAAATAAGATCAACATTGCAAAATTAAAGTAATAAGTTACCTGCAGGCCCAGTTTAAGTGAGTAATACTGGGTCAAAGTGCAAGTATTTTACAACTTGCAGAAACACCATTTAGTTTTGCAAAACAAAAATCCATTAAACCATCTTCTGTGAAATTTTCCATCCACAGATCAACATTGTGAGTTTCCAAATATACACCAGCAAAACTGAGGCTTTGCACACTCCTACAAACCAGCCTCTCCATCACACTCGCACAAGGAAAGAGTTGCTAACCAAACATTGCTAACAAACTGGCTCTGATTCAAGGCACATAACAGCAAAAGATTTTTTGTAAATGGTTGAATGCATAATGAAATATGAAAATATGGCAGAAAAAAAACTCCAGCTTGGTAAAATTATGAGATGCAAGTATCTTTCTACACTAAATGTTTTTGCATTGACTAAATATCTCATTAAACATGTAGATAAGTTGTATAAGTTAAATTTCCTATGTAAAATGAATGATGTCATCTTAATAATGATCTGCTAAACAATTCATCGTAAAGGGTCAATAAGCTGCAGTGACTTGTGATTTAAGAAAATGGTTATTAAGTAGATATTAGTGAATTAGTATTTTAGTATTTTTTTAAACCAAAGATTTGTTCAATCATATAGGATTTAATTTGTTTTTATTCAGCTTAAATTTTAAGAAGACATATTGAAAACATTTCTACTACTATAAGTTCTAATAAGCGTATTTTAATATATGAAATTATAAAAAGACAGGTCCAGTGCCTGACAGACATGTATTCAGCCAATAAAAGCTGAAGCTAAATTTCAGTCAATACTGAAAAACCTCATATTAGAATATTTCATTTCATCCTTATAAAAGATATAAGTGACATATTTGTGGTATATTATTGGTGTAATTTGTAGAGTGAAAGTAAAAAACATAAATAAATAAGAGAAAAGTTGTTTCCATGAGTCAGAACCAGATTCCAATGTTATGCAAGATAACTGGGTTAAGGATGCAAATTAGTTGCTACCACTAATACTAAAGACTCTGTTTGGGTCTTAGCATCTGATATTACCTCCAAGAGCTAGAGCATGCATAGAAAATAGAAAAAAAAAAAAGAATAAGTTGTTAGTGCACTACAAAACCCATTTCACATGTTCTCGCACTCATCTATAATACATACAACTCTGCTGAGGTAGGAGCCACCTACTCTTCAAACAGCTGAAAAAGAATTGTTTACATTTATACAAGTTTGTGAACAACTAGCAACACATTCAGGGTTACATAAAGTTCTTAGTAAAATACGGGCGTCTGCCAAAATATTTAATCTGGGTGAAGCTTAATGTTGGCAGTCATGATCCAGCAGGTTCAAAGAAAAACTCTTTACAGGAAGAATGAAGGAAATCGCACACAGTACCTGCTTTAGATGTTTTTTAAGCTCGCCTGCTTCAGGCTCTGGTAGAGGTGGAAGAGTCTCTGCGTTGGTAGGGGCTATAACCTGGATGTTAAAACAAAAGGTTTTGATTTATTTTGAAAATAATTTTGGTTTAGAGTAAAGATGCACAGATATGAATATTTTGGCCAATACCGATATTGTTGTTATGGCTGAAAAAACAAAAATGATCGTCAACGGTAGCTTCAAACTTTGGAAGATTGTTTTTTAGATTACAGAAAATTGGTGGATTTCAATAATTTGCTGCATCCTCTTTGCATTACTTCAACTTTGCAAGTATTACTGCTGCTTTTCAAGTATCTTTCAGAACTATGAAAAACAACCTGAAATTGCTTTCAGACGTCACAATGCTGTGCTGCATCACTGTCAGAAGCCCAAACAAATACCGCACACCTCCTCCATTTCATGACAAATACAAAAATACCCCAAAAATAAATATCAGTTGTTAATATCGGCCCAGTTTTACCTATCGGGCCAAACCAATATTTGAAAAAAATAGACAAATATCTCTTTGGACTGAAAGTGTGAAATTTCTGAGGCAACCGATATGCCTCCCAGTGGCAGGTTAATCAGAGTTGAAGGCAAAAAAGGAGAATGTTTGCCAAAAAAAAAAAAAAAAAAAAAAACCCCACTTGCCTCTGTTTGTCATCTTCCATTTTATCAATAACTACAGTTTTTTTTATTGTAATTGACAAAAAAAAACAGATGATAGAACTGTATTGTCAGAGGTAAAAAGAAAAAGTGATGTCTTTCTGTTATTGTCTCCAGCCTACTTCTCATTTATTAGGCTTTAAAAAAAGTATCCAAATCTTAATGTATTGTTTCCAAACAGTAAAAAAAAAAAAAAAAAAAAAAAAAAAAAAAAAAAAAAAGGTGTTCCTTCTGAACTCGAAAAAACACACGCCTAAACCCAAGCCCCATACAACCCCCTAGGGG
>JBAMHX010000001.1:5939425-5959691 GCA_037177515.1 Pseudomugil tenellus
GCTCATGGCCTTTCTGGAGACTAAAGCTTTGGTATTCATTTCTTACCAGCAGGAGCTGCTTTTGGGTCAGTAAAACCGACTCGCCTTTGATGTGGCTGATGAAAGTCAGAAATGAATCTATCGAAACTCCAAGGTTGCAAAGGTTATAGTCATTATGTGAAGATGCTTGTCACAAATGACTTTCCATGCTGTTCTTTATTGAACTGGAGAAGCTTTTGCCTAAAGATAATCTTGTATAATGATCAAGTAGAAGTTGTGCAGGGCATCATGTTAAAAAGCAAGGCACATGGCACTCCACCACTGATTTGTGAAAGATGTACAAGATCAACTTGAAAAGGCTAGGCTTACTTACATTCATTAACCTTCCTTCCTGTCTTTCTTCCTTGCTTGAAATAATCTTGCATTTCCAGTCCACCCAGTTATCCAAGTTTGTTTTTTTCCAACAGGAACTGTGAAATCTAACCAAGTCACTCTAGTGCTATCTACACAAGTCTTAGATGTGACCGACATTAGAAAATGGGAATAAAAAATAAATTAGAGGCTTTGTAGGTCAATACAAGTGGATTTACATGATAGATGTGTTTTTCCCATCATTTATGCCTGTTACCTTCAACCGTTGGACCGATGTGCACTGTCAGTTTTCAGCTATGCACCTTCACTGTATTGTATGAAAAATACCTGAAATAGTGTACATACTTTGTTTATACTTTCACCCAATATCTATTTAATAACTTTTGTTCAGAAAAAAAATACATATTGGACAACTTATAAAGAGAAACTCATCAAAACTCTGTGTTTAAGCACTGAGATCATGATTTTTTTGCCTCCATAATAAAGAAAACAAATCAATGGAAATGTTACAGAAGAATCTCATATTAATGGGGGGAGGGCCTGCAGTGCCAAGCCAGACATTTATCTTTATTATGTTTTATTTTATTAGTATTTCTTGTGTGCAGTTAAGAGACAGAATATATGAGTTGACAGCTAATAGGGATGGAGGAAGAAAGGAATGGGGAAAAGTACAGGGAGGGGTACTTGTGTTCTGTTGATGTGTCTCTGTAAGTGCAAGTACATTTTTTTATACCTTTATAGCTATGTGTATCTCATTTTGTTTTAAAATGCACTTTTTCAAAACTATGTAAAATACTTAATGTTGCTTTGTAGCATTAAAAACACTTTTCTTAAAAAAATAAATGTGAAAATTGATACACCCCACAGACAGATACTGATCTGTATATGCTTTTCTCGGCTGTCCACCTTCCGTCTTTGTACATTTTATTGATCCTCTTGACTGCCGGATTGAAGAGGTTTAAGTGAAGCGTGTATTTCTGAACCCTTGGTGACTGCTGGCATATCCATTTCTGAAGCTGCGTGACAGCTAGTGTTGTGTTCTGTCAGCAAAGCTTCACTTATCATTTAGTCCTTAGCAGCACTTGAAAATCCTAAGCTCTAACAAAACAAGTGATTCTGACCCCAAGACACATCAGCACTACAGCAGAGCTTTAATTTATACTTTACATACAAAACAGAAGGTCTTCAGGAGTTACAAGTATTAAAATAGGTTTGCATTTCTATATATCAATGTTTACAGCATCACCCTTTGAAGACAAGAATTAAATGACATCAGAAGTCACAATTACAGTATATACAGTACAATTAACTTTGATACCAACGGCTTTGACAAGTACAATAAAATCTGAAGAGCCAACATCTGATTTTCTTGCATCGGTTAGAGTACAGCAAACTTGTGACATTATAGTTTCAGTTTTTATTCACTCGGTCAATGAGCAAGAGATTCAACTGGGTTAATGTGGAAAATTACCCCTTAATGTAAAGGAGGTATTTTTAAACTAAATGGTTAGTGTTTAGCTAGAAAGAACCTGCAAGCAAACCAAAAATTAAGAAAAAAACCCTCCCATTTGCATTGCAAAAGAGCACAAAGAGACAGTCAAACTGGAAAAAAGAAAATCACAATTATTAACTCTGAATTGTGTATGCACTCTCATATGAATCAACTTTCAAAACAATTGGATGAAATATTTAAGAGTAATGAGTTTGCAGGACGATGAAAAAATATAAGAAAAATGTTTGTTGCAACATGTGGTCAGAAAACACCAAAACTGAAGACATGGCTTGTTTTGGTTTTTTTTTTTTTTTTTTAAGACAGGCATTTTTAAGGAATTGTTCTGCAATTATCCTGCAGCCTCTCTACTAAAGTATAGGAACGGAAAAGACAGATGTTAGCAACGGGATTTTAATGGTGATGGTTAGAAAGGGCTATACACACAATGAGGCTACTATCATGTCAGAACAAGTCAATGTGGCATTGTATTCACAATTTGGCCCTCTTAACTCTACAGAGGGGAAGCTAGAGAAGATTTACAGACTTCTTGATTTTCCATTAAGTAATATTTTTACTGGCTTCAAAGAATGATGCACAGAAAAAGCATGACTATAAAGATCTGAGACTTTGTAGTTATCAAATTCAGTAAAAGTCTAATTCTAATGTTTCTCCTCTGCTCTTCAAAGAAGATTTTGGTACATTTTTAAAGTGAGTTTAACCACAACTTGACCAGTTAAAGCTGCTCAATTTGAGTATATGTAAAATAAAGTCTACAACAAACCTTTAGATCAAGTAAGACATTCATTTTTTTTGTCAGTTTTAGTTACTCAGTATATTACAGAAAATTTATGGCTGCAAAATAATCTATTCTGTTGAAATCAAATGTATTCTTAGTTTTTTCGTTTTTTTCCACTGCCAGCGACAAGTCACTACGGAAAATATGGAAAGTATTGTTTTTCACTTAAATGCCTATAAGAGAATGTCACATTCACACAATGATAATCAGATCCTTCCAGTTTGGTTAGTTGTGAGTTCAACTTTGCCAGAATTCACAGAAAATCAGTTTTTTTCAAGCAACACACAATTTTCTATGAAATCTGAAAACACATCAGTATCCCCTATTTTAAAAAGGTACCAGTACACAGAGTTAAAAAAAACAAAAGAAAAACAACTGTCGCATCACAGTTGCTCATTATTTGACAGTACAATTGACCAGTCACCTGCAGAATTTACCATCTTTGCATTAGTATGTGATTGTACATTCTTGTCGATACCTCTCTCAAGGGTACATCTATACATTTCTGTGTGAAAATAAATACACAATTTACATGAAAGTTAATGGGCATGTAAAATGACCAAGGAGGTCCCTTATGCACTTAAAGAAAGCCAAAGTAATGTAGAAATTTAAGCTTCCACGTTCTAAAGTTTACTTTCCATCACTATACCTGAGCAACTAGGCCAACCTTTTGAATTCTGTATTTACTCCAATGAAACAAACTGCTACCATATCCCGATGCACACCACCAACCAGATGGCCTGCCATTTCTAACCAAACAATCATGTGAACAGCAGGAACGGGTCTGCTTGAGACCAACTCTGCATCAGTTTCTATCTACAGTATTGCACAAGTGCAGACGTCACTTTTCAACTGAACACGTAATCGTGACATTTGACACAGTCAGAGCCAAGACCTGCTGGTTTTAATTAGTAGAAGAGTTCAGAGCTGTAATAGAAACTGACATAATGTTAAACTAATATTCAATCAGTGATAACTGGCTGAAAAGCCGAATGCAGGAGCTTAACCACAGTCATGTCAGAACCTAAGTGGCAGAAAAAAGGTTAAAACAAAAACTTGATGCTCATGTTTCTTCTCATGAACACAAAAGAGTGTTTTAGAGTCTGTTAGAGAGACAGAGGGACAATGACGCTTCCCTCTTTCAAGAAGAATCTCGATGCAATAACCAATCTCTGACAAGTGCAGCAGAAAGGAGTCCGTTTTTGCCGGGTGCCGCATCTGTCTCAGGGTTCATAAAGCCTCAGAGTGCAACATCTGGACTGCAATCACTCATTGACATCCCAGATTTCAGACAGCAGAGGGGGAAGCTTCTTGTCCTGGAGGCGGAGGGCAAAAACCTGCTCCGAGTGGACACTGCTTAATGTGCGAAGGCTGACCAGTTTCATCAACATACGAGGGAACATCAGGTGATCCTGAGGGGAACGTAGAAACACTATTTAAACAACCATTAACAAAAGATCCCCTTAGCTTAGTGATGACTTTATGATGCGCAGTAATAGCGCGAAGTAGAAGTAACAAGTGGCCTACATTAATTAAGAACATTATAGTTTCTCCAAATGGCCTCTGCACAACATCTCATGCGACATTGCAAGCCCCCCCCCCCCACCAGTCTCGACAAAACAATTTAACCTCAGGCCAGACTCAATGTGCTTTTTCTGACGACAAAAACCTGGTTATGCTGACACATTGTCAGTCAGAGTACACCAGTAGTGGTTGTGCAAAGCCCTGGTACTTACATTTGGTCGCTTTATCATGATGTAAGAGCGCAGTGCATCCACATAGGGCTGCTGCAACCTCTCAACCAAGTCATGATCCTGCACATTCGGCCGATCTACACAAAGATAATAACACAAAGCATAAACAGACGAGCTAGGTGAAGCACTAGCCCCAAATACTGATGACAAACAGAAAGCTGTGTAGTTTATACATTCTGACCTGCAGAAAAGATGTTGATAGCAATGAGCAGAGCATATTCAGCCTCATCCAGTTGCAGGTCATTCATTCCTTTTGAAAACTCAAAGATGGGGTTAATGAACTCAAACTGAAGCCCTGCAGGGGAAAAGATGACAGAGTCGACAAACAAAAAGGTTCAAATCTGTGCATCTTTAGTTAGTGTTATTGTTGGAAATTACAGTTACTGTATGTACAGCTTGTAAAAATTATATTAAGATTGGACAGAATAAAAAATGAGAAGTGCACCTGCTTTAGCGAAATCCTCCTTGTTATAACTAAAATCCTTTAGAAATGTAATGCTATCGATGGCAGGGTTGTATCTCCGAGACGTCTCAAGCAGCATTATCTGAGGAAGACAAATGCCTGTTAGTAAAATACTGAAACACAATCATATTAAAAGCTACTTTAATGATCAAAGTTAAAAAGGATTTTAATAATAGCTTAATTCCTTCTGAACAGCATTACCGTCATTAAATCAGCAACAAACCTCTATGGTGGATGTTTTCAGCAGAGCGATCTGATCTTCTCTCGTGAGCTCGAGGAAACCAGGGAGCTGCTTGGCAAAATCCACAATCTCCTGAACTGACATGATTGCGAGCTCAGTGAAATGGGCGAACCGCTGCTGACGCACTTCTCGGTTCTGCAGATCCTGACTCTGCGGCCACGGCTGCAATTAGTTAAAAAGTAGTCAGGTCCATCTAACCGCACCAACACCAAAAATGGGCTTCGGCCACTTTACAGGTACAAACAAACTGTAATTTACCGTTACTTTTGGTCGATCGAGAAAAGACCTCTTGTTGCATTGCTTTTGCATGGCCACCAGCTTCTCTATCATCTCCTGCTGCTGTGGATCAAGCATGGCCACCTCCTGTGGAGGTGTGGGTGTGACCACTGTGGACGTGCGGGCCGTTTCCTCTTCCTGCTTCTTCATCTTTTTCAATCTGATTTGTTCCTCGGACAGCACACCTACAGATCAAACAAGACGCGCATCTTTTACCAAACCTGAATCTAATTCTTGCACACAAATACAGAGAAATCTAATCGTTCTCCATTTAACACACTTACACTGCTCCAGCATGCCCGCCTCCCGACACTTGCGCAGACGACACTGCTGGCACTTGCGCCGCATGTACATGTCCATTTCACAGCGGCCGTTGTTCTTGCACGAGTATTGGGCACTTTTAATTACACTGCGCCGAAAGAACCCCTTACAGCCCTCGCAGCTCAACACGTTGTAGTGGAATCCAGAGGCCTTATCGCCGCATACGCTGCACACCTCATTGCCCAACATCTTTGGAGCAGGACCCTTCTTTCTCTTCACCGGCTGACAGTCTACACACACAGAAAAGAAAAAAAGTTATGAAAATGACCAAATGCATCTTCCACAATTTAAACAGTTTTCTAAGGCTGAGGTGCATTTTATTACAAGTGGGATAAAAAGGTATTTTTTTTTATAGATGTACTGCAATACAGATGTTGTGTTCAGGATATTTCAAAGTAGAAAAGCACTCAGAGCACAAACCTCCACCAAGCTCACAGTTCCCGCTCATATTTTCTCTCGCATCCCAAATTATTACTCAGTAACACATGATGTTTGTCAGAGTGTAAAACAGCAGACAGAAACGGTCTATAGATGGTGTCAGCTGCCATCGCTTCATTGCCTATCTCACAATGTTAAAGAATCCTTCAAAACGTTTCTGGATCCAGGTGGTGATACGGATCACCTCCAATTTAGTCATTTCTTCATCTTCCCATTCTGGACATTTCCTGAATCCTGAACCCGTCCATAACTTTGAGTTATTTTGCAGATGAAAGACAGACAAACAGATAAACGCCGGTGATAACAAACTCCTTGGCAGAGGTAAAAATGATGGCCAAAGACAAGAAGCTTGCTTTAAATGCTTATATGTGGAGGTACTTGTGCTAAAATAATTCCCTCCAAAACTGAAACAACACCGTCAGCAATGTATTCAGCATCTTACAAGAATCAAGAGACTTCCCCAGGAAGCCAACTTGTACTTAAATCTTAGAAGTATTTTGCCTTTTCATCCACATGAAACTGGGCATTAGCATCCATGAAACCAATCGTGTCTGAAACCAGCTACCAGGGTGAAGAGCTCTGAAACTTCTACCCTCTCTGGCTCGTCAGGGCAGCATAACCGCACAACAAAGGGAAGAGACACCACGTGGTGAACATGCACGGAGCACAATCATAGCTGCTGCTTGTACAAGAGAGTACAGCACTACTGTACCACCAACAGCAGGAACAGGCAGAAATGGAGAACACAGTATGTCAGAGGTTACACGTTGTTCTGGATTTTAATCATCATAGCACATTTCACAGCTGTTTAGTACGTACTATTGTGCTTTCAAGGGGATGATGAAGCCTTTCTCCTAGATTTCTCTCCATTTTCACACCTGAACCAGCTTTGGCATCATGTAGACATAACCTAAATCCAGTTTTTCTTTACACTCATACACAGAGCTTCTGTGTGTAAACCTTACAATGAATGTAAATTGTTTTTCTTAATTTGAAAATTCATTTGATAAATGTAATTATATATTTGTATAAATTTTTCTGGATGTGCCCACAGAAGCTTAACATAGACAGAAAGAAAAATAAAAAGTTAGTTGAAAAGACACCAAATCCTAATGAATTGCACATTTGCATGGGCTCCAAAATGTTAAAATACTGCATTAACAACTTTGCTTTATTTAGAGATATATAATTTACCTTTTTATAAGGGAGCTGGTTTGAAAAGAAAAAAAACCCAAAAATAAATATTTTCAACATTTGCATTTCCATTCCACCTCTCTCAAACATGTTTAGAAAATGTACATTGTTGAATTGTTATGTGTGAATATGGCTTGTCTGGAAATAAAGCGTGTAATTCATAGTGAGCAGGTGTGCATGCTGATGGCTTTTAATGCTTGACAACAACAGTCTCTTGCAAAAAAAACCAAAAAAGCTGGATTACATACCCCGGATATACTACCTTTACTGGGGTTGACTTACCCAAACATCAGTACTGTACTGTACAGTACTGTTAAGCTGGTTATTAACATAATTCAGGGTTTTGCTATGCCGATGTGTGTTTGAATCCGCTTCAGCTGACCAATTGCAAACATGGGATAAACTCTGCAGAGCTGGCAATTATACAATGGAGCAGCAAACAAGTATTCTTCCGAAATACACTGATTTTAGAACACATCATCACTTGGGATCAAGTCAAGAACAAGTAACATCATTCTTTAAAAAGGTATTGACAGGGCTTTGTTTCTTCATCAAAAAGATTGCATGCAACCTTAAAAACTCTCTCTCCTAAGCGTTCCTCTCTCAATACGCCCCCCTACATCAATAGAAGGAAGAAAATAACTTGTGGTGTAAGTTACATGGACTTGTTTCACATATATACATACAAACGCACACTTCTCTTTTATCATTGCTGATGTGAGAGAACTAAGGAGACAAAACTGCAAGTTTAGAAAATCCCTAGTTGCATCGTATCATTTTGATTCCGCTTCGGTGAAATCGAAATGTTCCATGAGGAGCAACTGGATTTAAAGGCACTCCACTCTGGAGATCCCTTCTGTGAAGGATTTCTCTGCTTTTCCTGCCTCAGCTCCTCAGGAGCTTCTTATCCTTTTCTTTCATCTTTGTGCATTTAAGGGATTGGAAAATCCTTGAGTATGGTGCAGAAGAGAAGACACAAAGCTTGAGTTAGCGTAAAGCTCTTATGATCCCAGTGTGCTCTGCTGCATGAAACTTGTCTCTTCGGTAGTCTGGGCTCTCTCTTAGTGGGAAGGCACAGGGAGCCCCATTATGCCCTGTCAGATGCAACAATATGTTTACATGCTTTTCATAAAAACAGGGGTTCTCAATATGTTGAGTGCAAAGGTAGTATTGCTAGATCGCATGACATAAAAATCAGTCTATCATCCATCCCGTCACTTGATTGTTACACAGTAAGATGACGTCTGAATGTTTCGGACCTTTTTGACAGTTTTCTTACAAACAACGGCGCTAAGACCGCTAGACCCCTCGATATAAGATCTTTTGCAGGCCGCGTGGTCTGTGGGGGCTATGAACAGTTCTCTGTCTCTTCGTATGTAAAGTCATGATATAAAGAATATACACAGTTGGGCCATCTCCCGTCCCCTCATCTAATGCAGTTTCTACCTTTCACAGTTGTTTGTTGATCCACTGAAGCACTTTAGGAATCAGCCTAATAAAATATAATCTATGTGCGTCGTCAGATTTGCGGAGCGGCGTCACTGCAAGTATCCCAAAAAACTGATAGACTGCAGTGAAAAATGCAGCCAGATCTTAATGATCTGTAAAATCAAATAAAAAGAATTTCGGGGGGTAAACGCTCCATTTAGCTGCATCCTACATATTTGAATCCAAACAAGTGTCGAACGTCGTGCTGTGGGCAACAAATGCGAGTGGTCCACTGTGTGAGGGTCTCATCTTTAAATGAGCCGCTCCTGCAGAGCAAAGATCTGCATCCTACCGGAATCATTTCACACGGCAGCTGAGCTGCTCATATTTCAACTGATATAATGGACAGTTCCTGATCTGTTCAAAGAAAATAGAAATAAGTGTTTATACTGTTATGTTACTTCCTATTTAGGAGGCTGGAACCCATTTAGAAGTCACAGAAGCGCTGTCAGCAGCTACTGTCCGGACTTTGCAACTCTGGCTGATTTCAGTGCAAGTCATCTAAGTCATGGCAAAAAAAATCGACATGGTTAAATGTGTTGCGCAGTATTTATAGATAAATGTAATATATGTATTTTTGTTCGACGCTGCACACAACACAAACCCAACTGCCAACAAGGACCAAAGATAAAAAAAAATGCAGTGATTTCCACAGATTTTCCTTGTTCCTTTGTCTTCCCGCAGCCACCTGACTATCCTGCTGTGCAAAGCATTCATGAGAAGGAAGTCGCGGAAAAACTTCAGACATTTTCTGGTGAGTTGAAAAATGTTTAAATGAGTGCACTCCAAACCTAAAATGACAGCAATCCCAAACTTCAGGATAGACCTTTCTAAGACTGGGTGTGCTACTGTAGCAGGATTATTATTTCTTTTAAAACTGGTTAGTCTGGTCTGAAGAAGCAGTCACACCAGTTGTAATACAAACACTCCCATAACTGCACTGGACTCCACTTCTTTTCTTTGTGTTTTATTCAGATTTATTAAAAGAAAACTTGACCCAGCTCCATCTTTGCTGTGTTCTACAGCCATTTCCTCACCTATGCTGGTGGATGAGTCACCTGCAGCAGGATCCAGCTTAATGTCGTTTGGCTCTACTGGCAGAGGGCTGCTCATGTCTGTGGTTGAAGGGCCATTATGAGGGGGGACGAGGAAGTCATCTTGTTGGGAGAGGTCAGTCAGTGACAGCAGGCCATCTGGCTTCATTGTGGCGCTTCGTCTGCTCTCCTCAACCATGCAGTCCAGCTGCAGCTCAGAGGCCCCGTCAAACACCTTACTCTCATCTGAGAACACAAAACAAAGACCCTTGTTGACAACCGTTTCCTCTATCGTCTTCTGTTGTGACAGGTGTTTAAAATAAAGCTCCGTGTTTAGAAACAAATGTGCACAACAAAAAAAAAAAAAAAAAAAAAAATTGCTGGAAATGTGTCTTTGTTAGATGCTTGTAAATAAATATTCCCCACATGTGGATATCCTTTAGGTGACAGATTTACAAAACAACAGTGCTTATTATATTTTTAGAAATCAGCGTTCCTCTTAGCCAAAACATCATAATCTAATGTATTTTAGCATTTACTTACAAGCAAACACCAGTTTTGTGACACTAACAATGAGATGTATCGCAAGATTAGCTTATCATTCAGTCTTTTTTCTTACCATGACCAACATCTGGGATATCAGTCACAGACAGCGTGGACATCTTCTGCAGAGCAGCTTGTCATTACGAAATCAACGTGTTCCTGTGCAATAAAGACAGTAAACATATTCAGTTGCAAATGCAGTGTTATTTAAAATGGAAAAAGCTCAACTAAAATGTCCAAATGAAAACAAAATTACGGGAGAAATTGGGTCCTGAAAAATGAAGCAGCTTCCCCCCCTCCACCTATGCTGAACAGGTAGAATAACCTCCAGAAATAATAATAAACAGAAATGCAGGATTTAACCTCCTCACACGCTCTTTGACACAATGCGACAACATGAGGATTATGTTCGCACACAAAACAAGGATGTGGTTACACTGCATCGGTGACAGGGCCAATATGCTAACCATAATGTCGTTCTTAGAAAGATCTCAAATGAAAGAAATCTCCCTGTGATCTCAGATTCTGCTTGTACAAACATGCGCGCTACAAAGCCAGCTAGATGCAAAAGCAGAAACGAAAGCCTGTCATGTGGCACATACAGATAAATGTCAGGAAGCTGATTCAGCAGATTTCTTTGCTATTCTTAACCTGCCAACAGGAAAGTAAACCAGCTATAGAAAAAAAAAATTCTGAGACCACTAAGACCCAGAAATATCAAGCACATAGGACAACCATAACCATCAACTGAGCTTTATATTCTTTAAAATTCATTACAAGTTGCATGCTCATTGCATGTTAATTTAATGCACTTAAATGACACAAATGCTGCAATGACTGTGTTAAAAAGCAGTTTCTGGTTCTGAAAGGTGATTAAATGCCTCACAATTCAAAGCATTTTGTCAAAGCAATGAAGAAATCCTGAATATGTCTCAGGATGTTTCATTTCTAGTGATTAAAGGGATGAATAAAGTATTTATCCAGTGTACCGACTGCAGTCAGTTCTACCATCTCCTGGTGTAACACATTATTCTGCCTATCCATGCTCTTAATAACGTATTACTTTTGGTTTACGTCTTGATTTCCATCATTAAATAAGAAACCATGACAGGAACATCAGAGGATAACCTGTATCATTTCGCCACAATGCTGCAGCATAAAAGATTTCCTGCACTATTTAAAATCTGATTCAAATATTACACAGAAGTATCTTACCAAGGGTAGTGGATAAGTTCCCAATGTTTCCAACTAGCACAAAACATTTAAAAGACAAAGTGTGTGTGTTCATTTGAACTGAAAAAATTACGTAAATCTTCTGATTATTGCCATAATCTTTACAAGGAAATTACAAGGAAAAAGCCACAATAGCGCTGAGCCAATAAAATAGGTGCTACGTTAGAGATGTTGGTCATTTGCCAAGCGCCACTGATAAGCTCCTCAACACCGCAGTGGATGAGTAAAGGAAACACTGGTCCAAGCGGTCAAAGTTAAAAGCTTCCACATGACATGAGGAGGAAACTGAGGGACAAACAGGGAGTTACTTTATTGTTTTATTCTAAGCTAACACTTGTTATCATAGAGATGAACTTTTTCTTAGCGAGACTTAGGATGTTGATTACTCAATTATATTTTAAATTATAAAATTAGAATACAAAGTGAAAATCTTTTATGTAGGGCTGCGCAATTCTGGGTAAAATGGAAAATTACAATTTTTTAGTACAATCACGATTCCCTCACGATTTTTTTTCAATATAAATATTTATTGCACAGATCACCGGCATGTCAACTTCGCAACACCTGACACTAAATATAAAAACAATAAATGTCACTTTTCTTTTATTGAGAAAAAGAGGCAGTGCTTGTTTTTGTGCAGATGATGTCCCTGATCAAAATGCAGTAGAATCGTGGTCTTTTTACTTATTTTAAAAAATTGTTATTTAGAAATGAGATTGCATACAATGTGAATTGAGATCACGCTTTTTTAACGATTAATTGTGCAGCCCTACTTTCATATATACAGAGAAGGAAAATCCAATGATAGAAAAACACCAATTTCCACCCAAATTAATCTGCAACAGCGACTCTGTGACAGGTACAGAGCTGGACTGACCTTACCTCTGAAGTTGATGTCTTACTTATCGCCTGTCCATCTTGCCCATGTGAGTCCTCAACCTCAGTCTGTCGATATCTCTGGGCTGATGGAGGACCGGCTGGCCTGATGAGCCCTACAGGGTGCCAAAACCCCTGTGACTTATTGTGCATAGGTTTTAATGACTTGATGCCTTGAGGAGGGTTAGTAGGAAAGAAGTTCCTTTCTGCAATGCCCTATGGGAGACTGGAGAGAAATCAGAGGGGGAGGGAGGAGGCAGGGTGAAAAAGGGAACACAATAGGTTACTATCGGTCATTAGCATGGCCCATATATGCCAGAACGCACAGACATCTAACGATGACTCATTATTTCTTCCACTTTCTGCAATATAACCTTCACCATGGTCCCCTGCTGTCCCGGCCCACCACCAATCCAAACTCTTCTCACAAAACTAAGCGATAGGATGAAAATCAATGAGAGGATTAACTATAAGGAAATAACTAACAAAAAGGGACAAAAACACTGTAAAAACACAAACCAATATGTAAAATGTCCAAGTTTGATTTCTTAAGATCCAACAGTGGATAAAAGACCATCGTTATCTGGTTTTCACATCGAAAATATATCACTCAGAGGTATAATCATTTATTGACTGAATTAGCTTTCTTTGGTTGTGACCCTGTGTCATCTCCACCCTGGTCTCGCGGTTAAAGTCCAATGTCCCCTGCATGTTATCAGTCAGCCACCTTTGTACATGAGCATGTTTTGATCAACTGCTGGAAATGAAAGCACCAACAAAAATCAATAAAGCAAAATGACCATTTATTTAGTTGACTTCATGGCGTTACCTAATCATTCCTGGCAAGGCAAGATCTACACGCACAGACTTGGTGTTACTGCAGAACAAAGTATTCAACTTCTTATTTGTAACATCAGAAGTTGATTCATATTAAGAGTAGATAAAATGATCATCTTGCATGTCTGCATCCATGTGCCCAATAAAGACAATTTCACAATTCAATTGTCTGTTGTCTGCCAGTTAAACTCTGGTCCAGTAACCATTTTGAAATGGTGGAAAACAACTGACTGCATCTCCGATTCATTTTTATTTGGAAAGTCAGCGTTTGGGTAAAAAACTGTCAGCAAGGATGTTAATGGGCTATATCAATGATTGACAAAGCAATGGCTGCGTTCATAAGTATCCCCTGTGAGAAAGTCTGTCTGGAAAAATACCGTCCGCTGGACTGAGTGGGAAACGTTACATTTTCAAAGTCTCAGACTTACAGCGGATGCAACTCTCTGTACTGAAGCAAAAAGAAATCACCAGATTCAGCAACAACTTGGTGTCAAACGGAAAGAGTCAGTGCTTTCAGAATCACAGACTCCTGAGCGATACGACGTTCCCATGTACCGCCTGATGGAAGAAGAAGTTCATGTAAAGCTCACAGATCCACCCTGTTTTCACTTCTTCTGGCAAGTATGAGCGAGGCTGTGTTGGGTCACCAAACTAACAGCAAAAGTAGAGTCAAGGCAGGTACAATAAGATCCCATCAGTGTATCTAGATCTGTTTAAGATTTATTTGCAGATTTTCTGTTTAAGTGAGGAAACTGTCAGGACACAACCTTCACCTTGTGCATCTTGATTCCTTATTGATTTTTACACATTCACTATCATTATCTCCTGCTAGGAGCCATGTGCTTTTCATCTTCAGATTTCTTTTACAGACTGTGATGTTTGCTCTCAAAATGAGCAAAGATCTATTTAAATCCCCTCATAACACAGCAAGTGTAAAGCTTCATGTGCCATCTGTTAGAAAGCAAACCTAAAGTGTGACTAATCTGCCTTTTCTTAAAAGGCCCTTTTCCAAACAAACCTTTGTCCACAGCAACCAGTAAGCTCTGGTTTAGCTTAATTTGATGGCAGGACATATGAAAAGTAATTATTTGCAAACTTCTGTATGAAGTTATGGCCAGGTTATCGTTACAAATAATTAGTTCCCAAATGGCTTACCTAGTTAAACAACTAAATAAACTGTAGCCAAGTTTATCTCATATTCCCGAATGATACGCAAAGGGGCTTTATCCCTAGAGCTGCACAATATACTGTTTGCGCATCGTCCTCGCAGTGTAGCTATGTAAAGTAGGCCTATCGCAGGTCCTGCAACGCAGGAGGCAAATGAACTCAGCATGTTCCCATCAGTCTCAAGTCTGCCCGACTCACACTGCTAATAAGCAAACCAATGTGGTAAAACACAACTCCTGCTTGCAAATGAAAAACATTCACTATGGATCTATTACAATAACAGGAATGATTTTCAAATATACACAAAAATGATACTAGTAATACATACTAATAACAAAAAAGAGATAAGATGGATGCAGGTTAGCTGTCAACAAGATGGGAGGGTGCAGCATAATTTTAGTGCTATTCATGTCATCAGTTGAAAAATTCTGTATAAGTTCATATTGATATATATCTCACAGAGTTAGAAAAAAAATTCCAATGTTAGTTTTTCCAATATCATGAAGACATACCGACTTCTCATGATTCCCGGTAGGAGTAAGAAAAGTCATAAACTTTGTATTAGCGAATCATAAGACTAACAAGCAACAGCAACCCAAATGTTTTTATGACAATTTCAACTTTATTAGAAACTACATCTAACCAGGTTGCCCACTTTTACACAGGCTGCATGAAAAATTAAGAATGATGGTCTATTAATAAGTCTTTGACATGCCCCCCACCCCCTTCCCCACAGGCAGACCTACATCACAAGCAGGTGAAAGTGCAGCTGCATTCGCTCAGCAACATTGTTGACTCTTTCTCTGTAACGAAGATCTTTGTTTTCCTTGACCTTATCACAGCTTCTATTAATGTAAAAGGTTGCTGTTCAAGGAAAGCTTCATTGAAAGATGATATAAAGTCAACTTACTATGTAGTCTAGCACATCCTTGAATCTAGATTTAACTGAATACAATCTGCTCTGATGTTTACAAACCAAGGAGTGGGATACAGAGCAGATGAAAGTTGTCTCCTAATTTCTGGACATCAGCAGTAAAAGGACAGATTACTGATTACTGTGACACAATTTGAAGCAGATTAATATTTAAGCCTTATTGATCTTGATCATTTCATTCACGTTAAGCTACTGATTTAAGGTCTCCTTTCTTTTACACTTATTTTGGATGCTGCAGACACAATGTGCAACCACCTAAATGTAGTAAATGAGTATCGAGGACAAGTTGCTCTTCCACTGTTTAACTGTTAATGCAGTTGGGTTTTGTTTTTTTCTTGCACCAAGGTTGCCCAAATCGTTTACATGGCAGTTTGTGGGGGGGCTAGGACAAAAGGGATGTTTAGTACTAACCCTGTTCAGACCAAGACTGGAGAGATCGAACAGTGTGGATGAGTCTTGTAAAATGATTAGGTACTTAACAGTTAGCATTTTCAACCAGGAAATAAAAAGCAGTTATAATCATTTATAATCTGTGACTTTATAAATATGAGCGAATGTTTGACACCTTCCAGGAGGTGTGTTGTAACCATTATTGTAACAAATTGCATGGTTGGCGTGATCACAAACTTGATGCTAACATTAGCCAAGTTACTTAAGAAATGTTGATATTTTACTCCAATACAATAAATGAACAAAATGAAACTAAAAAACGGGCTCGGATCCAAAATATTAGCTAGCTATGTCGGCATTTGACTCTGTCAAAGGTTTAATCACTTACCAGCAAACATTTCAGTGATAACAAACAAACAAAATGATGTTCAGGTGAGATTAGCTTTATGGTCAAGCCACACAAGGCCAATACCGTCAACGTTAGCATAACACCCCACACACACGACACAGACTCCATATTAACAACTTAAACTTAGCTGGCTTGGTTAACTGCGGACTAATCTATCTTCAAATGCATCTGGAAATAAGAAAAAAGCTTATTCTTCTCTTACCAGAAACTTAACCTTTTTGTGGCCGCTTGCCGGTTTGTTGAGGTGGGCTAGTCCGTCCAGACGTGGTTCTTGACAGCGCCGTTGACAACCGAAGCTAACACGTTAGCTCGCTATTCAGCATAGCTACATCATGTGATCGAGTCGCCCCAGGCAGCTCAGGCTGCGGCTGGCTGTCGCAGCAGGAAACGCAGAGCCACCGCGGGCTTTGCAGCCCCGGATTTTGCCTTACAGGCAGGATGTTATTAAACACTGCTCTCAAGCAAAGCCCTTACGCTTCATGTTGAATAAATGATCAATTATTATTTTATATTATCATAGTATGGATTATAATGAAACCTCCCAAAACACAAGTATTATTGAATAATTATTTGATTAATTTAAGTACTTTATGTAAAAAGATTCTATTATTATTATTATTATTATTTATTTATTTATTTATTTATTTAGAGATATTTCTACAGTATTGTGTAAGATCACAAGCCAGGTCATAGTTGATCATTTTACTCATTCAAACCTTAATTTTATTAGGAGATAAAACTGCATTTGACCTAGGAAAATCTAAATGTAGCACAGCTTTAACTAGCAATTATATTTTTCATTTACACCTTTTGCCAACAAGGAAGTGTCCAAATGCTGGTTTCCTGGTAGAATTGTTAAGAGTTAAGTGTAACCTGTAAGAAGCTTATAATAGTCCCAAATTAACACGATAAAAAGAAACCCCACATTTTTTCAGTAGAATTGGGGATCAGGGCGTTGGGCATCCAAAAACATGTTTGATTAATCCTTCCACAACTACTTTAAAGTGTGCTTACTTTATTTTAGAGCACCAAAAATGCACACAAATTCACTTGTCCAGCAGTTGAAATTTTTTTCACTTGAAATTATTTGACCCTCCCATTAAACTGAGTATTTAGTAAATGTCATGTGTCCTAGACAGAATATTTTGTGCATTTTAATACAGTTGCTGCAAGATGTAGCAAAATGTACGGTAGCAATAAACCCCGAGAGAAATATGTTTTTATCCATACATTTTACAAAAAGAAAATAATTTTTAAAAAATCTCTAATGCAGTGATTATTCATACTTAAAATGGCCGTGACAGGTTGAACAGATAACAAAATGCCATAAGCTCATAATAATTTCATATGATTTCACCAAAATGAATTGAAAAGAAACAGGAGGCAAATTGTTCACTAAATTTTGTAAAAATTATATAATAATGTGCAACACATGCTCTTAAATAAACACTATAAAAAGATACATTTAATTCTTTGTTTTATAGATTGTATTGTATATAATACAACACAAAGCAAAATGTATTAAAGTTTTTCCAGTAAAATGCACAGGATGTATACATTTATAAAATGCTTTTTTCGATTTATAATATTTATTTTTCTACAGACACACTGACCAGTGACGTCACGTTTACATCTGCTAATTGACCTAGTTTCCGGCCGGCGGCGGAAAGACACATTTGCCCCTGTTGTATATAGACCGTAGAGTCATCTATTTTTAAAGTTTTTTACAGTTTGTAAACAAAGAGTTTGTGTGGTGCAGTAGGTTGCAAAAACAAAGATACAAAGGGTGGTAATTTAACATTCCATCGTTTTACTGCTAACACCGAAAGAAGAAAAAATGGATTCAAGCCATTCGCCTCTTAAAAGCCGAAGATAGTTTGAAACTTTGGGAACCGATGGACCACGATTGACTTTGCTGAGAGCATTTCAACAAAGTCTAGAGGTGTATAAGTTTATATAATCTTATAAATCCATTAAAAATTAAATTAGATTCTTCATGTTGTTCTGTATCTGGCTCTACACAGACTGTGTGTGTCACTGTTTGAAAAAAACACTGGTTCAAACACAATGGCAAGCAAAACAAAATTAGGAATTTATCTTAACATTTAATAAGTCTATCAATTATTTTTTTATGCAAATTATGTTGGATGTCTGTTCTTATAAAGTTTTAGTGATTGATGTGTTTATTAAATACATTTCATGATATGTAACAGCTACAGTATGTAAAAGCAATTAAATACTGTGTACTTCAACAAACCGCCACTAGATGGCAGACTGACAACATGAAACAGGAAATTAGAAGCGCTGAAGCTTCACTTCCGCCAAAGAAGAAGCCAGACCACAACAACAGGCGTGTGTTTACCGTTTTCCTCCTGCACTTTTTCACGTACATCGTTTCAAATCAAAGGACACTATGCCTGTAATCTGTGCAGCAACAGGATGCAATAATAAGTTTGTGAAAGGATCGGAAATAAGATTTTATCGGTAAGTTCTCAAATCTGAAACGGAGGCTTTGAAGTTTTCTAGGGTGACATTTTAAGCTAGCTTTATTATTTGATAAGGCAAACTATATACACAGGGTGCGGAAATTTAAACTACCGCAGATTATTTCTTTACTCCCCAATCAAAAATGTAATTATAAAGCTTCCATTTTAGGGAAATCTATATGCAAGGATGAAAGACTGAAAAGGTAAACTTGCATGCTTTCTCAAAACGTGTTTCCGTTTTTAGAGCCACTTCATGGACCCTTAAAAATAACAATTTGAATGCAACTTAATACGCTACCATGAAATAAAAATAAAGTAGAAAACTAATTTTATGCGCTGATTAATCAGAGGGCCATCAGAACCATCCAGCTAGCATCTGTGAGGATAACAGTCCACGTTGCATGCACAAGCACTTCTGTGAATGCACCTCAAAGCCTGAATGATATATGAATAATATGTACAGGTTTCAGAGCAAATTGTGTTAAAAAAATCATTTCCATCTCAGGGAATGCCTTGCATATATCTCTACGTAAAAAAACGAATTAATCTGGAAGTCTGAGATCCTTTAGATCCACCATCCTGCAAGTTTTAGATGCATGTGTTGGAAGAAGAGATCCATGTAAAAGTTGCAGGATAGTAGATCTCGATGACCGAACATGGACACCCCTGACTTACATGATTGTCTTAAACTAGCTGATAATGTGAACAGAACATATATAAAATGTACACAGTTAGAAATATCCTCATTGGTCAGAGCAGGATTTGTAAAGATGTGAAATAAACTATTGCGAAATGTAGATAAAAATTACATCACTACCGCTTAAACATCAGACATAATTTGGAAAACATGACACAAATAGCAAATTTAGGCTATTTTTTTGTTGTTTTTTTGCTTCATAGAAATAAGAGTTACCATCCTGCAGTGTGGTCTGAATCATTTACTCTGATTTGTCAGGTTCCCTCTTAGCAAGCCTCAACTTGCCACCAAATGGGTGCAGAGCCTCGGCATGAAAAACTTCATCCCGACAGCTAATACTTGCCTCTGCTCAGAGCATTTCAGGAGCGACTGCTTCAGGGACTACAACGGCAAACAGTTCCTGAGAGAGGATGCAGTGCCCACCATATTCAGCCAAGGGCAGGACTCCTCAAAGGTGCGATCTCCGACATTTTTTTTTCAGTCTGAACAAGTGATCCTTGTTATATTATTGACTTTTTTTGTATATGAGATAAACAGTTAACTGTGCACATTCTGCAGATTGAACTACGTAAAAGAGGAGTTGTACCCAAAGAGACAAATGTGGCCACTCAGATGGGGACGCAAGCTGACAGAGAGAGAGAGAGAGTGAGAGAGGCTGCTATGCGCAGAGAAAAAAGAGGTGGAATCAGGGTGAGTTTTCTGATACTTTTGTCCTTCAGCAGAGAACGTTTTCTCCTAAAAAATGAAGGTGATTTTAATCCAAAAAAATAGATTATTGATTAAGTAAAAATCTGTTTTAGGAAACAAAGGGGCAAAATCGATCAGCCAGATCAGAGTGACGCAGCA
>JBAMHX010000001.1:5962349-5973958 GCA_037177515.1 Pseudomugil tenellus
ATGCTGGCCTTGCTTTGACTACAACAACCAAGGTCTTAGCAGATGGTTTACTAAAGGTCAGAATAACATCAGTTTAGAAGCCTTATAGTCAGACCTTTCAGCTAGACATTAATTAAGAGCAAAGTAATTAAGCTAATACATGAAATTCCTCTACATGACCTTGAAGACAAATTAAGTTTGTTGCATTTGCTTGTGCAGACCTATGCAGATATGCAAACTGGTGCAGTTCTATCCACACAGGCTTGTGATCAGGTCTCCAGTAAAGAGAAGTTGTTCAGCAGCTGGGCATCAGCACAAGCATACAGATCTTGTGTTCCATAACTAAGGTACCCAGGAAACCCTCGTGGCTGATCATGAACTTTACATGACTGTGACCTTGTACACTGGTGGAAACGACTAAGCTGATTAATAATGATAAAAGAGGAATAAAATGGATGTTTTGGAATGACCAAGTCATCTGAGATCAGGTCACACATAGCTCAGGAGGGAAACCCAGACTTCCCTCTCCCCGGCAACACTTTCTAGGTCCTCCTAGGGTGTCCAAATGTGTTTCCAGACCAGGAGGCTTCCTAATCAGATGCCTGAGCCACCTCAGCTTAGTTGCGTTGAAACACACCTGGACATGCATCAGATCCTGGAGAACCTTCCTGCCGGTAAGCATCTAGTAGTTGAGCCTTCACAGAGCCCAGCTCGAAAAAGCTACAGTTTGCCATCACCACGGGGGTCACCATCTGCTGCGAGGAGTTGAGTGGGCCGTGTGGCAGACAAAGCCACGACCCTGGATGTGAAGATTCCCACAGTGACATAAAAACTATTGGGACATTAAATCAAAAGAATGTAAAAGTAGAAATGCCTCAGAGCTGAGGTTGTTTGCAGAAGAAAGCATTGAAACTACAAACTGAAATACAAGACTGATAAAACAGTTTCTGGAAAAGTGTCTTCGCTTTTGTAATAGTTTCTGTGTTAGTAAATAAATCCAGTGATTTTATATTTTGAAGATCAGGTCTTGCTGTACATCTGTCCATTTAGAAGAGTTTGTTTGCATATTGCTTTATCCAATTCAGGGTTGCATGGGACTGGAGCCTATCCTAGGAGTTAGCAGGCAAGAGCAGGTTACCAGTCCATTGTACGGTCAACATAGAGACCAAACTCGCATTCACTCCTAGAACTGATGTAAAGCAACTGTTTAAGCTAACATGCATGTTTTAGGAATGTGGGAGGAAGCTGGAATACCTGGAGAACCCATCTGTACATCATGGGGAGAACATGCAAACTCCACACAGAGAGGCTGCAATGCAAACATCCCTCCAGATGAGGATCAAACCAGCGACCCTCTAGCTGTGAGGCTGCTGTGCTAACCACTACTCCACTGTCCAGTCTCATGTAAGAGGTGATCCTGAACGAATATATATCCACTTTTTTATTCTCCATTATTTCATCCGATATTAATACGATGTTACTCTATATCAGCACCAGCTTAATGCTTCTGTGGAGAATCTTCACAGTTATCGAACATGAAACACGACTCTGTAAAAAATGATTACTTTGTTTTATTAACCATGTTGCCTGATTTCCAGTAACTGACCGCACAGGAACTAATCATTCACCTCTCCCTCCTAACTGACCCGAGGCAGCAGGCAGCCAGCATGACGCAGCAGTTCATTGCGGTGCCCAGAGACAGCGTTGCAGAGCTCCTCAGACATTAATGTCTCATTTATACACACCCCGCTGTCCTTGAGCTCAGCTGCAGGTGAAGGATAGCTTCGCCTCACACCATCTGCATATTTCAAAAGACTTTAAGCCAGGAATGAAAATCAGGGTCCTGCCAGACCTGAGGTCTGCAGTACAACACTGCTGGAGATGTTACTTTTAACGGACATATAAATAAAATTGTAAGAGAGTATTTAGTTTGTAGGAGAAATGTGTGCAATTAGTTTCCCATAACAGCACAAAAACAGTTGTTTTATTAAATGTAGGAGTGCTATTCTATTCTTTTTGCCTTTTACTGCCTACATTGGTGCATTTTATAGCTCATTTGTAAAGGGGCTGAAGATAAATTAAGCTTATTAATATTTATAAAATGCTTTGGGGTGAGTCAATGCAAAAAAAGTCATTTATCAAAGCAGCTGAAGTTTTTGGTTCAAGCTGAACATCAAATTTAAGGTAAAAATGTCCCAATGAGGCTGTTTGTGGTCCAAAAGCAGAATGAAAGAGACCACCTAAACCTAAGCATCACCCTTGAAATGACACCTCTCACTGGGACTACTGGTAGCAATCTGAGGGATTTTGTAGTTTTATGCTGATGTTTGAAGCAATATGAGTACACCTTGTTAAGAGAGTGGTTAACTCATGTGATCCATTACAAGCTCTTTGTAATGAAGTCTTTGAAGCTGGATGGGATCCTTCAGCTCATTTTTTAATTATGTCAGTAATCAGACTTTACTGATGACAGATTGAGTTATCTTAACAACTACTGGATGGATTGTCACCTGAGGCCTGCTCACAGTCACGAACGCCTGTGGATGAATTACAGCTTTGCTAATCTACTTCTCATGCAGTGTCTTGGTGAGAGAAAACTTTGGTCATGAAGCAAAAACCAAAATCGGCACACAGGCATGGTGAACTAATAACACATTACCATCCACGTCAGTTAATCCTGCAACCTTCTAAACATATCGGAATTCAGCTCTGAAAAACAATGTAATACTTCATTTAATGGAAAGGTTTTACATTATCAGGACAGGACTGACCAATAACACGAGTGCCATTATTCTTACAGACTAAAACAAAGTCAAAATACAGAAACTGAAACTGAAAACTTGATGCAACCTCAATGGTTTCATTAGATTTCAGAGGTTAAGTAGCAAGTTGCTGCTAATCAAATGTACCTAATGGATCATCAGGAAGTCTGATCACAAACGGACATTTTGGCAGTTTTATTGGTGCTGAGAATTCCCCTGTGTGTTAACACAACGCCAAGAAAAAAAAAATCCGCCTAGAAACATTTTTATCTTTCTGCATTGAGACAAATGATTCAAAAGCATCTCCAGCATTTCCAGGAATGGATGTCCCAGAAAGTCTAAGACTTTGCATCATTCAGAGATGCTGCAGCATCATCATCTGCACAGGTTTCAGTTAGCATGCTAAATATTCACATTCATATAATTTGAGAAAGACGGAACGTGTGTTTCTTTTATGGAGAGGTGTTAAAAAAATCTATTAGCCTGGATCAGGTTTGCAACGTTGTATCTATCACAAGACTTTTGGAACAGTATTGGACTGGTGGGACCAAAGCAAAGGTAGCCTACTTGGTAATGAGGCTGTACAACAACTTGGTGCAAGGCTGATTTTTTTTCAAAAAGGATTTTTTTCCAACCTGGATGCCATACAGTCACTGAGATGACCCTGAACTCCTCTGTGTGCCAGAGTATACTTGGTGGCCATCTGTCAGAAAGCTACAGCTTGGCTGAATTTAGCCCATGCAACTGGATCATGATCCCAAAGACAGCAGAAAATGTTGAGTCAGAGAAAAAATCTGAAGCTGATTGCATTGCTGTGGTGTGGCCTTAGGTGACCTGTTCATAAAGAAACACCCAACTTCTATGCACCTATGCAAATTAGTCGAGAGGGGTGGGCTAATTTCCTGCAGAAAATGCATCTAAAAGGGTTCTAGAAATAATCGAATTAACCTGCTGTTGTATTTTCTTTCTTCAAATAAAGACTGATGCACCTGTTGTTGTTTATTTGAGATTATTTTTTCAAGTCCTAGCAAAGCCCAGATCACGTGTGTGTAAAGCTTCAGAACTGAAACGGTGTATTTTCTGTCCTGACTGTATCTTCAAGATATCAGATTTTCTCATTTATTTTTAAAAAGTTCCAGAAGAAATGATCTTAGCCTGTTTGCATCATTGTTTTTATTTCCTCCCTCTTGCAGGGTAGGCACAGCAAGAGACTCGTCTATGAACCTGATAAAAGGCCTATAAAGTACTGGCAGGAGCAGTAATCAGCAAGGCAAGAACACAAACCTCCAGAGAGCTGCTGGATAAAAACAACTCACTGCAGGACATCGATGACCTGAGCAGAACCCGGTCAGACGACATCCAACCTGTTGTGTCAGCCCTGAACTAAGATGAGTCTGTTTATGGTGGAAATAAAAACCTTGAATGTGCCGATGAGAAGGTCGAAGGTCCTTCGGGATGTTGACAGAGGATGAAGCAATCAGGCAGTCGCTTATTTCCCTTCACTGGAACACTCTGCAGTAAAGAACCTGTTGAACTCCCAGATTTTTTCTGAAGAATCCAACACTACAGAGACAATCATTAATATGAGCAGAAATCGTATTTTTTTAGCTAAATTCTAACCTTAGTTAGAATTTTTAGCTCTTTACAATTCTCGTTTTGACACTTTTGCTGAGAAACATTAAACACACAAGAACATATGAAAAGAGGAGAAGAATGGGTTCGAGGGGGAAGCAAGAAACATTAGTCCTTCTGTAGGATGTTTCTACAAAATAACTGATGATTCTTTTTTTTTATACAAAACATGGAACTAAGTTTTTCAAAGGTACAGCATGTAATTGCTGTTGCTTGTTTTTATTCCATTATCTGAAGCTACAACGTATTGTAGAAAAGCTTTGACATTTCCTGGATTTACAGTAACATCATATTCATATGCTGATGGGGATAAAAAAAGTGGATATTTATTCATTTATTCTTATAAGAGGCTGCACAGTGGAGTAATGGTTAGTACATAAAGAACGTAGCTGGTTTGAGCCTCTGCTTTGGGGAGGTTCAAATGGTGGTGTTTCCGTGTTAGTGGGGGTTTTCTCCAAGTACTCCAGGTTCCTTCCACCTTCTAAAGACATGCATGTTAGGCTAATTGGTCACTTTTACATTGTGAGTGTTTGTTTCTCTGTTGTTCCTGCGATGGACCTTCCTATGAACTTACTGGGATAGGCTCCTCCTATGGTCCTCAATTGGATTAAGTGCTATGGAATATGAATAAATGAATGAATGAATAAATTCATAATCTAACCAAAGAAAAAAACAAAGTCATTCATAGTCTCTGACACTCTCAGGCACTTAAAACACACAAAGCCTTGACACATCTACTATCAAGGAAACACATTAAATGCAAAAATAAAAAGTAAAGAAAATGATCAAATATTCCTATAAACAAAAGGAAATAAAACAATTTAAAGAATGGATAAAACAAAACAGAGTTCTGTAAATAGGTTGTGTTTTAAATAAGTGAAACAACACACATTTAAACAGGTAAAAAAAAGAAACATTACATTAAAAACCAGAGTAAAAAAAAGACAGACTGCAGAATCGGAAAAAAAATTTTAATTCAGTCTGCAATCATTGATTTTCCTGTTTTTGGTCGGCTCAGCAGCTGGTAGATTAGAGCTCAGAGATGAATCGGATTCTCATGTACGGAGCTGATGCTTGTCGGTTTGTCAGCTGTTTATCTCTTCAATGCAACATCGGATTGGCTTGACATCTACCGTTGAGTCTCTGGCCAAACAACTAATTATAGGCTGGCTTCCATTCAGATGCAGGATTGTTCTGTTGATAGCTGTAATTACAGCAACAGGATATGGTTTCAGCTCGAGTTTGGAAACAATTCATTCAGTTTAACCACCGGGACAGCACACATTACGTTTTGGGAAATTTTTCAGCACTTGCTGGAGATTAGTGTTCTCCTCAGCTCTTCACTTTGCCATACTCGCCAGAAAAACGGACTTTCTGAGAACTGCTTTCTAGCTTCTGTATGTAAGATTGAGTTACATTAATCCTCCAGACCTCAGGCTGTTTGTAGCAGAAGAGAAAACGATGCTTCTGTGACATGAAGTCTGAGAAAGCAGCAGCTCACACAGTACCTTCAGGCCATGGTCAATCCTTTTACGCGCCTCCTTGTACTCCTCCACTACAAGCAACCTGGGTCCGCTTTGCTTGCAGGGCCTCTTCGTAGTGTCAGCTCCTCTTCTTTCCTTGCTTCCTCCTCACAACAACGTGTCGAACTAACACAGACTTGATGTTTTATATACTTTCTTTTTGGCATCAAGCTTATTTAAGTCTTAATTTCAATTCTGCTTCCCATGCACGCTTAAACTTGTTGCGGGTCACAGATGGACCCGGAAATGTAAAACAGGGTGACATGCAGGGTTCATTCTGCATGTACAGAAATATATTATGAAATCATACTTTCCCTCTTTTGCTGTTATTGGTCATTTCCATTTATATATTTTTTATTCACTTATTAAAATACTCTAACATCTGTACTGGCTGAGATAGACAGCAGCACACTTTAATTATTAAATTTAATTGGAAAAAATAAGCAATGACCTTAAGCAGTCCAGCTGATTGTTTGTATTCATATCACTCTGTAATTCTACAGGCTGAATTAAAGGAAAGCAAACTTTTGGAAGCAGCTGCTGCATTTATTAACAAACTATTTTCAGTTACATTATCGGAAACGAGGCATCGATTGTTATCTGAGATGGATCCACAATAGAGAATAAAAATCTGGTTATCTAACTCTATGCTCTTTGACTCCAATTGTTCCGTGTTTAATTAATACGCTACAAGTCTTCAGCAAAGGCAATATGAAACTAAACTAAAGTAATTATTGGGGAAAGTCTTTAAGGAAGGAGAAAGAAATACGAAGGTGAAACATACAGTTATCAAAAGCCTACCAAATAAAAACAGATGCGTGTTTGTGAATGTGAGACGAGTGTTTGGGGAAATTATGCACATTACTAATGATTCATTTTTATGTTTCCATGTTGTGTTTATGTTAGATGTGCACATAACACTAACATTTCTGCATTTTCAGCCTGATGAGGAACATTTGAAGGAGTCAATAAGATTGGGTTTAGTCTTAATGAGTTCATTTATTTTTCTACTTTGGTCCTGCTGATTGCCTGTGTACTTGGCCGATAAAGGGAAAGCAATATGGCTGAATAAGTCCTCGGATTCTACAAATGTAGATGCAAAATCCAATTATGCAGATAGATAAGTTATTATCTGTGTTACAGAGCATATATATTAAAAAAGTAAACATTTTAATACAATCAGCTGATGTGTTCATGGTGTTGCTTGGTGACAAAGAGTACAGGCATTAAAGGAACAGTTCCCCTTTTAGGAAACTACGTTATCCATTTAATCACCAACAATGTAATTCCACTGTACACACTAAATATTGAGCACATATCTCATCTATCCTTCATCTCCATTAAACTGGATTGCTGTAATGGTCTTTTAACAGGACTTCTCAAAAAGAGCATAAAACATCTGCCGCTCATCCAGATGTACAGACCAGAGTCCAGATCAGAGTCCAGACCAAAGATGGAGAAGCAGCATTTAGCTGTTATGCTGCAAACAAGTGGAACAAACTGCCAGTAGAGATAAAATGTTCGTTATACGTAGAAACTTTTAAATCCAGGTTAAAAACATTTATTTTCTCATGTGGCTATGAATAAAACCTGGCAGTAATTTTTAAATTATTTTCTTTTGAATGATTTTATTTCATTTGTGATTTTCTTGCTCTGTTTTTATTCTCTTTTTTAACATCTGAAATGCTTTTGATGTTTTTATGTAAAGCACTTTGAACAGTTATGTACATGAAATGTGCTGTATAAATAAAGTGCTTTGCCTAAGCACAAGTCTGGAACAAGTACTGTGTTGAGTATAAGTTAAGGCATTTGTACTTTATTGAAAATCTGCATTTTTATGAAAAATATTTGTAAAGAACCACAGATATCTGTGTACTTAACAACTCTAGTAAATGATGAACTTGTTATTTTAATTTCTTATTTTAGTGGAAGTTGAACTAATCCAGAATCACATCATTGACAATAGATTTGAGTAAAAAAACAGATTTTTTGTCACATAAAAAATTGATGTAAATCAGCAAACAAATGTGCATTAATGCATATAAATCTGGCTCCCTTTTCACTATCAACAACATGTTTACGCACTAATGGTTTACTCTAACAAATCTATATGTATATATTTAAACCAAATGTGTCTGTTCAAGCGATGAATCAGTACTTTGGCTTAAATTCCTACAAACTTAAATTTTACAAAAAGTTTTTTCATGCATTTGCTACAATGGCTTTATTGGTCATCTTACTTAAGTAAAAGATCTAAAAATGTCTTCCAGCACTGGCTGAAATCAATTTCGTATTAAAATGGATGAATAATAAAAGAAAGGAAACTGTCAGCATTGTATTATGATCAAGTACAAAAAGAGATGTATCCATCTTCACCGAGTTGATGCTTCCGGCTTACTAAGCTTTTTCTACATTTAGTAAAGTCCAGTGAGTACACTTCACTGGTCAGCAAGCTTTTAGAAATACTGCAGACTCTATATTTTCATTTCCACATGTCAAAACAAGGTGAGGTATTTTCTTTTTCTCCGACATGCTCTTCCTTTCTCTGTGTGAAAACCTTACTTGGAGGATTCTGTACTTTCGGGGTCAGTTGCCTGGGTCAAGAGGAAAAAAGGAAATGTTAGTTGGATGTTTAATCTTGCAGTCACACTCATCTCAAACTTACTGCACGTAAGCCTGAAGTCATTTGGTTTGGAAAATTCAATCTGCTTGGCAATTATGCCAGCTGTCAAAAATCTGAGTGTGATTTTTGACAGCTCTCAGAGCAGGTGTCAAATCAGGCTTTTTCCTGTTGAGACTGATTGTCAAGGTGAAGCCTTATCTCCCCAACATAGAGTCCTGAAAGAAAAACTCATGCTTTTATAAAATCTTATCTGAAGTAACATATGAACTGCAGGTCAGATGCCACCTAATTCTCAACACAACAGCTTGTCATTTATCTGACTTACACAGAGATTCTTTCATTGGCTCGCTGTCAGATGGATTTGAGATTTTATTGCTTACTTTTAAAGCTTACATAGATTGGCACAAACCTTTTTCGCAGGTTGTTTCTACATTTAGTCTTCTAAGATCACTGCAGTTAACCAGCCAAATGTTATAAGATTCTTAATTATCCAGATAAACCAGTTTACAGTAAATCTAACCCCCACTCATATACTGGATGAATCAAATAATATTTAAATATATCAGTCGAGCATCAGTAACGTATAATATTCAGATTGTTGTTTGCAGGCAGGCTTTCTGTGTCTAGCGAGTGCAGCGCTGACTTTACCCTGAAACTGATCACATTTGTTAAAATGTCATTTTGTGGGTTTGATGAACACATCTTGTTTCATAGTGACCTGTCTTTAAGCTTACACATTGCTTTTGTCACTCTGGAACTGGCAGAAATTATGCTGCAAAACGGGTCAAATGAAGCGATTCTCCAGATCCAGATGTGTAAACGGTGCTTAGCGTAACAACACAATGCAGAAAGCTTGCTTCTCCGTACAACAGACCAAGCTCCTGTGAAAACAGTCAGCTGTCATTATGTTTGAGAACTACTTTATTTTTATTTATTATTATTATTTATTTATTAATACCTTCTTGGGCTGCACGGTGGCAAGGTGGTTAGCACTGCAGCCTCACAGCAAGCAGGTTGCCAGTTTGATCCCTGGTTCGGGCGGTGGCCTATCTGTGTGGAGTTTGCATGTTCTCCCCGTGTTAGCGTGGGTTCTCACCAGGTACTCCAGCTTCCTCCCACAGTCCAAAGACATGCAGCTTGGGGATTAGGCTGATTGGAGACTCTAAATTGCCCATAGGTGTGAGCGTGTGTGGTTGTTTGTCTGTGTATGTGTGGCCCTATGATAGGCTGGCGACCTGTCCAGGGTGTACCCCGCCTCTCGCCCTGTGTAGCTGGGATTGGCTCCTGCCCCCCCGTGTCCCCGTTCGGGAATAAGTAGAAAATGAATGGATGGATAATACCTTCTTAAATGAAATGTAGATATTTAGAGAATGACAGATTAAGTTCCTTACAGCGCTTGTTTTTTTAAATGCGTAATTAATTATGTCTTCCATACCGTGATCAAAAACATTCAGCATCTGTTATATCCCAGGTTATCTTAAACGTAGCTACAGGTTTTGGTCCCAGGATTTCCCAATTAGTACATCCCTACTTATGCAACAGCTCTCCTGTTTGGTTTTAAATAAAATATTACACCTTCATCTATTTGGTTGAATTCTTACTTCATTCTCATTTATTTCTACTTATTGTGTTTTATATTATATTTCTAAGCTTCACAATATCTTTTTGCTTTGATATGTTAGTTGTTCATTTTATTTGAATGTTACCACATTAATCCAATAAATTTGACCTCGACTAAGTAACTACATCTAATCTGTGACTCAGTGTAGTGATGATGATCCATTTTTCCATCATCAGTTAGAAATATTTTATTAATCCTGGTGGGAGGTTACTGCTTTGCTGTACAATAATTAAATACAGTAGCACACAGTGAGATGAGGAAAATAATAATATTTAAAAAAAAGAAGAAAAATGTGAAAAGCATAATAAGGTGCTGTGTTAAAAAGGAATGAAAATAAAATAATAATAATAAATAAAATAAATTAAAATACAATATAAATAGCACAACCATAGTGATCATTCTGCTTTATTTCATTGTGGTGCAGATTGAAGAAGCAAAATCAAAACCCAGTGATAAAAAATGAGTAAAAAAGATAACAAGAAATTCATTTTTATTTAAGATCAAGATTTAAAGAAAGATAATAAGGTTGTGTTATGTCATGAACAAAGTGCTACTTTGCATAGGGACTACAGTAGGGTATGTCCGCAGATAAACGGCCGCAGTATGTGTGGTTTGGCTCACATTCGGCACACTTGCAATTTTTGGCCACAGGGACGCTCACTGGACATCCATCAATGTTCTGCACCTCATAGACCCAATCCCCGTTGCACACGTTCTGTACAGGAGACCTTACATTGCTGATGTAGGAGGGATCCTGTCGCCAGCAGGAACAGACAACAGTTAAATGCAAACTTAGATACTGCAATAGAAACACTGATACGGAGTAATACCTTAAAATAAAGAACGGCTAAGGTGTAGTTCAACTTTATAACCTCATGCCTCTCGCAAGATTTTGCTTAAATTTTGCTTTTACAAGAAAAGTAAAAAAGCATCAATCTGCATAGTTTTAGTCTTTTCCTGCTTATCAATTCTTAAAATTAAAAGAAAATTGAGGTAACTCCATACTGTGGGGCAGAATCACTGACAGAACTGAGCTTAGCATGTTCATTAACAGCCTTGACACGTCTCATTAACGATCGCTGTCACCAGCTTGAGACATCATACTGAAAGTTTGAATCATCTGTCACCTCCTGGAAGCAGTGTCCTTCACACATGGTGGTTTGGATGCACTTCTCGTTGCCACAGACATCCATGTGGATGCTGAAGTCTTTCGGATGACAACCGCAGCAGCCCTGCCCCACCAGCGCCAGCACTGCTGCCATGACAACCAGCTGCATCCTCTGCCGGGTGCAGCACATAACACCTGCTGCAAAAGGGAATTAAGTCTCACATGAGATGCTCTGAAAAATGCTTTTTAGTGACTGGATTAGTTTGTAGATTGATTGAAGGTAGTTCTCTCTTTCTTTCTTTCTTTCTTTCTTTCTTTCTTTCTTTCTTTCTTTCTTTCTTTCTTTCTTTCTTTCTTTCTT
>JBAMHX010000001.1:5984184-5995218 GCA_037177515.1 Pseudomugil tenellus
TCTTCATTATTAAATTTATATTCTTCTCAATCTAAAGAAACCAGTGTCCTCGTCCTTGACAGGAATAACGGTCATCTGCACACCTGTTTGGAGCTTTGAGTCCGAGGCAGCGATGAGAAGAAATTGCCAACTGATCATCAGTCTTGATAAATACTCCATCTAATGTTCAGTATGGACTGGCGACTGGTGTACCCTGCCTTTTGCCTGCTCATTGCTGGGATAAACTCCCCCCCCCACACACACACACACACAATCCTGAATGGAATTAAAAATGTATGATTGAATAAATGAATATTCAGCATTTTGCAGATTACCCCCTTTAAAAAATCAAACAAACAAACAACTCCTGATCAGCACACTTCAGTGCTGACTTGTCTCCGTTGGACTCTGCGGACAACGTCCCTCCTACAGGACCGACCTGAGGGGAATAAATCGAAAAGGCAAAGAGGAGCCTATTTCCAGAATGAAGTGCAGCTCATTTTGTTCACTGCAGCAACTCCGAAGGTGAAACATAGAGGATGAGCTATAATGACGAAGCCAAATGAAAAACCACAGTCATGATATGTTTCTCCAGGCGCAGTTCCCAGTTCCACTGAAAAGGATCAAATAACAGGAGAAGATTGTAATTCTTTTTATTTCAGCGAAAGACAAAAAGTTTAGAAACACCCCCCCCCCCCTCCCCACACACACACACACACACACACCCTCATCTAACACTAAATGGTAATAAGAGAGTGGATGGATGGACGGATGGACGGACGGACAAACGAACGGACGAACGGATGGACGGATGGACGGACGGATGGATGGATGGATGGTTGGAGGATGGATGGATGGATGGATGGATGGATGGATGGATGGATGGATGGATGGATGGATGGATGGATGGATGGACAAAATGCACAAAATGGTCTTCCTTCTGGCTTTTTAACTCATTTACATGCAGCTCCCTCTGGAGCCACAAAAAGGTTTTTACAGCATATTATGTATGCAGGAGCACACCTGTTGACATTCTCGATGTTGAAAGATCACCTTCAATAGCAGACTGAAAGGCAGAGTCCTAACTCTGGAGCTTGTTTGACTGAAGTCAGCATCTCTCACCTGCACATCATGACCACAATGTGAGACTTTATGCCACAAGGATTCAGCAAAGAAACCTTTTGTTAGAGTTATTTGATTTGGATATGTTTTTAGATTTGCTTGTAATTGTGAAATCTATTGTAATGAATTTCCAATAGAAATTGATGAGCTGTGCTTGAACTGCGTACTAGCTTAATGATGCATCTGGCATGCATATTATTTCTGAAACAATCCTTGACCTTTTCCAACTAGCAGGCAAGATGAGAATATCATGTTTGCTGTTGACCTTACTATTAAGATCTTAAGCTCCTTCAGAAATAATTATTTTATAACATAAAGAATGTTTTCTAACAAAACGTCGGCCTGTTGTGCCAGATCTTCTACTGAGCTTTTATTCTTTTGAAAAAAAAGATTTTTGGACATTTGTCTGAACTGGGTGTCATTGTTGTTGGAATGATTCATTCTGTTACTTTTGGCACTTTTTAACAATAATCATGATGAGTTACCATGGCAATAATGTCTACATAAAAGACCAGGTAATTGAATTTCCTATTGTTTAAGTCATGCTTGAAATCAGACTCTACTTTCAGAGAAGTTGATGAAGAGAAGATGTGGATGGAACAAATCGCAAAGCAAAGAGGAGGAACTTTAAACCATTTGTTTCCCAGACCACGATGAGAGATTCCAGGAAAATCTAGTGGATAATCGTGGAGCACTGATGAGGACACATCATCAGTAATGCTGTACTTTCTGCTTGCACAAGATGCGACTTAAGGAATATATCCTATCCATCCATTATCTGAACCACTTATTACAGTGCGGTTAGCTGGAGCCTATCCCAGACATCATTGGACGAGAGGTGCGCTACACCCCGGACTGGTCGCCAGGTACCCAAAGAAAACCCACGCTAACAGAGGAAGAACTATTAAAAAAAGCATCTCTGTACAGCTGTCAGACCACACACGAAGAAAGAGAGTTGCAGGTAGGACGACATTAAACTGTTGACTGTGTGTTTCCATCCATTTTGCCTACTGAGAGATCACCTGTGTCACTTGCCAACACTGCATGTGATGTCATGAACTGACTTGTTGCCAAGTTACAAATGCAGCATCCCAATCTGTTTATAAGAGCTGTGGGACTTTCCGCCATGCCCTCTTTGCTTCACTTATAACCGTCAAACATTTTGTAAAAGTATGTTTTTTTCCCTTTTATTTACTTATTAAACACTTTTAAGACTAAATATTAGTTCCTCTTTATTTTAAGCAACAATGTTTTTAATATATATCAAAACCCATCAGCTGCCTTTAAAAAACACTTAAAGTTTAAAGAATGATATTGAAAGTATTTTTATTACAGTATTTTATGAAAAAAGCATTATGTTCAAATTAATTTCTGTAATGTTGTACACAACCACTCAGAAGGTTTGTTGGTATTGTCCCATTAAAACCAATAGCAAAGTGTGTCCAGACCTTTTACTGGTACTGTACACAGGTGTTAGAAAAAGATCCAAGTTCAGTTTTGCAGGTTAGAATGATATAACAACATTTTTTCGTTCACTCTGTAGGATTTGTAATGTGTTGCAGCTCTTGCATTAGTCCAGGAAGCGTCTACATTTGTGCATAATAAGACACTATGCATCCCCACTTTATCAACTCTTATTAATACTGACCTCACAACTCCCCCTGGTGCTGACTGAGGTGGATGTTCGATACAGTGCAAGAGGTGAGGGTGTGTGATGAATGTGCTCCGGGAGGAGGCTTGCCTGCATCTTATGCAGATTAGAGAAGAGCTCCTCTGACGTTTGAGGAAAGTATCTGAAACAGAGAGAAACAACTGTGGAGACAAACTCTTTAAAGAGGCAGTGTGGGATATTTGCACCGTCAGCAATACTGCTTATTTAACATGTAGACTGGAAGCCTCTGCACAGGACATAACGTTTCAGCTTTCTTCTTATCAAAAAAACAAGCACAATGGTGGAATAAAAATGTGTTAGAAAGAGGCCGCTCCAGCAACCAAAAATATCCCTGTAGGAGTATTACAACTGGAGATTTGCAAAATACCTCAGGGGATGTTTGGGATTCCTTAGAGGAATATTGTATCTGGAATAACAGGCTGTTCTGTCCTAATTAGAGCGTTTGATTCAAATGTATACTTGACTCAAATGGATTGAAGTGAATTGGCTAGAGCTGCTGATTGTTGTGTGTCCCAGCTCTGGGCCTGCAGGGGACCTACAGAAAAACTAATTATCTGTGCAATCAAATTCAACCAGTGAAGTTTCAAAGGTGCAATGAATAAGACCTTTACTCTCCCACAGCACAAAACGATCTAAATAAATCAGAGGTTGCAATAAGCTGGGTAACAGTAACCAGTACTCAACTGTTACATCACCAACTACTGCAAGGTCCATTTTAGTTTTTTTTTAGTTTGTGTACATGTTCTGATGTGTGATGAGTCATTATGTCCTCATATCTTCTACACCTGCGTAAATGAGAACTAATTCAACATACTCATTAAACCAACATGTCTGTGGCATTAAAAACTCATTAATAAAGCAAAAAACAAAGACATTCTTAATTGTTTTTCAATACATGCACATAGTTTGACTAATTAATACCCAATTGCAGTCATTTATTTGCCTGCCAGTTGTGTTATAATCCCCAGACATTTGATAGTACCCGTTTAAACAAGACTTTCTACTATCTATGATCTTATTTTTTAAAGTTTTGTTTTTTTCTCTTTGACATGTGAGTCATGTCTCTTAATACATAATGTTATGATTAGGTGTACCGTAGCTACAAGAAATACTGTTTATATCCATAAAAGAAGTGAGTTATAGTCAAAGCTTTACATAGTCAAAGGGAATAAATGTAGTTTCAGATGTGGTTTTATTGGGAACCTGATGATTCCAGCAGCCATGCACAGTGCTGAGGATGTCTCTGATCACCTAAAGGCTTCTTGATAGCCTCATGTTAAGCTTTATAAATATTTTATACTTAATCTCTCACTGTTTGTTTTTAATCAAGCTTTGTTGAAACCTACAAACCCCCAAAGCTGTTAAACTTCTTTAACCTGCAGTAGAAAAGGGGCTTATTGAGATGTGTGTGCCACACAGCTCAGTCTCCAATAATAACATCTTTGTAGAATAAGGATGACGTCTTCTTTTAACGCCTTCACATGTGTTTGTGAAACCTTGCAAAATCTGCTTGTAGCACAAACTGTGTCATGTTAATTACCTTTGGATTTGTTTGTTTGCTATACCAGATTACTGAAAAAGTTAAGAACACGCATGCGTGGATGGTTTTATTGACCCATGATGATAAATTTTCAGGCTGCTTATTTTTATATTAGTCTATATGTGAGAGTTGTAGGATCATAAGCTTTTCCAGTTAGTGAATGCATCTTTTTTTCACTATACCTTCAATTATTTTCCATTAAATTCCTCATCAACAGACAAACTTGTGTTTTTTTCATCTCATATCAAAGAATCAGAAATCAGAAATAAATAAATAATCTTTAAATGGATCAAAAGCTTGATTAGTTTGTTGCTGTTTGATCAGTTTCTTTAAACTTAAAGATTGAGATGTAAATGCTTAATGGTATAATAGTGTTTTGATACATGGTACTTTAAACATCTCTTCTGTTAAAACACATATCAGATCATATCAAACGTTTAAAGAAATTTCTTTATTTAGATTCAATTAAATATTGATCTGCTGCTATATTTAGTTAAATTTTATTCAATATTTTTTCCTCTTTTCTAAAGGAAGTTTGCATATCAGTGAAGGTTGTTTGGCAGCACTTGCATGTTTCATTCATCCTCAGTTATGCTTTAACAATGTACACACAGTTAATACTTCTATAAAGCATTTCTCTACTATAGTATATGACACATTTGGATTTTATCCAAATGAGACAATCATCAGATGAGTGATGAGTTTTTCTGCATAAACAGGTGGTTTTCTCTTATCAGGGAGAGGCAGAAACAGCCAATGGTGCTCAGATCGGACTCATCGGGAAATGTAAGAGAAAGCAAACGTTTGGTTTTTTTTCTAAATAATGAGAGACAGAGCAAACTGTGACTTTGGATCACTTGTGGTAATAAATGATTAAAAGATCTGAGAAACAGACAGATTACTTCTACGAGTATCTTTTATCTTAAATTTGCACGCTTTAAAAGTCCACTCTAATCTTGCAGCAACGCTTGGGTCAGATATGAAAATATGAATAGTTATAAAACAAGAAATACACAATTAGATAGTACTTGGGGAGATGAGAGGGGAGTTATAAGGCGTGACTGCACCATGCCCCTCTTTAACCCTTACAAATATCACGAAAACAAATAAACGTCGCATAACTTTTACGGAAGGGAAAGAACACCGGTTGCTATTGTGAGGCAACGACGACAGGCTTGTTGTGAGACTGCAGCACGGTGCGCAATGACCGGCTGCTTCCACTGGGGGAGGACCGAGCACCGCCTGCATGCGCTGCGGTACACCAACGACTCTCTCACCGAAATTCTCCATCATCACACACACAATGGGAAGGAGACAGGAGTATAGGTAGGGCTACAGCAGCAGACAGACAGATGTGTGATGCTCAGACTTCACCATGGGGCTATTTCTCCTCGCCTGTGCCAAGTTAAACTTTTACCCACCATCTCATCTTTTGGCGGTGATCGTGTGGAGCTGTCACTGATGTCAACCCCTTGCTTGCACACCTGATTCTTTTTTCCTTCTTTTTTCTTTCTTTTTTATGATTATTGCTGCCCCTATGTACCAGAGGCGGTGCAGCAGAAACGGGCTGAAGTACCAGTAGAAAATGTTGAATTGAGACAAAACGTCGAGAGGCAACCAAAAAAATAAAAAAAAAATAAAAAAGTGTCCTCTTCAGAGTGCGTCAGAGCACGAATGTATATCCTGGATTTGGATATAGCCGCTGGTTGGATACGACGAGGGATTTGTGATGTTACCCCCCAAAATCAAGACGGGAATCTGAGCAAAAGCGAGGAGCTGCATCCTTACCTATCATCCCCCCTCTTCATTCCCCAACAGATTTGTTTGGAGAGTGGCTGAAGCTATTTCATTTGGCCCCCTTTTACATGTAAGTATGGATGGCAGAATAAAAAGGAGGCTACTTTCACAACATGTCGTGCGTAATGTTATTCTAAGCATACGTGTAATTCGTACCTTTACATAACAACAATAATAATAAAAAACAATAATAACAATAACTAATTCTAAGCCAGATTTGTTGCGTAATATCCTAGACAATATATTGGTCAATATAACGGAGGTTCATATAAACATCTCTTTCTTGCATAAACCATTTGCTGTTTTCTCTTTTCTTCTGGCAGCTCCTGGGAGCGTTAGAGGAATAAAACTCATTCAGATCCATCGGAGCTCCATACAACAGCGGTGGAGATCTATTTCCTAATAAAAGAAAACAAACAACAAAAAGCAACAAGAAAATATCGCCCCATAAAAATGGCAACCATGGGTGACCACCGAGCATCAAAAGACGCATTTGGGCGCAAGCTCCTGGCGTTGGAAAATTAACCACCTGATGGGCACAGGAGAAACCGAAGAGACTGCTTTGGTGTAGCGTTTTGACTCCATGATTTATAATGCTGAGCAAATAAAAGCACGCTGCAAGTTTGACAGTCTGCGTAACAGGCTATGCCACCGGCCCTTGGATTTTTTGGTTTTGGTAATGATGTCATAAAAAAACAAGGAGGCTTTTTCCAACAATGGAAGAATAACTAATCAGCATCTCCTATAATGTAAGAAGCTACATGGAATACAGTCAACATGGACCTGAGTGAGGTGCGTTTGTTATTTTGACTTTCTCATATTCACAACTGATTGGTCGAAGCGTTTGATGCCTCATTCTCTCTCTCTCTCCGCGCGATCAGAGCTGCAACTTTTTATCCTCTGGTGTGCATCTACCTCGCCTTGACGCGCCTATTGTAGCCTTCACGGTCCAACCCGTTGACTGACTATAAAAATGGAGTTTGCCATGGTGGGTGCGGATGGCGGGTGCAACAGTCACCTGCCTTACGGATATGCCCAAGCTCGCGCTCGAGAGCGGGAGCGTGAGAGGGAGCGCCAGGCTGCTCAGTCCAGAGCTGCAGCTGCAGCGGCCGCGACCGAAGGTGGATCTGGCGCGGAGGGAGGAGGAGGTGGAGGAGGAGGAGGAGGCGGCGGCGGCATTGGGGGGTCCACCTCCACCACCTCCTCCAGCGCTCATCTCCTTAACAACCGCCAGCATCAGTCTCGCGCCGCCTCCTCCACAAACGCCAACATCAGCAGCGGTACCGCCTCGCGCCCCTCCTCCTCCTCCACCTCCTCCTCGCAGCCGCCACAGCACCAGCAGGAGCCGGAGCAGCAGCAGAGAGTTCTCAGAGAGCGGAAAAAGCAGCGCGGCGTTGGACGGTGGAGACGCAACCGGACAACTCTCGGCGGAGATTTGCGCCACTCGGAGCTGGCGCTGCTCGGATCCGAGGAGGACATCATGATAGAGGAGGAAGAGGCCGAGGGAGCGGAGGAAGAGGAGGAGGCGGAGGGGGGCCGGGGAAGCAAAAGATCAAGTTTTTTGTGCAACATGGATGATGAAGAGGAGACCGTGTCCATAACGGACAGGCGTCCTCAGTCTGGATACGAAAACGTTTACAGTGAGTGCGGCTGCTGCGAGAGAGTTGTCATCAATGTGTCGGGGCTGAAGTTTGAAACTCAGCTGAAGACTCTCACTCAGTTTCCGGATACTCTCCTGGGAGATCCCGACAAGCGAATCAGGTACTTCGACCCGCTAAGGAATGAATACTTCTTCGACAGGAACCGACCTAGTTTTGACGCCATTCTTTACTATTATCAATCAGGGGGTCGGTTAAAAAGACCCGTAAACGTCCCGTTTGACATCTTCTCTGAGGAAGTGAAGTTTTATGAACTCGGGGAGGAGGCAATACTCAAATTTCGAGAGGATGAGGGTTTTGTCAAAGAGGAGGAAAAGCCTCTGCCAGAGGACGAGTTCAAGCGTCAAATCTGGCTGCTTTTTGAGTATCCGGAAAGTTCGAGTCCCGCCAGGGGAATAGCAGTCGTGTCCGTCCTGGTTATAGTCATTTCTATTGTCATATTCTGCCTGGAGACGCTGCCGGAGTTCAGGGATGAAAAAGAGTATCTACAGCCACGACACAACTCCTCTCAGCCTGACCATGGATTTACTCCTTTCAACGACCCGTTTTTCATAGTGGAAACTGTCTGCATCATCTGGTTCTCCTTTGAGATTATAGTTCGCTTCTTTGCCAGTCCGAGTAAGGCCGCTTTCTTTAAAAACATTATGAACTCAATAGACATTGTATCCATTTTGCCTTATTTCATAACTCTGGGCACAGACCTGGCGCAACACCAGGGCAACGGGCAGCAGGCGATGAGCTTTGCCATTCTGAGAATAATCCGCCTTGTCAGGGTGTTTCGCATTTTTAAACTGTCCAGGCACTCCAAGGGGCTGCAGATCCTGGGTCATACCCTGCGCGCCAGCATGAGGGAGCTGGCCCTCCTCATTTTCTTCCTGGTCATAGGTGTCATCCTGTTCTCCAGCGCAGTGTATTTTGCCGAGGCAGATGAGCCCACCTCTCAGTTCACAAGCATCCCTGATGCGTTCTGGTGGGCCGTGGTTACCATGACCACGGTGGGTTACGGTGACATGAAGCCCATCACTGTCGGTGGGAAGATAGTGGGCTCCCTCTGCGCGATCGCGGGCGTGTTAACCATTGCGCTCCCGGTGCCGGTCATAGTGTCTAACTTCAACTACTTTTATCACAGGGAGACCGATAATGAGGACCAGTCGCCTGTGGTGGAGAGCATGCCCCCGGGCTGCCCGTATTTTCCCGACTTTTTAAGGAAATTCAAAGGCTCGCCCTCTGGCTCCTCGTTGGGTGACAAAGCGGAATACATGGAGATGGAGGAGGGGGTGACGGAGTCTCTTTGCGGGCTGGACAAAAGCCCCAGTAAAGGAAATGGAACAGATATAAGCAGAAAAAACAGTACTAACTCAAAATCCATTCAGACTGACGTGTGATGACCAGTGAACTCTTCTTCCCTCCCCTAAGTAGAAAAACACTCCGTAAAGATACTTTCTGCCCAACAGCAGGTGACTTACCCACAACAGAGGTTTTACGCACGGCTCAGAGCCATCCCCACACGCACTTATAAGCACACCAACGCTCACACACATCTTCAATTGGCAGGTTAAGATGTTAAATATTAAAAATCTACTCCAAAACATTGAGGTGCAATCTTGATTATATTTGCCTAATAGATTGATCCGTCTTTCATGTAACCTGTGCGGGCTTCCAAATCCGTCCTCAAATCTAAATTTGATCAAAGACAGGCTATGCATTCGCACTTTATAAGTTTCATCTGTCACACCTGAGGGTTAGGCACATGGATGGTCGTTTTGCTGTTATGCAATAAAGTTCCAATTTGTTTGCACTTATCTAGAATTTGCGCTGGGTTCAGCAGATTTCTATTTAGAGACAGAAACTGTAGGCCATGCAAATGGCAATAATTTAGTCATGTTTTGCTCACATAGATAAAAAAGTTTGCTTAATTTCTGAAAGGAGAGCAAACATAGCATAATAATAACCCCTTTTAATCGCTGCCAGTAAAAACTGGACGAATAGTTGGACAGATAAAAGACTTGTAACTGTTCCAACACTTTACGTGAAAAACCCAAACAAGCTAAAAAACCTCCAGCATTTAGAAGACTTCAGACAAACCAGGGCTACAATGACAACTACACTAATTAGCTTTTCCACAAGAGGCCACAAAAAACACATAAAAAGAAAAAGCCTTGTGTTGGTGACCCATCATGAGAGCAAAGCACAGGAATCACTTGAATATGGCTGGAGAAATGACTCGCCCCAGATTGTGAATGGACATTTTTTGAGCCTTGGCGACATTGTTTTTCCACGTTTATTGAAGACACCTCAAAATGACAATATCCCTTTACAGACGGGCGAAGATGGAAGCTAAAGCAAAAACGACTGTCTTGAAAACTCATTGGAGGAGAGTTTACGAGCATTTTCCCTCCTGTCCGCTGGACTCTGCACAGAAAATATCTTTTTTTCTTTTTTTCTCAAGAGGATGATAATCTCGAAGCTCAGAGGATCACCGGGATGTGGATGTCTTCCAAGGTATGTAGCCTTCAGATTGTGACACTGATTTATATTAAGTGGCGATGAATACAACCCAATTGGCATTAAAGCAGACGTGCATTGCACATGAAAACATTCCCAACGCATCACATTTATATACATTACATCCTTTTAACATCTGACCCTCTTGGTTGTCCCTTAGACCAAAGAATGACGCATGAATACGCGTGCGTAACAGTGCGTAAAACACGATATGAATACTGAACGAGTATGACGCACATTCCAGCCATCATCAGTTAGTGTTTCTCATGTACAACGTTGAAGCCACACTCAGATCTAATAGCTAACAGCACTACAAACCCTTTCATTAATAAGAACTGCAATTATCTCATCTGTGCTGACATCAGGTCAGCCTCCTGAGAACTCGTGCCAAGACTTAAAAGATTTACAAGAAATGATTTTGCAGCTTATTAATAGGATTAAAAATGGTTTAATATTTTTTATTTAAGTCTGAATTAGCCAAGGGTCCCCCCATTCCCCTGGGAAACTTTGACAGCTAAGATAAAAAACTAATTCATTATTTTTTAGTATTCTTTTTTGTCTCTTGTAGCCACTTCACTTAATCATAATATTTTCATCCTTTACAGCAGCAGTAGCATGAGGGCATTGTGATATGAGGAGCCAGTATTTATTTATCAGCTGAGATCATAACTAATTATGATAGAAAATGAGCATATACGCTTTGTATATTAAATATGTACACTATATATGATATGTATCATATAGAGCGATGTATATATATA
>JBAMHX010000001.1:6009007-6021492 GCA_037177515.1 Pseudomugil tenellus
AATTTGTTCTTACAGTTTTGTATGGAAGTGGGTCTAGTGTCAGATCGCCTGGCTCGCTGGTTACCGGCTGTTTTGGACGGTATCATTAAAATGGCAGGTCGATACCTGAAGTTTCCCGACACTGTGGGAGATCAGGCCAACATCAAAAGAAAATTTGCAGCAATGTCCGGCTCCCCAAATGTAATCGGTGCGATTGACTGCACTCATGATGCTATAAGGGCTCCATGTGAGAACGAAGTTGCCTATGTGAACCGTGAAAACATTTATTTTATTAATGTACAAGTTATTTGTTAAGGTGAACATGATCCTGACTAACCCGGTAGGGCGGCGGCTTTCCTCTTGTTTGTTACACCGCTACTATGACTTCAAAATACACATTCCGTGTCTTCACCTCAATAACGAGCACCTCGATTTCAGTCTGAAAAGTTAAGTTTATGCGCCTCTCAATTGCCCTGATTCTTCCACAAACATTTGTTGATTCATATGTTGACATATTTATGAGCTGCTTTGCATTGATCGTGTTTGGTAAATAGTGGGTGTGTAGGGGCGGGAACGTGAACCAAAATCACCTGATCAAATTTTTTTCTGCAGGGTTGTGATTTATAAAAGGAAATTGCGTGAACCTGAGCGTATGCAATTTTTTTTTTTATCAGACTTTTACTTTGCTGTACCAACTAGTCGTGTTGTCGTTAGCACAATTCTAGTAGTGATTCTACGCAAAGTTTCATAAATGAGGCCCAGGTTCTGGCCATACTGGAAAGAAAGTTGGTTTAAGACTATTGTTTCTACAGATTGCACAATTCCCCTGACAATGATGCAGGCTATTCTTAGACTACTGCAGTAATTCTTCTCTCAATCAGGAAATATGGTTAACAGCCATTCATAGCCAAAAACCTGAAAAATAAAACTGTACCATCTAATTAAAATAATTTAGATAAATACCATGATATGTAGCTGCTATCATACTACACAGCACTTATTTTTTATATTTTAAAGTATATTCATATTTTATATAAAAAATTATCCAGCAGCTGAAGGAATAATACTAGAGTTTATTTAACTCTTCCACCAAAATCTTTGTGAAAAACTGAAATAAAACTAATGTAGAAATGCAAACAGATTACATCAACAACTTCAGATCTCACATTAATACATCACATGTGACAGACATACTCGTTGTGTGGACTTTTTGCTTGCAATGTGTTGTCAGGCACAACCTTGTCTATGCAACCATCAGCTACATAAGACCCAGAAGTTTTCAGTTGAGTGTGCCGAGAACATTAAGAAAACATTCTGACAATTAATTTTCTTAATTAGCAGTAACATTTACTACACTTTGTCATGACAGTTCAATAGCCAGTTTAACTAGATCGTTTATGTGTCTTGCTTTTACAGCCTCAATCTGAGGACTTTTAATTTCAAGGATAAAAAATGTACCTGAAAATGTACCAGCAGTATCACTGCAAACTATTAACAGGTTAACAATTTATTTTCTCCAGGCCATTATGCCCTTAACGTAGCCATTTTTCCAAATTACTGCTAAGGAAGTTCAAAGAAAACTTTTAAAATGTTACAAATAGAAAACAGCTTTCATGAACTGCACTAGATTGAATAAAATTAAAACCATGTAGTATCATCAGATGGAGGTGGAACAAAAAGGTTGTCATAAACAGAGTAGCAAACTTATACAGTAGGAAAAAAGATAGAAAAGTTGCAAAACAACTTTAACTTTGACCTAAAAGAGAGAAAAATGGGGAGTGTTTAGTTGCATATGAAGTTTTCATGTCTGTTACTATAAACCACATCTTCTACAGCAGAAAAACAGAAGATTTATGTGATCAATATAAGTTAAGTCACTGCAAATTTTGAGCAAATAAAGTAATTATTTACATATTTATAAAGAATGCAACTTTTTTTGTTACTATGACATTTCCATTTGAATTTCCCTCTGGGATTAATAAAGTATTTCTCATTCATTTTTTTCATTCATTCATTTCATTCATTTTCCTGAATCCTTTCCAATACTTTAAAATATGCATAATGCATGTTGATAGAAACTGTTTGTGTCTTTCCTTTTTCTGCATAAACACATTGATGCATCACAAGACGAATCTGACATGAGCGGTTAATAAAGCACACCTAGCCCAGGCGTAAGTTTAAACCAGCTTGAGGCTTCTGTGTAGCTGCTATATAATGTCTGTCTATTGATGGATAGCAACCTGATTCTTTACACCCTCCACTGTATCTCCACTTTCCGATTAGCTGCATTAATCAGACAGTATCAGAGCGTTGATTGTGTTACAGCATTCTAGACGTGTAGATTGTATTGCTAATTACACATATAACAGTGTTGGGTTTCGTCATCTAATAACATGTACACTTCCTGTTACTAAGGAAGTGTACATGTAAACGAAACAAGAGAATAACAGCAGTTTTGTGTGATATGTTCAAAATACAAAAGCTAATTTGATTTTATGGACTTTCAAATTATAGCGTTTATTAAAGCATAAGCGATTTAATAACTTTGGTTATACACACCAGTGTCTAGCAACTTACCTGCTGTGTACGTTGTGACACGAATGGTCAGAAAGGTGACTAAGACTGCTGGTATTGCATTGGGGATGGTCTGCATTTAAAAGATTTTTCATATCAGATTGTGGATTTTTTTACCTTCATTTTCCAGAGTGCAACTTAACACCCCATCTCCCATAGCACTGCTGGCTTCTATGAACAGGCTTAAGATTTGATTAAATGGAACAGCAGCTCAACCGTAAAAAAAGTTTCCTCTACTGCTTCCCGTGAAGATGAGCTGCTGAGCGACAGATCAGCGGCCTACTATTCCTGTAAACTTTTTAGGGGCTGCATATGCTGATAGTGAACTTTGAGACTAAAGGAACATAAACACAATCATCATAGGATGATACACATCCAGGAGTGTATACAGAAACAGTCAGGTTAAAGACCCACCTGTTCTCAGCTGCATCTCAGTACTTTTACGTTGTTTTAACTTTATTTGAAGTCCAGTTCTGCTTATGTTTCTTTAAGCTGGAACTGATCATGAATTTAACAGCTTTTAGCTGTTATTTGCTTTTCCTTTCTTTCTTTTTTACATTTAAAATGGTGTTTCGTATGTGAATGTTTTAATGTTTCTATAAAGTACTTTGAATCACTCTGCTGTACAAATGAGTTTTTATGTGTGGTGAGAAGTTATGTGAAGCAAATAGGTTGAGGTTGGATGTTCTGAACCCACCTACTGTAGACATATTTATGTGTGCTCTACAATAACATTCACATCACGCTATTTTACAGTGCAATCTTAAAATGCAAAAGTCCTAGTACTTACAACCTTATCCAGGAAAAAAATTAGGAAATGTATAAAATAATTCCCTGGAAGCTTCCAGGGCGACAGGCTTGTCAGGATTGAGAGTTCTATTAGTCGTGTGATATAAAACACAGGGATTGTAAGAGCTTGCAATTCATTTGAAAAACATTTAGCTCTTGTAGACTTCACAGTTCTGTGATAACAGCACCAGTTCTCTCTCAACATCATAAAATTTCTTATTTTGCCATCTTCGTTCGCATCTCTCCTGTTTAACGGCACTTGTACGATCGCTTAACCAAGGGTCCAATCAGGGCTTTGATGGCCTCATTTTAACCGATGCCACCAAATCCAATGCAGAAAGGCACAAATAATTGAAACTTGCAAGGAGACCCTCAGTGCTTAAAGACAGAGAGGGCTGCATATCCCTTGAAAATGCTGGAGAAGACAGCATCGGCCAGGGACGTGTGTTTTAAACCACTTTTGGGCAAACTGACCAGGCTTTATTATTATTCACAGTGTTTTTATGTGTTTTATTTGCAATGTAACTGTATAGTACATTTTTTTTTATCTGTGTTATTAACTGTTAATTCTGTTTATTTGGATAAATAGCCTAACCAGAGACTGTAAATTAGCCTTTGGCTGGAAGCCTTGTGTACACTGCATCAGTTGCCTTATGTATAGTTGTACTGTCCCTGTAAAAATAAACAAAAAATTAATACAATTGAACAAAAGGAATAAAATTGAATAAAACAGGCATGTGATCTGAGAAAACTGCATCACCAATATCTGCATTAAAATTGGATAAGCCATTGGATAAAGCAAAATCCAGTATGTGGGACTTTTCACCTACTAAGTCCAAAGGCATCTACTAAATCTAAAAAGTCCTTTATGAAGGGCTTTTCTTGGCAACACATTGTATGTTGTTAATTTGATCTAAAGATGTTGGTTTATTTGTAGTAAAATGTGATGACAGACAAAATCCTCAGCTTCTTTATGCACCAAGGTCTTGCATAGGGCAAGCTAAAACTGATGACATGCAGATGGTGGGGCCAGACACTGCGTCACAGTGATGTGCTGTCATTGCCAACATTAAATTAGATCAATCTGAATATGTTATGACACATTTCACTTATAATGAACATCTGACTTTAGTGCATTAGAGCAGCAATGGGAAGGAGTATTTACTATTTCTAGAAACTGATCTTACTGATCCCTCCACCTTTAGAGGTAAGAAAATACATTTCTTACATAAATATAGTAATTATTTACTAAAACTTTAGTTACTATAATAACTGCAGCTATGCATGGTGCATGATTCCTCTGGATGACATCACTATGAGACTGTAAAAAGAAAACCAGCATTTTAAGTTCATTTTGGCTTTCTGATGCAAAACTGGTTCAAAGACATACAATGATCCATCCATGTGCGTGCCCCGCTTGATCATCTCCAAGCTGGCTGTATACTTTGCAGGCTGTGTTTATCCTTTGAAGCTAAAACTAGGAGTTGCTACTCTGCCATAGCCCTGATGTCACGGGGAAGCTGATCCTCATTCTGTCGGCTTGGTGATATTCCAATCATTTCATTTTCCCACTTGAAGGTCTTTTACTCTGAATTTAGAGTTGATTGCTTGTAACCTTTTTAATTCAGCAGTTTTCCTTCTGTTCATGGTTGTGTAATTCTTATTAGCTGCTTTCATTGCAATGTCCATTTAGTTGAGGTACAAACTATTTTTTCAGAAGAAAATAATAGATAAGAAACATGTGAAAATGAGAATAGTTAACATACGTGGCTTGATGAATCCAATCATGCACAGCATGAATCGCAAAGCTGTACACACAATTACACATCTGGCCCAAGGACTTCATTTAATGACTGAATACAAACCCAAATTAAAAGCCATTTACTCATAGATATTGTATCTGTGTACTCAACATGTGAAAATGTACCTTATTTCTAATTCTTGTGCAAAACCAGTACTTTTTGAGTAAGTTCATGTTGTTAATGGCTGCTATAGTTGTATTTTAGTTGCAGGAAAGTTGAAAAAGCCTTTAAAAAATTACGCCCTATCAGTTTATCTCTGTTTTAAGCAGAGGCTGTTCACAGCTGTTTTAGATATTTCACATCTTGTGCATCAATTCTTCTGAACTGTAATCTGCAATGTTACATATGAGCTGCAACTCGGATTACAGTCTTGTATCAACAACTTGTAGTATTTGTACACCCCATGAGTTCAGTGTCCTTTTAAATATATTTTACTAGTTTACTTTTACTTGTTTTTATTCTTTTAATAAACACTTGGAAACACTTGGTTATTGCTTTTATTTTATTTATTAATATTGCTGTTTTTTTATATGCAGCCCCATGGAGACATGTTCTGTTTTTAAAATATGTTTTATAAATAAGGTGGATTGGATTAATATGAAAAATATTGCTGCCAGCACTGACAGAACTATGCTTGTATCATTTTCAGACTGAATTCATTCATAGATCTGAACTCCCTAAGCCTCTTATAACATGGAAGCAGTTCTTGGCTTACTCCTCGTCTTCCCAAAACAATAATTTGTTCAAGATGAGGTCATCCTTCAAAGTGATCGATGAGTTCTTCGCACTCATCTTCTTGTCCATCACTGATGAAAGAACTCAACTTATATTGGAAGTCTTGGCTTTCGAGTTCCTGTGGTGTTTCTGTGCTGCTGACCAACTTTTTTGACACTATATGACACAATGCGATACACTGTCATTGTCTGAGAGTGTCTGAAATTTGTTTCCCGCCACGTCAGCAAGATAACACTAAACCATATTTAAATAATAGATACAGTTTGCACATAAAAAGTACTGAAACAGTGCACACACGAAAACCAGTAGCTCACTGGTTAACAAACAGAACACACAACATTTCAGTCTCAGAAACTGTGAACATAAAATTCCAGACAATTGTTGAGGCTTCCACCTAAATTTCCTACTTCCTACAAAGTGCAACAGGCTGAATTGTCTCAAAGGGAAGTCAGAGAACATTACCCTCATCATGCTACCTGATTGGTTCAGAACAGAGAGGGCTTATTTAAGCAGGTAGATGATAGTGTCTTCAGCTAAACACCCCATAATGATAAAACTGTTATGGGTTCTGAGTGGTGTTCCCCAATGTGAGCCAATAAAGGACTTTCATGGTGTGGAATGTTAAAACAACTAGTGTGTCTTCATTAAAGGCAGATTAATTCATTATCTTTTGTTTGGTACCAGATCAAGGAAGAATGTCTGCAACAGCACCGGAACTTTCTTGTGAAGTGGTGTAGAATCTTAGTGTTTCAGAAACCTAGGGATAATATCTGAACCGGAAGGCTTGATCCAGCTCAGTCTGTGCTTCTTTTATCTGACTGCACAGGAGGTTGGAGAGGGACAGAGAGGGGGTCTCAGTGTGTCTCAGTGTGAGGGGAGACAAATTTGTGTTCCTAACCCCACATTGCTCGGCATTGTTCTTGCACTCTTGTATTTATTTTCAGCTGTTTTTGTAAAGTTCTGAGTAACTTTCTTCTTCTTTAAGGCTTTCTTTTCAGATTTTTTAGCTCACTGGTGATCCAGGGCTTGTTTTTGGGAAACACCTCACCGTTTTTGTGGGAATGATAGTCTCTGCACAGAAGTTAAACACTCAGACACTGCATTCATGTCATCACTACATGGTTAATACAGTGTATTCCAGTCTGTGGTTTTAAAAACTCAGTGTACTTAGGACATATCTCTGACCGTTAGGTGTATTTTTAGAGGCAAGTTACATTCTGATTTGGAGGCAGGCATAAAAGCAATATTCACCAATCCAACATCTCATTTACTCTGGAGATGGGGGTACTGCCAAACTGTTGGAAGGTTTGTACGGTAGCAGAAGGGGAGATGTGGTTTAAGTCCCCAGAGATTGCCATAGATATGTGAAACGTTGCACTAACAGCGACTGAACTGATGATGTCAAAGGCCACTAGCAGTACCAAGTGTGATATACGCTGCTGCTAGAATAACATGAATAAACTCTGTGATTATATTGGCAAAACTTGCAGTAGTCTGGTCTCTGTGAAAGGTATAATAATGCATCATCTGTATTCGCTTTGTGTCCTCATTAACACTTTGACCTTATCCATTTTGTTGGTAGCAACCTTTCATGTCCTGAGATGATGGAAGGAAGAAATGGCTCCAATTTTCTTAGCTTTTCTCTCCATCTTGCTCTTGTCCTGCACTGTCTTTGTGGTTCTTTCAACTTGTGGGGGATGTGGAAGGTTATTTCATTCATTAGTTAGTTTTTGAAGAGCTCAGTCAATTCTTCAGCCTGTACAATATTTATCTGTTGGCATGGTTACTCATCATACGCAGTGTGCAAAGCATTGAGGTGAAAACACTCCAGAATGTTTCAAATTAGGGTTAAAAATAAAGACTCATCACTTAAATGCAGACTTGCAGGGTGTAAAGCATAGAGAAACTAAGCAAATTTAATATCATTGTCACCTACATCTTGGTTTCTATATTATAGATTAATTCTGAGCAAAACATATAAACTTACCCAACAGAATGCAAACTTTTACATATAGTTTACTCAGGTGATGCATTAAATTCCTGTAAATAATGTTTACTTGCACTCCTGTGACAACTCTTGTTGGCAAATAACATTTTGCTAATCTGATTTTCAGTTTCAACCTTAAACACACACTGGTGATGCTTCACCTCACCCAGAATAATCGAACTAAAGATGTTGAGCCAAATTTAAATGTTAACAACATTAAAAAAATAGCTTTGGTTGCTGGATTTATAAATAGAGTGATGGTTCCAGTTTATCTCTACTCTCAGTCACATCTTTAGAAAGAAAGCGGCAAAAACAAAACTACAATGTGAGTAACAAAAGAGCGAAATCAAAGGAAATAAAGACCTTAGATTAACCAGGTGTAAAAGTATAAGATTTGGATGTGAGAAGAAGCAACTGCTTGCCAACCATGTCAAGAAATAGTATGCACATCTGTCAGCTCGTTGGATCTCCTAAAAAGCCACAGTAGATGAGCCAGTCAGGATGGTGGCATGCATTCCATTCAGCTCCAATCATTCAGCTAACCTCATCTCTTTCTGCCCAGTCATTCATACAAATGGGACAAACTATTCATGCTAAAGCTTGTGCTTTAGCTTTGTTTCGTCACAATAACTTACATAACAAGTGGAATTAAGAGGTAGAATTTCCACGTATATGTTAAAAAAATGCTGCCCTCTGTTTCTTTCGAAATGTTTTTGGAGATGGAACTCAGTGCAGTGAAATGTGCATTACCGCACCATTACAGTATCAGGCTGTATAGTCTGGAATACTAATAACAATCTTGTGCTTCAGTTCAAAACCTGTTTAGTTTCTTTGCATTTTTGTCTCATCTTGTCAGATACCATTCACATGACAAAGGAGTTCAGTGAAAACATCTTACAAAGTTTGATAGGGCTGTAAGTATGTAGTTTATCACTGTTTCTAAGGGACATTTCAAAAGCATGGTGTATTACTCACTTGCTTTCGCACTAAGAACCAGTGCTTGAATTCAGATCAAATAATAGAATTAAGTACAGCTGAATGCACACCTCTTGTTCTCAGATTTTCTTCACTATTTCTAGTCAGTCTGACAACCATTAATGTTAAATGCTAATAGGTTATATTCAGTTATGTAACGCCACGTGTGCAGTCAACATTGATTATAGTCAGACAGCCTCAAGTTTCACCCCTTGGCCAGTGTAGTTCAGCGTGCACATGGAAACAGAAATCCCAGTTGAGCATAGAGAAGGGGGCGTCTCCTCTTGTATCGATCACTGTTACATAAACTTGAGCCCAGTTATCCAGCATTAAAGCCTTTTCGGTTTTGATCCTGCCCAAGCATCATGTGTGCATGCTGGAAAATGGCTGCCATGGCCAGACCTCTACAGACCTAGTCTCCCACTCGTTCTCTCTGCTCTCCTGCTTTGGAGTGACTAGATGCTTTTATGTGGAGTGACTAATGCTCACTCTAAAGGGCCTGGGGTATATCTCACTGGGTGTGCATGCATTCGAGTTTGTACATTTGTGTGTGTGAGTGCCTGTGAATGCTATATGCAGCCAATCAGCATACCAGGGCTTGACTCGCTTACATGAAGATGAGTCACTTTAATGGTCCACGAAGAGCAAGATCCCCCACACATACTTCACCTCAATCCATGCAAATGGCTTGATTTGTAAATGTGCAGCAGCGTTACTGTACACCATAACGCCACAGTGCCAATTCATGCGCATTTAAGGGCAGTCAGATGAGAGTTACAGTGAGAGGAGGAGGTCGGAGGTGAGAATGATGGGCTCAGGTTGCCATAAACAATAACATTCTCTATGTGGCTGGTTTGTGCTCAGAGGCAGGGTGCAAAATCATTTCTCTTCCCAGTTGTGACAAATCAGGAGATCAAAGAAAGTAGGACTGTTAGGCTGAAAATGGCTCCTTGTAGATGAATATACATTATATAAAGTGGTATTATCTTTAAGTTAACTACAGTTAGTTATTAATAATGACTTTATTTATATTGAAGTTTTAAATAATCACAAGAAAAATAAAAACTATCCGAGAAAAAAATGTATCAAATGGCCTAAAGTTTTCAACTATTACTCCAGGCTGTGATTTGGAAATAATAAAAGTAGACATCATATGTATCATTGTTTTATCAGATAAAAGGCTGCAGATACAGAATCACCATAACCCACTGACATGGATTAGTTGTGACATGCCAATAAGATACGAAAAATATCATTTCGCAATTTCAAACTTTCTCCTGATTGTAGATCTACTTATGTGAAATGTTCACTTTGGGATTTAGTTTCACTGTTAGGATTGCTACTTTTCTAATGATGGAATTATATTTCCTCTGCTGGTTTGTTTACATGGAGTACAGAGAGCAGTGGCTGTGGGGGGGCTGGAGCCACTCACTGCATCTGTGGCAAAAGCTGCCTTCTGGACAAAACAAAGAATCTGTAATTACAAAAACTTAAAAAAGCTGAGTTTGCTTCTGTCGATGGCTGCAGGGATTCCTGTTGTTTTTACTTTTACAGTTCATCTTTATCTTTGTGTGAGTGAACAGGGTGGAGAGTGGTTAAATGCAGCATCCGCTCAGTCAGCAATCAAAAAGCTAATGCATTGATGAATCGTTGAGGGGAGTGATTTACCTCAGTAGTTATGGGTTTAGCTGATGGCTGTTTATGCTGTTGCTTTAGCATTATCTCTGAAAGTGAAATATTTTGACGAAATATCCGAGATTCCTTCAAACTTTTGTACTGTGGATGTGGGGCAGGTTTTATTCTTTACTCCTTCATGCTGATTTCATCGTGTTGCATTGCAGAAAATGGGTGTTATATTTGTTAAATACCTGAATAAATGGTAGCTATAAAGTTAAAGTTGGCTTATTAAAGTGAGTTGAAAGGTAAGATATAAAAAAAATCACAGAAAGCAGCAGCTGGCAATAGAATAAATCTTCATATTTACATCCCCTTACAGATATTGTTCATATTTCTTTCAGTTTTTTTCTTCTTCCTCTTTTTACTTGTCCTGTTAGCATCATGATGCTGTGTTGTGCTAAATGAATTTGCTTCGCCAAGAGGAGATTTATTGATAAGGCTCCTTTTGATACTGAATTATTATTCTTTATTTTTAAATTTCTTAGTTTGATCACCAGTTTGATCACCACTCCCCCAGTTGTGTCCATAGGAAAGACACTTCACCCTCCTTGCCTGCAGTGGTGGATTCGCTGCATGTTTTTGAGTGTTTGAATATTATGTGATGGTTAGAGAGGCCATTGGCACACATTGGCTGCTAAATTTCCATCAACCTGCCCAGAGTAGCTGTGGCTACATGTAGGTTGCAATAACAAAGTACGAATGAGAGCTGAATGAATGACAAACACAACGTAAAACTCTTTGAGTGCCTTGATTATCTCTGTATACATTATTATTAAGATCATTCTGAAATATTTGTTTTTCACAAAGATACATCAACACAGGATGACGTAACATTTTCTGAATGAGTTCTTCTTTCATGAAGTCAGCAAGAATTTACAATTTAGGAAAATGTCTGAATCTTAGGATGTTTATTATGTTCTTTGACTGCCATCCATTACTTTGCCTCCTGGTATCAGAGGCTTTCAGTGACGCTTGTAAGTATGTATTTAGACAGTGTGCACTTTAATCTCATTGGACACCCATTGTAGTACAATGCTAAAGCTGAATGAAGGACAGCTGATGCTAAAAAAACAGGTTCACACGTGTGATGTGAGAAGTCATAGTCTGTATTATGAAAGAAGGAATGTGAATAGAAATATCTTATTTATGATATAGAAAGGTAATCATCTAAATTGTTTCTTATTTTGAATACGGTGTTAAACTTCTGCAACTGTGTTACAAGTGTTAAACATAGAGTAGAAGATGTTTTCCAGTGGCATTTTTACTACATTGTTTAAATCCCATTAGCAGCCAATTAAATAAATGCTATAACACACAAAAAATTTGTAAATAAAAAAAAGAGTGACCGGACAGAAAAACACCATCCAATCCCTTTAATGACTGTGATATGCTTATAAAAACATCCAACCCCCCCTCAAACAGTCAGGAACAGGCATTTTTATGTGTTTGAAGTGCAACTTTAGGGGAAATTCTGAAAAAAGGGGATTGCCTCATCAAAATATTGCTTGTCTGAAGCATTTTTCTAGGATCTCCAGGATTTCCCAAGCCCTGAATGAAGTAATAAAAACAAACAAACAAAAAAAGAGACAGTTTGGGGCATACATGTCCTACATACATCAGATGTTCATATTTATACAAAGGAAATAAAAAATACTGTGCCTGACACATAGGTAACCCCCAGTTAAAATTATTTCCAGAGCTTGGTGTTAATGTGGGATAAAACATACATGATATGAGTAATTTACCTGCTACCTCCGGCTGTGCTAAAATATGAGCTGTTCCCTCATTTTCAGCCATTATGCAACCCGGGTTGTAGCTTAGTCATGAGAGCAGAATTAGTTTCCTCATCTAACTTCCTGTAAGGAATCAAATGATTGGTATTTCTCAAAATACCAATAAAAATAGCTGACTGTCTCTGCATTATCTTATATATCAAAATGTTTTGACCCAGCAGATATATATTACTA
>JBAMHX010000001.1:6034802-6048574 GCA_037177515.1 Pseudomugil tenellus
TATCTATCTATCTATCTATCTATCTATCTATCTATCTATCTATCTATCTATCTATCTATCTGTCTATCTGTCTGTCTATCTGTCTATCTATCTATCTATCTATCTGATTTGTTTAATAGCCCTCTTCAGAAAAACACTGCATATAAAGGTATGTCTGCTAAGGGGCTTAAATGTTTTGCCAAATTAGATTATTTATGAATGGTTTAGATTTTCAACAACCACCTGAAAGCAAATTTTCATGCCAACAGAAATACTCCAACATGTTATCATCATCAGTAAAAAGTCAAAGTGCTGCTTCTATCATAACAAAAAGATTACAGAAATCTCATCCTGTATGTTCTAGTAAAGACGTTGTTGGAAATGTTGGAAAAATATAGGAAATCAAAACACATTTTACACATTTATGAATGAATGCACAGCCAAAGAGCATCAACTATTAATGAAAACTTCAGCAAACAATGCCTGAGAGCTGTAGGAATGAATGCAAAGAGGATATCGCAGCGACAGGATGTTTATCGCAGAAGCTCCTCAGACCAAGTGTGAACCTACTTATTCTTCACAAGAAATCTGCATGTATTGTGCTATTTTTATTTATTTATTCTATAATATTGATCAGAGCTGATGTTTAAGTAAAACATACGTTAGTCGTAACACTATTAGAAGATTAGATGTTTACTTGTGCAAATTACTTAATAATTTACAATCTACAAAAGAAGTATACAAAAACTGAAGAAGGTTTGGCAAGGCAACATAGGACATAGGACAAAGGAAGAATTAAACCGATTACAGGCTTGTGGTGGCAGAAAACTGCTGTCGCATTTATTGTGACAATCAGCACAGCAACCCTCCTCCTTGGCAGCACATATACCATGTACAATATGTGTTATCAGTTGTTCTTCCTGTTGGAGGTGTTTATCTATCAATGGTTCTCATTTAGCAGCATAAATTAAATCTGTTGCCAGTTTATGAAGTCTGAGTCCAGCTAGCAGATCCATGTACAATAAAAAAGATAGCAGATTGTGTGAAAACAGACGTCACTTGCAAAGGACATGCAATGTTTATAATTACACGTTTTTACTCCACTACTATTTGCTGTTCACCATTGTTTGTGAAGCAGTTTTTATTAGTGTCACTTTAAAAAGCTACAACTGTGTTGTTCTGTGTGAACACTGATATATCAGTTTAAAAGAATATTATGAAGCCATTTCGAATAACACAGTATGTCAATCATATGAATTAAGCAATGTATTTAATCCTTATTCATGTTTGTGTTAATCGTGCTAATGATTTTTTTTTCATTGTTGTTTGTTTGAACTCAAGATAAATATCCAGTTTTTCATGATTATTAACAGTCATGTTGACTTTAACTGGGCTTGCTCACCATATACGTCAATAAAAGATTCAAATAACAAAATAGATCCTTTCTTGTCACTTGTATATTTCAGGCTTTACAGAGCTAATAATCACCCGCCTTTACACACTAATTTGTCTTAGTGAATAATGCATAAACTCTTCATAATGGCACAGCTGGTCTGTACATAGTAGTAAACAGTTGGAGGTCATCATGTTGGTGTGTGGAAGTGCATGTTTCCCCCCCACCCCCCCACCCCCAGATGCTGGCAGTGTAATGAAACACAACAATCACAACTGGTTTCTTGACATGATTTTGCTGCATCAGGACCTAACTCAGTATTGAAGATGTATTTGTGCAATGGTGCACAAAAGGTGAGGGTGTTGTGATGCAGGTACATGTTCACTTTAAGAATCCCTAAAGCAAACCTATACTGGATATAAAATGACTAAATGTGAATGACATTTACTACAATAATACATAATATAATCAGATTACTATGTTTTAACTTTATAAGAACTTTGTACTTTACAGGAGGAAGTACAGACTGCGTTAACTAGTACTTGCCTTACATCAGTAATTCTTTTTCTCTTAGAAACTAACCTATAAAGTTAATGTTTTAATAGAAATAATCGATTTAAAAATTCCTTTTAGAATCCAGACTTTGGCTTGATGACTTTCTAGAAAGCAATCTAATAATCAGTCCAATTACCATGCATAGGCTACCTTTAAGTTACCGCTATAATCTCCAAGTGTCTAGTCAAGCAGTGTGTGAGCACAGAGGAAAAGCCTCTTTTCAGTCACTCACAGATTTAGTCTTTTTTTACACTAATTTTCTTTTTAATGAGAGGAAAATGTTTGAATCAGGTGCTTTCAGCACAACTATTCTCTTTCTGAAAAATAATCACATTTGTCTTTGTGCTTTTTCAGGAATTAGTCATATAGTGCATTATCAACACACTGTAGATTAGCTTTAAGAGAATGAACAAAAGAGCAGGTTTCCGAGGAAGTGTATGGAAGGAAGATACCATTGTTCCTAAATCAAATTCATACTGGCAGAATCACGTACTTGAAAAACTACTTGAAGCTTTAGGTGCACGGATAGAAAGTTTTCTGCACACTGTGGTTTTGATCAGTTTTCTATCAAACTAATTGAGGTGTTTGGCCTTTAAGAATTTGATGTGTACACAGTTAAATCAAGTAAAATAGATATTTCTTAAAGAGCAAGAAAGCCTTTTGATAATCAATGCAGCTGCATTTTTTATCCTTATCATGGAAAGTGTGTAGTACAGCAACCATAATTGTGGATGCAGTAAACATTTGTTGAACAGATATTTTGCCAGACAACACAGGAGCAGCTGGCGTTTCTGTTTAGACCAAACAAACAAACTCAAGTTGTTTTCACGATGAAGTAAGAAAATAATTGGCTTTTCCCATCACGTCATCACAAATCAAAATTTGCTGTTCTGCTTCAAATGGTGTGAGCATATATAGTCAATGTGTGTGAGTGATTCCCCCATCGTTCTCTGTGATTTCTGAAATGAAAACAAAAATGAAAGTTGAAAAAAGCCAGCCATCACTTTGCTTTGTTCCGCATTTTTGTGGAACAATTATGGTCCGTTTATAGACGGAGGAAATCTTTGTTTTCCTGTTGTGACACAATAAAATCTCTCAAGTTATTCCAACGAAATACATTTTAACATGAAGATGCCACACCAGCAGTTTGGATGCTGTGTTCAACAGTTATCTTAAAATTGATCAGATCAAATGTATGATATTTTAGTGAATAATTTCTTGTGAAATTTCTTCTTCATGTACTAAACCTGAAATCTACAGCATTGCTAATAAATAGATTAAATAAACCAAATGACTAAAAGACTTCAGATCCTTTGTATTTTTATAAACAAAGCAAGTTTTTTATTCTTTTTTGAATTCCCCTAAGCAATAGTATAGCTGTGTGTGATTTACATATTTAACTCAAAGTGATTTCATTGCTAGTGCAGAAAAGCATTTATTCTTTATAATTATTAACAACAGATCAGGATACAGCAGTGAAAAGAAATTATTTATATAACACTTATATTTCTTGTGAAAACCTAACACATTAGATGTGAAAATAAATTACTGAAATACTAACTAATCAACAATAAATACCAACAAAACAAAATAAGGCAACAGAGATGAAAGCCAATCAAACAAGATCGGAGACAATTCGACAAAATCTTAAAGGTACAACTTAAAAAAGATCAAAGATTAAAGTGGAAAATTTTATAAATCATTAAAACTGTGTTCCTATTGTTATTGTCAGGCAGGAACATGGACTGGACTCAGGGTTAGAAGGTTATAAATGGGACTTTATTTTTTACAAAATACTGACAGTAACTAAAAATGGTGCAACTGGAATAAAAATGGAAACAAAAATTCAATCCAAGGAGGCAAAACCAAAAGACTACTAAACTAAGGATTTCTGCTAAGTGAAGAACACAGTTTTTGAACAACAAAAAATCACTGTGAGAAGAGAAATAACAAAATGAGCTTGACTAGATTACAATACTGTGACTTGATTGTCAACTGGTGATAATGCACGAAGACAACACACTGGCACAAGACAAGGGAAATGCAGACTATTTAAACACAGGAGGGTAATGGAAAACAGGTGGACACAATCAGGTAATCAGGGAAGACCAGACTGGTGACACAGGAGGAAGGGCAAGTGACCTGAAACAAGAGGAGAGTTAACGTTCAAAATAAAAACAGGAAATTGAAACAAAACCTCACCGCGGTGTGACAGTTATCTTATCACACTACAAAAATAACTTCAATTATTCTCTTAGAATGAGCCATTTAAATAAACAGCTGTGGGTCCACATGTGGCTACTGCGAGTTATGTCACCATCTTTACTACGGCATCTCTGAATGGACAGAAAACTGTGTGTGTGACAGCACATAAGTACACTGTTTTACACTGATTTGTATGTTCACGTTGAAGGATTTTAAACACGCATATTGTTCATTTTAAAAATCTAGATGATACTAATAAATGTGTGTGTAATTTTAGCGTGTAATCATTAGTTCATCATTTATCATCATTTAGTTACTTTCTAGCAGTGTTCACAATGTTACAACTCAAAGGAACAGTTTTATTTTGCTCTGATCTAAAGTTTAGGGAAAATCAACAATCTTTAATCCACTTTAATCGTACATCAGGATTGTACCTCACAGTCACTAAGTCTAATGTCCATATAGGGAATTAGCCATACAAAGCTCCAGAAGTTAAAACCAAGATTTTAAAATTAATTCTGAAAATGATGATCCACAAAATATAACAATAGGACATTTATGATGCTTTCATAGCACAGTAGCTGGATTTTCAAAACAAAACTACAGTAATCCAACACACTCACCAAAATCTGACCTGATTTTAGCAACACTTCCAAGTTGGAACAAATAGGAGTGAATATTTATAAAAGAAGTAGGATCACTGTGTTAATAAAAGTCTGCTCACTCAATTCAAAGCAGCTTTTTAAAATGAGACCAAGACGAAATCTACAAAGGACCATTGAAAAGGGACTGAGGTGTCCAATAGTGTTTCTGTAAGTAAGAAAAACATCTTTTTTTAAACTGTGAAAGGATTATATAAAGGTGATGTGAATGGAAACATACAGAGGGATGGCATAAGTGTACTGGAGAGACGAGAGGATAATTGTCCTCCACCGGGTGTGAGACCTGTGTTCAAGATGAGCTTTTTCCAGATTTTTCAGCTTGCTAATTAATTCACACAACACAAAAGGAAAAAGTCTCTCAGCCTTAAAAGAAGATAACGTTTTCAAACTTATTTTTCTCTCAAAAACTGATTTGGCATATTTTCCAGTTTGTGTATTAGTTATGGTTATAAGTGTGTTTCCTGTTTTGGATTAAAATAGAACACTTGTGCTGCCAAATGTGTGAATATATGGCACTGAGAACATTTTCTATAATTGATGCTCGGCTGCTGACAGGAAAGAAACTAACCACTGTCTTTCACTCAATAAGAAAGTAATATGTAAGTCCTCAGGAAGCAGGCACCATGTGTGAGGTATTAGATTTCTCCCCTGAAGTTTTTATGCAGAAATGGTGTGACAATAAATAGATATACATTTTATTTTTTAGTTTTGTTTTTGTAGCTTCAAGTTGCAGCACAGAATGGTTTAAAATGGCTTAATAACACTAGAATAATAGCTTTAAGACTATACTTTCAAGTTATATAAATAATTTATTAGTGACTGGAAAGATTGAAGCAGGATGCTTATAACTAAGCATTTCCTATTTAACAAATTAAGCTAAGCAACAACAATCAATCTCAGTAATCACCTTGGAAACCAACACTTTAAAACCAATATAAGTATAAGTATTAAAACCAATGTGTGTGTGTATATATATATATATGTGTACAATATCATATTTAAAGACGTTTGAGCAAACAGTAAATAATAAAACTTTATAGTTTAGTTTAAAATTGGTCATATATCACAGATATTGGTTTGCATGTAAATTCTGACTTTGGTAAATCTGCAAACCCAGTTTAAAAAAAAACATAATTTTTGAAGAAATTGCGGATGTGTTGAAATAGGCAGTTCAGCATACGCATGTCAGCTTACAGCAGATTTATTATTGCTGAACTCCAGCCTCCTGTGCATCACAGCTTCATTATTCATGCTTACAAATTGCCAAGTGGACCGTTGAGTTGAGTTGAGTCAACCCAAACAGGTGAACAGGGCAACGTGTGAGTCACTGCACTCACCATTCTGGACAACTTTACAGATTTCTAATAGCTATAATGTGCCATGTTTCAGCTTTGAACCTGCTGTTACATACACAAGCAGGTATTACAGTACATGCACTTTAATTTCCAATCTGAGAAGATTAGGAAAGAGAAATTACGGGAGAAAGTATTTAATTGAAGTATTTACTGATGCCTTTCAAAGTTGTTTGGTTTTTACAATAAACTCCAGGCCTATAACCCGTCAATACAACAATATAGCTCATCCAAATAACACAAAAGGAGACTAAATCTATACAAACCTTCAGAAAAATCTTACCATAAGGTGAGAAATGTTTTTTAATGTAGCAAGAGCAAAATGCATAAACAATAAAGAAAGATTGCTAAAACGAGGAACTTATAATGTGAAGGTCATTGACTTAATTACTGAAAGCAGAAATTCAGAGGGCTCCGTCCTCATTACCGCGTCAACAAAAGATGCATGTTGTGGATGAGTGATTATCGTCATAAAGCAAATATCCAGATTTTATGCATCAGTGCTGTTTTGGGGACAAACAAATCTGATGAGTTGAACAAAATAAGCACAAAAGTGGCTGTTTGGAAGGGAGATAGTGAGAAGTCATTCATCTAAGAAGGAGCCAAAATTTGAGGAACAGAGAAGGGACTCTGATTCTTTTCATCTTTCTACTCTATAATTTATATATTTTCAGAGACAGACAAACACACTCACTTCATTCTGAGATGAAGCTGAAACTTCAGAACGACTTTGCTCATTGAGACTATCCTGTTAAATGACATAAATAAAGATTTATGAGATGCTTTGGGAGAGGGGACAGACAAATCAATTCCCACATTTGACAAGGTAGATCAAGCTGTGGGAAGGCTTTAACAGGAACCAGTGACATGGGAAAATCAAACTGCTTTTAAGTGGTTTTATGGAAATAAAATACTTTTTAAAAATGTTTGTTGTTTGGACTCATCTGTTGAGAAAATGGATAGCTAGCTATAATTATGTGGAAACAGATCTGTTTCTGAACAAATGAGTAATCTATTACAGTTTTACTGCTAAAAAATAAAACTGTTTGTTCTTTTTAATGTTTTACTTCAGTCATTATTAAAATATGTCTGGATAAGTAGAAGAGCCAGACTCATCTGGGAGCTAGCTGCTAAAGGCCATCTGGGGTGAAAGCATCAAAAAACTGTTGAGCTCAGCTCGATATTAACTAATCATAGAATGTATTAACTTACCGGGTGGTGGCAGCTGCACACTTGTCCAACACTGCAGAAAACAGCTGAGTCTTTGTGAACGCGTATGGTAACTGCATGCTTTAATTAGGTTTATAAATATGAGCATACAATCACTGTAATGCCCAAATATGGCTGAAAATGATTTCCTCTCCCATATTTAGTCATACATGAATATAAACACTGATCACTTTGGCTTCTCGAGCAGTTTCACAAACACATTTGGCAGCATTTGCAGGTAGGATGGCTGGGATTGCATCCATTTTACTTGTGGCTGGCAGATTTTTGTGTACTGGAGGCACATGCTAGTCCACTGCCGCCTCCAGCAAGCGAAGGGGGATCGCAGAAACAAAAAAGATAAATAACACAACTAAAGTTTGAGAAGAAGTGATTTTTACTTGACGTTATTGGTATTCATTTAAAAAATTCAAGAAATGGTGATAATTTTCCTTGTAGTTCCCCACTGACCTTTTTGACCCACAGTTGTACTCATTTAGCTTGAAAAAAACACATAAAATAAGGAAAATTAAAAAAATCTTGTTCTTCTTTTATTTTCTTCTTGTTTTACTTTTTAAGCCAAGCTTGATAAATTAATTCAATCACAATATAATCATATACATGCTGTTTACTGAGTCCTTGCAAATCTGTTGAACAGTCAACTGAAAAAAATGTATTACAAGTTGATCATGAATTGATCAAAAAGAATTAACTATTGCACTGCACATCTAATTAAATAAAAGGTTATCAACAGAGGAAACAGATTAAAATTTTAGGCAATCCTTTTGTGGCAAATGTGTAACAAAACTAAACAACAAACCATTTAAGCTCTTTGTGCTTTTGTCCAAAAACCACTTTCTTACACTGGTTTCTCTTTTTTTAAATGTTTTTGACACTGTCAAATTCTGAAGGTGACATCTTGCTCTTTGCCTGCTGCATGTTCTCCAGATGTGTTGATAACTGGGCCTATACACAGTTGTGTGTTGATCAGTAATGTTGTAGGTTTTACTTTCAGTTAATGGTTTTCATTAAGTACATGTCCTCAAAGACAAACACTACACAGTGCTCCCATGGGAGCTTTTGGCGAGGGAGCATGAGAGAATATCTTGGAGTATTTGAGTTTTTAAATAAAGAAATCTTAGAAATGATGACACTGTAACAAAGTCCTACTCCTATAATTACATCCTGATTTACAGAAACCTTGTACGCTGCTAACGCAAAGACATTAAATGAACTGATGAGTTATTAACATGCAAAGTGAAAACAATATAAACATCAGAATAAAGCGTTTTAATTCAACAGATAAATCAAATAATAAAACAGCTGCATTTTACAATTTTAACTGAAGTAATCCTACTAAATTTGGCCTTTCTTTTGCCCATGTGCCACCTTTAAGATATATGTAGGCAAAGCAAGGAAAGGCAAATTTATTTGTCTAGCACAATTCAAGACAGGGTGATTCAAAGAGCTTTACAGAACATGAGAGCATTAAAACACAAGTATTATTTCAAATTAAAGTAAGAAAAAAAAGAAAATTACATTTAAAATGACAATTAAAATGGTTAAAATCATGTAGATAAAGAAATAACAATTAAAAATTATTACAAATTATGAAAATCATGATTAATTTAGGATTACAAAATCATAAAAATTAACATGATTGAAAAGCAGCAGAGAACAGGAGGGTCTTTAACCTGGGTTTAAATAAGTGTTTCAGCTGATCTGAAGCTTTCTGGGAGTTTGTTCCAAACATGTGGAGCATAGAAGCTGAATGCAGCTTCTCCATGTCTCCTTCTGACTTTGGGAATTGATAAAAGACCAGATCCAGATGACCTGATGGATCTGGTAGGTTCATACGCAAGAGTATCTACTTATATGACCACATCAAGGCTCATTCTAAATGTTAAATCTTATGTAGATATAAGAACAGAGATTATGTATTTGTATGTTTTTTTTTTACTTGTCTTGTCCAGCATTAAAACAGACATAATGTGGACCTGTCTGTTGTGCCTTGTTGAACAGCTTTGCTTTGTCAATAGGACCTATATGTATATATGTATATACAAAGTTCCGCTTGATGATCTGAATTCTTTATTTATTTTAGTTACATCATCTTTCGTCAAGATTTATGTATCTGTATGTTAACACATTATCTGACCGTGAATACTCTGTGTGGTCATGAATATATAACACACTCAATGCATTTATTTTTCCATTGTCTTTATTCCATTGGACTTTAAAAATAATTACAATTTTATTTGATTTTTCTGATCCAGATTATGTTTGTAGTAACATGCATTTTATTTGATACTCTATTATTGGTAAATTGTTGCTGACCACCTTTAAATTTCTTAAATTCTGCTAATATTGTCAGACATAACGGCAAAATGTTACTTACAACATACAAATGAATTTGAACTCATTTTAGAGCAAAGTTTGCAGTAGAAGACAAGTGCTTATCTAACACAATGCCACTTTTGAGGTGTATAATAAAATATTCAAAACACAATTACAGTAGGGCAAAATGAGTTCTAGCTTGTAATTTAGTTGGTAAATTAGGGAATATATCGCCAGCAGCGGCCATTATCAGGGGGAACAACATGGCAATTTTTATGCTTGGCAACACAACTGGCAGGCATCTACATCTGCTGTTGATAAGTGATTGTAGGCGTTTCATTAAGTCACTGTTGTAATGCACATGTGAGAAATGCCTGTGAGGGCCTGAGATAGAGGAGGCTGATTTGGAGGTGGTACAATGCAACTGACGGGCATGAGATGATAATGACAGTAGTCATTTTGGATTCAAGGCTTTTGCTAATACACAACTTCCAAAATTAAAATTAAGCTTAATGTACAACAGTGACAGGAAAAAAAAAAAAAAATAAATAAATAAATAAATAAATAAATAAATATATATATATATTAGTATTGTATTGACAAAGATGTTTTTTAAAACCTAATATCAACTTAATATCAAATATACTATGTTATACTGTGCATTCACCACCTTAGTGTAACTCCTGAAGACTGTGCTGCAGTAAAAATTCCTTAAACCAGTGAATGCATCGGCATACTAGAAGCATAAAGAATGTACTGAGCTCTGTTTATTCTATTTCTTTTTTGCTTTTGGTTGTGGGCATTATGGTGAGTTAGAAGTATAAAGCATGTATAAAAAATGGACAGAGTCTCTGTGACGTCACCTCCGGGTTGGCAAAACAATTCACATTTAAATCTCGAACAATACCAAGTCTTGTGTGCGGGAACCATTTTATAAAATCCAGATTTTCATATTTACCCAGGTTACATCAGATCAAGCCCATTGTTAGGTGTATCTAACAAGGTTTTGAGCATTTGTCTAATTAAATAAAATTCGTTTAGATGTGGCTTTTCCAGCTGTTATATGACTCTGTTAGCCTGTACTTCCAAACAGCAGATAAAAGTATCATCATGCTAATAACCATATTCATTGTTTTACCGATATTCATTTACTTTTCTTAAACTGGATGATTTGTCTATTATAATTCACCCCTAATAACCATAAATGTATATCCAAAATACATGTTAGACATTTGTACAGCATTTGCCAGCAAGCAATGACAATTATTATTCTAATGATGGATTGGATTTATATAGCCCTGTTAACGGCACTGAAAGCACTTTGCATTGAATCCATTATTAATTCGCTCAACATTCACACATTGGTGGTCGCGAGCTACATGTGTAGCCACAGCTGCCCCGGGGCAGACTGATGGATTGCAGCTGCTAATCCGCAACACCAAACATTTGTTCACTTTCATACTCAAGCGTTGGCAAGGCAAGGTGTTGTAAAGTGTCTTGCCAGAGGAAACAACAGTATAATGACCAGGATGGAATAGGGTTCGAACCGTCAACTCTTTGGTTGCTGCTGCCGCCTAAAACACAACAATATGCTGGTGGTAATATATATATATATATATATATATATATATATATAAATTCAGGTCTTTTAAAAGATTATTAATTGTAACATGTTGGACTCTAAACTCCTTGTTTTGTAGGGATAAAAGATCAGATTAGAACTGATGTCTCAATTTATCAGTGTCACTGAACACAGAACCTTCCAAGCTTAAAGATTTGTTTCCTGATGGATGGAAGTAATTAGATCTAACTCAGGTTTAATCTGTGTCTGTCATGTCATATCATACAACATATACTCTATATTCTACATAGTCAACACAGATATGTGCATTTAGGCAGTTATTTCTTGTTTACAATGTTTCAGGTACATTGTAAAAAGAAAGGAAATATTTAGTTTTGCAGTTTCTGTTCTCAGACTATGATTTTTTTATCTACAGGTCATGTTTAGAATGGACCCAAACAATGCGGCATTAATGATTTTTCCTGACCGTTGCCTCCGTTTGTGTTCCAGCTTTAATTCACTGTGACAGTTTGTCATGGTGTAATGTGATGTGTTGTGTAGCACATGTGCTTTCCAAACAGCACCTCTCACCCTCTGATGGGCACACAAACAAGCACACACCACCTGAAGCATGGCTTGACATGCTACAGCCAACAAATCTAATGAGAACATTGATGGGACTGCTCATGTCTGCACTCTATATAGCACATTCATGAACAAGTCGGCCTAAATGAACACCATCAGATAAGCAGATGTGCAATTTTTTTCCCACACAATTGTACTGACAGAGAGCTTAGTGACAGGGCTGAAATGAGCACAGTGTGTGTTATGTCCCCAACGTACGCTGTGCTGCGCATACCGCCAATCCTGGACTGCATATTTATAGTCTATCGTGTTCATCTGTGTATGTTTATGTGTGTGAGTGGGAGAGTAGCTGTGGATCTAAGAGCCCTGCAGGGGTGTGAGGCAAGAAGCAGCAAGAGGCAGAAAATCCCCGCTGCCTTTGGATTAATGTCAGCAAACAGGAAATCAGGCACCGTGCTCCATGGGCATCATGTGCGCACTCTTGTAGTCAATCCTGCTGGATTATTTTGTTTCTTGAATGCAACCACATGTAATTTAGTGAAAAAAATGTTGACATTGCTTTTAAATGTTTGTTTTACTGAGAGAATCTACAAGTATTGTTACATAACTGCAGTACGTTAGCTCAAACATAATGCATCCTATTATCCTATTATTATTTTATCATAGTTCTTTGACATTGGTAAGACATTAGTAAGCTCAAAGTCAATCTTTACCATTGTTGTGATGATTTTTTATGCAAGAATGCACATAGAACTGTGAACCCTTACAGTTAACATACAGACAGCTAAAATCATGTAGAATTAATGTGCCAGTTGTTATAGGATTATAATTGCCAAATATTTCTTACTAAAAAACTTGTAGAATATAATACACAGATCAACAGTTACAAAGTATTTTTCTCATTTGAATATATATTTCTTAAAATGGCAAAAAATATAAGCACTAAAACAAACACATAAAAGAAGCTATTTATATATTTTTTCTATTTCCTATCTGTGTTTTTAGCTATTTACAGGTATTTGTGCTACTATTTACTGACTATTTTGAGAAACTCCTACTTAGCTCATATTTAGCACCATTGTGTGTCAAAAACATGTTCTTGACTTTATTTTTGCAAGAGAGACCCATTGTTGTGTTTTATCCAGATTTGTAACTTTCTCCTCACTTGCTGATCTTTGGCTTTTCCTTATTGGACATTACAGACAACTGAAACCTGAAATCTGATTGGTGGAATCTTTGGCAGGGAAATGACTTCATCATGATTTCTAGATCAAAATAACAATCTCTTACAAAAATATTAATGATAGCAGCATTTATTTATAGCAAAAATGTAATGAGTAAGGGTGTGAATAAACAGAACATTTTGTGGCTGGATTATAATGGACCATATTCTGGAATGCGCTGGTAAGAAGCTGTGCTATACAGGAGGTTTTCTGCATATTTTTTTCTGCTTTTTTAAGACTTGTTATTGTGAGTCTCCATAGCAACAAGAATTATTTACCACCAAGATCAACTGATAATGCTCTCCAAATTCAAGATTATCGGTGAAATATCACTTCTAATTTCAATGGAGTTGAAAAGAAAGAGAAAGGGATGCAGGACAGGGTGAGGCGGAGAGAAAGCAATGGAGATTTAAACTGTTTCTTCCAACTGTTGTGATTGGTAACGTTAGCTTGCTAGCTAACAAAACTGATAAGCTCCAGGTGCTAATGGAACATATACCAGACTGTAATGTGTCTGTACTCGGCTTCAAGACGCCCCGTGGAGACCGCAATGAACAACTCAGTGAAGAACTAAAGGGAGGAGGAGTTGCAGTACTGGTAATCCAGTGTTGGTGTCATCCTGGACATGTTACTGTTAAAGAGAAGATCTGCACAAGAGAAATGGAACTGCTAGCTGAAATGAGCTACATGCTAGCTGAAATGAGCTACATGCTA
>JBAMHX010000001.1:6048674-6062777 GCA_037177515.1 Pseudomugil tenellus
ATCCTGCCTTGTTCCAGTGCCTGAAAAACTCCAACCAGCTGAACCAAATGACTACAGAATTTGAATTTCCCTCTGGAATTTAATAAAGTATTTTTCATTTTTCATTTCATTATAAACCTGGATAGCATAAAAATACCTGGAAAACTCCCATGTATCACCAAAAAGATAAGATATTAACCACAATTAACTCCACAAAGTTCCAGACAAACATTCCTGAGAAACAGTTGTCAATATAAACGATAGCACTTGGGGGTGCACTTAGTTAAAAGAGTTTACTGGGTTTATACACATTTCAGAAAACAGGTGTGAATACTGTCACTACAGCCGCAAATGCAAGTAGAAAGTGGGCATAAAATGAAAAATAAATACGCAATCAAGATCCAAACACACTATGATGGACTGCAGCCGAGTGAAAAAGTCTTCTTTGTTAAAGATGTTAAACTTCTCATTTAGTTTGGTCAATCAGCAATTGATTGTTTTTTTCAATTTTAAAGACCAACTAGCTTAACAGTTGTCATCTCAAGAAATACCATTTTTGTTTGCATCAAATGTACCTGTCACACTTATTTAGACACTGTTATTGTTAAATAATTGCCATAAGTTTGCTTATTTCAGCAAAATTATTCCAGTCAGTATTCTGCAGCATTTCCTTAAGACACATAAATTATACGTAGATAAATTCCGATTTGAATATGATTTACAGCATCTCAGCTTCAGAGGTTGTGCTGAGGTAAGTAATTTAATCAGATTTTAATAGAAGGAAAAATTATACTGATTTCCATTGCAGTCCTTCCTTTGCGGAATGTAGCAGGCATGCAAATTCACAGCTTTTGTAGACATTTGTTTGCGTTGCAAAAACTGAATCTCATGATTTAAAACTTGCAAAGATTTGTGTCCCAGTTTTCTGCATCAGAATATCAGCACATGCATGCTTTGTGGGTCATGGCTGTTCATCATCTGTCTTGTTCTCAAAAAAGCTACACAAACACTGCCATGATAACAAATAACATCTGAAGGCCTCAGCAAAGGATGCTCAAAGTCATGTCCGTTTCCATATTGGAAGCATCTCTGTTTCTTGACCTGTTTCCTTTAGAAGTGTTAAGATGACTTGTCTGTGATGTGCTTGTCGGTGCTTTGATGTTGTCACATTAAAGCTCTATTGAAACAGAGACCAGAATGTTTAAGTGAGACTGTTATCAAGAACACTTTGGTGCCAGAAAGAGCATTCTCATGGGAGGGAAAGCTTTAATGTGATCTGTCGTAATCACGCAGGTCTGCCTGAAAAAAAAAGAACTTAAAGGTGTTGAAGAAAGTCTTTTTCCTGTTGCACATGCGATGTGTTTTCCCTTGTTAATGTTTAAAAATGCCATTACGTGTCAAATATCTAAAACAAAAATGTTTTAACATAACATTTAGAGTGATTTTCAAATGTGACACGATGAGATTTTAGAAAGGCAGAAAAATCATAACTGTTGAAACCTTTTCTGCAGATCAGTTCTGCTAAATAACAAGAGCCGATTTACTCCCAACTTGTTCCTGTTGGAGATTCCTGTGCTAGAAAGGAAGGACAAACAAAAAGGTTGTACACAAAACCAGGTGCATGGTTTTCATAGGAGCCTGCAGGTCTGAAGTACAGGGAAGGTAACAAGTAATCAGAAACTGCTATGTCTCATTTCCCAACTTGATTCAGCAATAATAGTTCTTGCCGCTATGTACTTTTCACCCGTTTGGCTTCTTGAAGAATTTGTTCCAGTCTGAGGTGCAGACATTATTGTTCCAGCCATGTGGAAAAACTTCCATTTTCCTTGCAAAAGGCCAGACATAAAGGCGTGCAACTGTACAATAACACATAACAAATTCATGCTAAAATCTGTCAAATAAGCATATTTCAGCCAATAACATAGTATAAACATCTCTGTTTAAATATCAATAGCTCTGTTTGCATTCTTTAAACCTAATGATAATTTCAGTGAATGTTCTGGCTTTCCTCGTAAGTTCAGCTATTATCTACAAATATCTATAACTTCTCTGATAATAAAAAATGTGCTGTTATAAGGTAACTATTTAGTGTCAGGTACACATTTTTATTAATTCATTTCCTCCTAAAGGTCATATTTCTTTAACTAAGTGATTGCTTCAGTGACATCCTGTCCCGTGTTCTCATGCAGTCATATCTAACCTGCAAGTATAGCAAAACAGCAACAACATAAGCTGTGTTATTGTGCATGGCCGTCCCCCAATGGGACGTCATAAAGTCACTTAGTGAGCTCCCAGGAAGGGCTTAAAAATAGCCCGACCTTCCTGTTAATCTTATATCTATTAGAGCAAATAATTTATGAACAATATTGTTTAAAACATATGTGTTAATTACACACATGACTTTGGTGCTGATTTTATTCACATTCTCCTGTTTTTTGTGGGGAAATTGGCATTTTTCAATTCCTGACGTGAAATAGTGTTATATTACTTTTTCCTTTACAAATCAGTTTCAGAAAATAAACAAAAATAAATGACAGAAATTGTATGGCTATGAAACAAAGGAAATTCAACTAATATTTCTTTTCTTTACGCCTACAGCAGCACAGAATTCCATCCACTGTTGCTGCTGTTTTCTGTCATGTTCATGAATGCATCGTGTCTAGTTGGGAAGGTACAACTTGACAGATGTCAAACTGCAGAATCACAGATCTAAATAAATTGGTTAAAGGAGAAAAAAATTGGAAGTGAGTCTTATGTTTGGTTAAATCATAATTTAGTCTGTGCAGAGGACGAAACATGTTATATTTCATAATAATTATAGCTGAAAGATGGCTTTATTAAATTCTAGCAATCAAATGGTTCCACAACGATTAAGAAAGTTTCAGAAATCAGGAGAAGTGGCTATTAAGTGATTGATTTATTAATTCCATCAACTGCCTGGAGTTTTGTTAGTTAATATCATTTCATGCTCTGGGGCTGTAAAAATCTCCCTTCATAATGTCATACCTGCAGGTTCTCTTCCTGGCAGCCTCAACTCTGCTTTCTGCAAACACCATAATGATTTTAAATCCAGTCCCAAGGAAAAACAGCTGCTGGGCTCCAGATTCGTGAATAGGGATGACTTCTTGGCAGACAGGTGGTTGTGCAGACCTTAACAGGTTTAATGTGGTGCTTTTGGCTTAGCCTTGAGCAGACAGTGGCATCATGTAGAAATAAAACCAGCTGAGTCTCCTACTGGGCCACAGAAGTGAAGGCATCCAAGTGTGTACAATTCATCCAGGTGGGCACACAGCTGCTGGGCCACATACATCACTTGAGAATATCGTCGATGTTCCTATTTTGGATTTAGAAAACAACTTAATTAGATCCTGTTTAAGTAATATTTCAAAGCTATTTAGAGAGAAGTAGAAAATTATAAGGGAGACTTACAGAAACTTACTGTGGATAAAAGTCCTCCCTTCATTCATCGCTGTTTATATGTGGAAATCACTTGCACTCATAAATTAGACACCCATGCTATTTTCATCTACATGACCTTATTTTATTTGTTTAACCTTTTTTTATCAGGCAGATACTTTAGATCAAACTATATATTTTTTATGAGCAGGGCCTGGCCAGCATGAACACCAATGAGAGGGTGCTACAAACATTACACAAGACCTAATCATATTAAAACACATTAAAACATTATTCAAACTAAATAACATTTACCAGGTCAAAGAATATTAAGCAGCGCTACTATCAAACGTCTGACACGAATTTTAAAATCATGGAGTTAAACAAGATCTACTTGAAGTTTTACTTTTTAGGACCCAAAGAGATTGAAACTTAGTTCTGGGTACTGAGGCTGAGTGAAAGAGCTGGGATCATTTATTGTGAGATGGCTTGTGTGGTAAGGTAAAAGCAAAGGTATGAAAGTAGTAGTCCAATAATAGTACAGTGCATAAGTATGAGCCCAATGAACAAGCCAGCTATTGGACAGGGACAGCTAGCCAGGTCTCCGGTTACACAGAGGCATTTGGGGAGCCTTATTTTCAGGCATGCACTGCAACTTTGCAAGTCGTGTGCATGTGTGGTGATGTATGTAGCCGATTCAATCAAAAACATGTCTTATAGGCACAGAAGGTTCTATTAAAAACCACAAAAGCAGAAAAATGGTCACTACTTACACGGCTCACAGTACCAACAAACCTGCTGTGTTGAAAGAAACTGTTCAGCTGTGCAATTTATATATATAAACACTAAATGCTAACTAATGGATGCTATTCTTTTTGTTTAGGAACAGATATCTTATGGAAAATTCAATTAAATGTCTGCTTAAAGTGGACTATTTATCGAGCACGTCCCTTAGTTGTGTTTCTAGTTTTTGGTGGAGCTCCTGTTTGCACCCCTGCATCCAACCAGCGTTACTACACAGCAAGTTCCTGCTTCTCATCAAATCAAAGTCAATTTTATTCATAAAACCCTTTTCATACAACAAATCCACAGCACACAGTGCTTTACACATTTAACCCCTCCTCTTTGTCATTCTCCAACACACGCATACACACACACACATACACACACACACACACACACACACACAATCACACACACACATACGTACAAACCTTCGGGCTATGTGTATGTGGACTAAAAACACTAGACATGCACTTGGAGAGCGCAGACCTCCGCCAAGACAGACAGATAAACGCCAACAATTACATCACATTATATCCTTGGCGGAGGTAATTATTTTTAAGTTAAAATACATTAAATACACAAAACACAAAACATATGCATGTGGAACAGATGGGTGAACAAAGGACAAAAACATTATTATTATTCTGTGTAAAAGTGCTATTTTTATCTCACCTCTTTAAACTAGAGAAATGCTTCACTCTGAGACTTTTCAAATTATAAATAGACAAAACTTGTCAGTCTTGTTTTTTAAGTGCAGGCAAACATAACGTAAAGAGCAATAAAGATTCCATATAGCTAATATTCCTGTAAAAAATAATAACACGAAGTGTCTTTCATTTGTTCATTCAACCTTTATTTAACCAGGAAAATTTCTACTGAGATTAAAAACTTCTTTTTCAAGGAACTAATGGCCAAGAGGCAACAAAATGTTACAGTTACAATCAGCAAAAATAAATAATATACAACAATTACAAGTTAAGCTGCGTCTACTGATTCCCTCATTGCCGTGCACCTTAGAACCACATGTTCAAGTTCCTTATTTGTTAATGCATTTTGTTTATTTACCATTCAGAGAAAAGCTAAACATGCTAAACATGCTAAGTGAACATTCTCATTTGAACTTGTTTGTGCATAACACTGGTATACATTCTACAATCTATGATCAGTAATAAATCTTAAAGCAGGTTGGAACATAATAAACAGCATATGTAATGATGTTACACTGACATTTATGTAAAGTACTTCTCCATAGTCCAACATTGCTGATGGTGTGCTGTTAAAAGTCAGACAATTGTCTACAATGAAATTTGTGTTGTGTAAATTAGAAAGTCATATTTTTCCTGTAATAAACTAACAGAATACTGCAACCACTCAGGAAGTGGTGTAATTTATTGGCATTAATAATCCTTACTAAGCTTATTTTATTAATGTCCTGAACACAACAAATGTCTGCTTCCAATAAAACACCCTCTTATTAGAAAAGAATGAAATGATAATAAACATGAACAGAAGTCCCAGAAAGGATTTAGGCTGCTGCAGGAAAATGATCTTAACTGCTTTTTTGTTTGTTTGTCTTTTTTTATATTGTGTACTTTAGTTTTGTTTTACTATAGCCTTGTATTCACCTGTTGGAGGCCTAAACACACAAAACTGCTTTTATTTCAAGTGCAAATGTTCCCACCACACTATTAATTAAGTGTTTAGACTTGCTTAAGTATTGGATGCTATATTTGTCCACCAAGCATTACAGATGTGCTGAACTGAAAGATAAAAAATCTAAACAACAAGTTTAGCTCTGAAATCCTAATAAGGGAATTAGATAAAAAGCACTTTGTATGTTTGTTGTAATTGCCTTGTGCCTTCTGCAGCAATGATTGCATACAGAATGCTTTCATCTCCTGTGAGACTATGGGAAAATCCTCAAATTATTGGGGTGGAGAATTACACAGCTGCTCGCTTTAAAGAGGATGCTTGTATATAATAGCGTGCATCTTAATAAGCACAAATAGCTGCGCCACAAAACAGTTATTTTGCAAAATGTTTCACCCAAGGGGGGGGGGGGGGGCAAAAATGGAATGGAACAAAATTCCCTTTAGTACTGATTGTGTGTTTTTTAATGCACTATGTGTTCATCATGTCATTACTGGCTTGCTTCACAGCTTTGTCAGAACTATCAGTTTGAATGTCTGATAGTCAGGTTTTGGCTGCCTATTTTCTTTCCAGTGGGTTAGACAGTGCTGTTTCTTCAGTTTGAGCTGATTTACTGCTAACATGAGCTTTAAATTGACTCTAGCACGACTTGCTTTTGTTAGCAGCTTCTGCAGATATAATTCAGTTATAGTATCTCAATGTAACACTTTAAAGTTTAAAAGCCTATTGCCTTCTGCAGGTCAACATCATCAGTCCAGTCCTCTAAAATGATCTCTCTTACAATCTTAGAGCAATACAGATAAAATTCCACTGTGGAAAAAAAGATCTGTTGTCATGAAAACATTCAACATTTTTTTGTTTGTTTTATTATTATAATTTTTAAAACTCGCCTTAAGACTAATTTTTTTCTCATTGGCTTTTAACCCACCGTAGAGTTGATCTTATTTGCTTCTATTTGGTTTTAACTGGTTTTATTAGAGCTATAATTTAATTTCTTTTATTACTTTGTAGTCATTCTATGTATTTTTATGTATTTGTTCTGTTGTTTTGTATATATTGTACGTCACATTGCTGATAGAAAGGAGCTTTGTAAACAAATTTGATTTCATTATTAATTATTTTAGGGAAAGGGCTTATTGTTTTTTTATTTGTTTTTTTATGGAAAGGGTGTTTTTTTCACACTCGCAGGGCAGCACATACTGTAGTTTTGTCAAAGATGGAGAGTCTCATTAGGTATGATTTGGCATCTCTGCTATAGTTTCACTTTATCTTGCAGCTTATATTTATGTGTTCACTCATTCTTACCTTTCAGAGGGAGAATTCCGTCACTTGTAAGTCTTGTTTGAAAGCATTTATTGTTTTAATCTAACACAGGTTAACACTGGAATATTGTGCTTTGGCTTGAGGTACTCGATCAGAATGACAGGTTAGAACTCGGAATAAAACCACGAAAGGATAAACATCATAATTTAGTCTAATGAATGTGACCATGCTTCTTTATGACTTTACTAAATTACCCGACTTTTTATTTTTACCTGCTATAATTACAGAAACATACTACATACTTTTTCTTGCAGGATTAGCTAACTCAGTGTAAATCTGATGAACATGAAATCATTTATTTGTGTGTAGCAGGCTGTTTGTACAGAGTGTTTTAGTGTGTCCTGCATGTGTGTTTGTGTGACAACGCTCAAAGTGAAATGCATCTGAAGCAGTTTCTCCCTAACAACCCTGCTGATTATCTCCAGCGGGATGCATCTTGCACAACCTCTGGGTGGGAAAGAAAAATATGCACAGAATAAATTTGGTGTTTGGGCAAATTACCCTATTTTGGAGGTGCCATTTTCTCCAGAATGATGACAGATTTCCATCCATTTCCTGTTTCTCTCTTTCTTTCAGTGCTGCCAGTTACAGAGAGAGGGATTGTTCCCCCACATCTCTGGAAATTGCAGAACACAAGCAAAACATAGTGACCGGTCAACTTGAGCATGAACGGACACTGAAAAGCAACAACTGGACGGGACTTTGAACACATTTGGACAAGAGGAGATGAAAGCTGCTGTACTGTGTCAGTAAACAAACACTCTAAGGTTGAGACTGGAGTTGACTAAAGAGTAAGTGGTGGCCCAAAATGATTGCCTTAATTACTACACATATATAGATGTATGAAGTGATGATACTAAGAGACTTATACGAGCTTAAAGATGTTTTTCTTTACATGTGAAAAAAAGTGTCTTGTAAGGAACAGATGTGAATATTTTAATATGATAGAGATAATGTTTGCTTGTAATGTCGACATAATGTTTTAGTTGGGTTGGCTTTGTAGGTGTCATTGGTTACTAAGTTTGCTCTCTGCTTATATGCAGCCAGCCCTACAATTTAAACTATTTTTATCTTGTTTCATACTGTCGAACCTAACAACGCTGGCCTGAGTTGCTTCAGTCTAAGTACTGGCAACAAAGTCTTTATTCACATTCATAACACTTGAAAATCCTCATTCAACAGATGTTTGGAGGGTTGGTGGAGAAATGTGAGACATAAATTGACTGGCTCAATGCAACACACTGAAGTACATCAGAATAGTATCCTCTTACATTAAGATCCACTTACACTTAAGTAAAGATGTCAGGCACATAAACACCCGTCATAAAATATCTGCCACATTCACTTTCTATCACGGCAAAATGGCGGATGAAACTCGGCGGGCTTTCGCCGCCGCCGGGGGATTATCAATGTCAAGATGAAATACTGTAGGTTTTTTTCTCAGATGCAAATTTAGAGCTGACCAGCTGCTTTGTTGATATGTTTTCACTCTGAATTTAAATGTATGCAAAAGTAACATGGACGTGTGTTCTATATTTTTTTAAACCTAGCCTTGATAATTACATAACCAAAGGTGAAACCCTGAATTTATTGTATGTTGTTGACTTCTGGAAAATGTTGTGATATAGATGCACACTGAATAGGAAAAAAATGTAAATATCAAACATTTATACTTGTGTGTCCGAAGATGTGTTGCAGGTAGAGTAATTTGAGACTTTTTACTTTCTTTGACTGTTATGACCATCAACCATAACGATCCGTGTTTGGTTTGTTCTCGTTGATACAATCATCTTCCTCATATTGTTGCGAATGCTGCTCCATGATTCTCCACTGTAATGTTTTTCTAAATGTTTTCTTTCACGTTTTAGTTTGTTATTCCATTTTTCCCCATTAAAAGTAAACATATTCATTTAAATTGCACAGATAGATATAAAGCTGCTGTTGTTTGCGCAGCTTTGTCAGAGAAGAATTGATTTTTTTATATTACTTCAGACCTGCAATGTTGCCTGTGAATGAAATTGTTAGAAATGTCCACAGATAAATTAGTAGTAGGTTATATCTCATATTTTTATGAAAATAGTGTTTTATTTTCCTACATTTTGAGTTGAAAATATCCTTTACATGCTGTGTTAGCTATAAATGCACTTGAAAGCTTGAGTTGACTTTTAATTATGTCCTAGAGAAAATCCAAAGTTCATTGATGTTCTTTCCGGAAATTGGTTTCTGTAATTACCTCATAAATGGTATCCTTTCAGAAAAATGTTCACTGAATGTTCCATGTTTTCCTTAGTGGTGAAATACTTGCAACTGAGAAATCTTTTAAAGTACATGTCAGTAGTTGGTTCCTAGAAGTAGTTTCAAGGAACATGCTTTTATTAGGATACAGCACACATAAATCTCTAAATACTAGTTTAAAACCAGTTTAGAACAAATTTATAAAATGTAAATCCATAAAACCTTGTATAACAATCAATGTAAAAGACGGAAAAGTTAACCCAAAGAAAACTGAGCATGGGAGCAGTTGATGTGATCACTGATGGTGAGTAATTAGGTCTCTGCCAGTTGAAAAGTGTGAACTTTATAAACACATCTACAATTACTTACAAGTTCAGGGATAAAAAATGATGAAGGGGACAGCAAAATGAAGAAAAAATTAAGACATTTTGCATTAATGTATGAGGATATAGAGCACAAAGAAGCTGTGATGCTTATCGTGATGTTATTCCAAACTTATCAGCCTGATAGTTCTGAAGTGCTGGAAATGCTCAGGCACATAAACCCGCCACTTCCTGCCATTACACTGCTGATTGTCCTGAGATTGTACAAATAAGATAAAACTTTAATAAGTTGTGCTCTTAAGAGGTGCGTGTAGGCAGTATTGGTAAACTTTAAGCTGAGCTGTTTCTGGAGAAGCAAAGAGGCAGGTGTGGATCCAACCCCTGGATAATCTCCCATTATGTTTATTAAACTACTTCTCCCAGAGGAAATGAAAATATAACCAGAAGTGATTTGTAACATTGATCTTGTCAGATTACAAGCTTCAATCACAAGCTGTTCCACACGCACAGGGACTCCTTCAACGGAAGTAACATCAGCACTGGTTCAGGGACTGTCGGAGGCATGGCCCGGGGATTTTAATCTAAACATTAGCTCACAGGGTGTTCAGAGATCTCAGAGATCTGACTGCTGAAGTTGTCTGGAAGCTGCCTACTGATACATTAATGAAGGACAAATCAATCGGCTGCAGCCTGGGATAACCACAGAAGACACAGAGCCAAAGAGTGACGGGCCTACACGTTAGGGAACGCAACAAGTTTTGGATCGATCTGAGAATGGATTTTTGAAGCCTCGAGGTGTGCAGTCAGGCAGGACAAAAAAATTGTGCATTTTATATAAATTTATATATTTCCCTAATCTAAAATCATTTATGGGACTGGAGCTGCAACTGGACCGATAGCGGCCTCACTTACGTCTGCTTCAATCAGGAGAACAGTCCTAACTTAGAGCAAGAGGCCATTCATAGTCACGAAGGTAAAAGAAAGAGCAAAAGCTGAAGCAGACTCATTACAGGTGCAAAAACATTTGTGAGCTTCGCCCATGCAATAAATATAAAAGTAGGATTAACTGAAGTAGTGAGTGTGACATTTATTTAGGACATATGAATACTATCCTGAAGACAAAACATTAGATTTTCTGTGTATCAAACCTGCTAGATATTGCTGTTAATAAAATAAAATGAAATAGAGAATTGTTTTAGAGGCGGAAAAGAGAAAAATTTTCCTGTGAAGGGAGATTAGATAGGAACACATCAAATCTAAAATCACATATTGTCTCATTTAAAGAAAAGATCTTGTTCAGTACTGGTGTCATGTTGGAAAACCACATTTTAACAGCCCATTATTTTCAGTAGAAACTGTTTTTCCTGTTAAAGAAGCTCATTTCTTTTAGGACTAAAGATGCCTGAGACATGTCCACGACTCCAAATTTGAGACAAATGTCAATGAGAAATCCTTCAGAAATCATAAAGAAAGGATTTCACCTGCCAAAAAAGCTCCACAACAATGCAAACTAATGGATGTGCAAAGTGTCAGACTTTCAGTGTTTACTGGCTTTAAATGACACCAAACATCCCACTTATGTACTTCTAAATATAAAAACTTATTTAAATAACCTTAATATGAAGCATCTATAAAGTTACAATAATTAAAACATAGAAAAGAACTAAACAACTCGGGAATCATAAATTAACCCATAAATCTAGTACAGTTTTACAAAAATGCAAAGCAGCATGTTTTTCCTTTCAGGGCTAAAAATATGAAATTGTCAAAATCTGGAGAAAAAAGTAGCAAATAAGAAAAATTACGTTTTACTCAGTTACGGAAAAAGTGGCAAAACTAAAACATTTAAACTGATTTTAAATCATTTTTCATCATTTTAAATGCAATTTGTGTTTCTAGGACATATAAAAAGAGAAAGATCACGAGTGTCACACCTGCACATTGCACCCAGGCAGCGAACACGCTCCTGTACAACTCAGCTCTGATATTATGTGTATCAGACACAACTGTACAGAAGTGAAACTACTGCATTAGTCTGCAGATAAGAGCTGGGTTTGCTGTACCAGCCTCAGTGTTAGATAACACCAGAGAAACATTTTATGTCTTAATCTCCTTATGAACACGGTGCTGCACGAGGAGTGCTGCAAAACTGCTGAACACTGACGCACTTCTTATTTGTTGAGAAGCGCTCATGCAGGATATATTGTGACTGACTGTATTTCAGTTTGACTTTGCATCCTGCAGAAAAGTATTACAGCTCTTTGCTGCAAATAGAAGTGATTGCAGTGTCCTCAAAACAGTCTCAAATAGCTGAATTTATGTTTCTTAGTAGTCATGTGTTTGTACAATCACTGCGATGTTAAAGTTGTGGAGTTGCTAGCAGGATGACCATATTATTTGTTTTTTAATCAAGTTATTTAAAGCTGCATCAGCCTATGAAACATCATTATCATGGTGAACAACGTTTAATGTTAATGAATCAATCAAACATTTTCTAACATTTCTAGGATGCATTAAGTTGCTTTTATGCAAAGTGAAGAAGGTGACTTCTGTCATGGAGTGTTAACTGTGAGTTATTTACTTATGTAATGACCCGAGACCTGAGACAGTGTCGTGTTGGGAGCGGCTTGAAAAGAAAAGAAACCATGAACACACACATCATGTAATGGTGCACCGGTCCTCATGCTTTACAACAGCCAGTGAGTTCAGCGGTGTCAGTTTTCTTGAACAAAAACTTTAAGATAATTTTTTTCTTTTTGTTCCTGGAATGAATATATAAGTAGAGAAGTAATTACATCAGGCCTCCTTCATCAAGCTGCAACATAATTTATTTATAAGTCTCACAAACAATAAAAACTGACAGGAAGTTGAATGAAGTATTGGAAAAAGTTTGAAACTTTTGATCACCTGCAACTTTTCTCCAAACGCTCATCAACTCTGTGATCTGTTTACAAGTTTATAGTTTATATATACCACAATTATATTTGTGTGTCCATAAAACACACACACACACATGCACCTCTTAGTGTGTATGTTTTATTTATTATGCTGCACATTTTGTCAGGTCACTTAACATGACCTAAAATCATTTATTTGTTTTCTTTGTGGAATCTTTTTTTTGTAGCAACAATGTTTTGGTTTCTCAGGACTTCTAACATGAAAATGTGAGTAAGGGGGTTGTTCATGATAATAAATATGACATTATTGTTTGAGAAGGGGAGAGCATAACTAAATGATGAGTGTTTGTGACAGTACGGATCAGCTACTAGTAAACAAAACACATACAGAGGAAAAATACATTCAGGACAAAATCCGATGAAATCAGGAAATATGAACTGGTTGCATTTGACACTAAAATATGATTAATTAATTATTATTAGTTGTGATTCTCATCTTACCAGCAGAGAGATGAACTGTTCTTCACACACTCACTGATAGATAGTTCAATGACAGCAAATAAATGTGTATTTTTATTTTTGTTTTCTTTCTTTCTTCAGTGTTACTCCTTCACTTACATGTATATTTATTCAAACTGCTGTCACTCATAACAGCATAGGGATGTCATTATCGATCAGCAAAGGGAAAAACACGGTAACTATTAATGAACATGTAAACTATTTCTACGGTTCAGGTGTTACAAAATATCCATGTTTTGGCCAGTCTTGCTTTTACTCTGCATGATGCTTTGTTTTGAGAAATATGCATCCTAAGCCAAGATATGTATTAGTTTCCTCTGAGGGGGCTCCTTTCCTCTCTCTGTTTGTATCTTCGGAGCTTGTCACTTCTAACTTTAATTTTCCTGTTTTGTTACCTTTGTTCTGTTTTTATTTTATTTTATTTAAGTCAGGTTTTTTGTTTGTTTTTCTCTTGGGTAAACCTTCCAAACTTCTGGATTTTCTACATTCATAGCATTTTGTAGACAGCAATATGAGATGTGATTGAAAATGGAAAATGTGCAATGTTGATTAAAGAAAAATATAATATATTCAATAAAAATTAGAAAAACTAATAATTGTAAAATGTGCTTTTTTTGTGGAAAGTGTACGCATTAGGTTTACACACAGCTTACCTCCTCCCTCTCAAGTTATCATGAGTTTCCTTTAGTGTTTATAAATGATTTAATGGTCTTTGGCCTTCATTTTTATCTAACTTGCGTTTAAATTATGAGTTCATGGACTCTGTGGTCCTAGCAACCTTTTAATTGTTCCTAAAGTCGGGACTGAAACTTACAGCGAGGTCTCATTCCAACATTACTGTCATTGTCTGTGGAACAACTTGTCATAGAACCTCAGTCAATAATTTTGAAAAGTGACTAAAGACCACCTGTTTAGCTTAAAATTTAATTTAATTTAATTTAATTTAATTTAATTTAATTTAATTTAATTTAATTTAATTTAATTTAATTTAATTT
>JBAMHX010000001.1:6084577-6099928 GCA_037177515.1 Pseudomugil tenellus
TACGCCTCTTATTGCCTACTATGGTCTATATACATAAAGTGACGTTTGTCATAACACTGCCAGCCTCCATGCGTGCCAGTGTTAATGCCACGGCGCGCCACCCGTGGCACGGGTGCCAAGGGTTGCCGACCCCTGTTATATAGTATTTGCTATATAACAGCTTGTCTCAATTTAAACTTTGTTTTGAGAGTGATATCATGACAACAACAAAAAAGATCTCATCTTCATGATCTTTAATTCTTTAAGATATCTTCAACAGCTCTATTATCTTTACGGGTAGTTGGAGAATAATGTTGGTACCACAGTGATTGCTTGTTGTGTCCAGTATGATAGGCTCATGATAAACTAAAGAAAATTACATAAAGACACAGATTTTTACACTAGCATAAGATCGAGGTTATGCTGTAGTGGTTTGCTTGTCCTTTGGTCATCTCACGTATGGCTTTTCCCATGTGCTCAGATCTTTACAAGAAATGAAATGTTATGACACCTTAAGGGAAATTTTACCTCTGCAGATGTAACAAAATGGTTTTAACAGTGTTAAAGGCAAAACAATGCAACCATCTTATTAAGAAGAAGCTTAAAGGAACTAATCTACACAAAATGCAAGCATGTTTAGTATGTGATCACAAAGATCATTACTGCATACATGCATGAATTATTCACAGGGGATGATTTCAATATAACAGTGCAAAATGTGTGTTAATATGCAGTATATTTAGATGTTTGTTCAATATATCAGAAGATTACATTGGAGATTCCTTTGAGCTATGTAGAAAATAAGACCAAGAAAAAATTTTACTTTTAATTTGCAGAAAGAATTTTATAAGAGCGACTTGCTAAAGCAGCTTAGCAGCACTTCAGAGGGCAATCGAGTCAGAAAGAGGAGCAGCCTGTTAATCACAGCCATCAATCACTGGCTGTGCTCAACTGACATCAAAGTTCTTTGGAAATATTCAGATCTTAGAAAATGAAAAATGATTTTTAAAGTGACCATTACCAGAAAGATTAAAGGGAATGAATGGATCTTACTGAGACTGTGATGACATTCTCCCAGGAAAAAAAAAACATCAAATTCTACTTATCCGTTTTAGATAGAAATTAGTCTGATTATTTATTTATTTATTATTAGGATATTTCACTACAAGAACATTAGACTTAAATGGTTTACTTTTTCAAACAGATGTCCTTTTTTCTTCAGCCTTACAAAAGCCATCCAATTCTGACATGCAGTTGATTCTTTTTACAAGAATTGTGCAGATAAATTATTCAATCTCTTTTCTGTATAGTTTTTTTTCCTGCTCTTATTATATGTACAAACTTGGTGAATTTTGGTCAATTTTGGTGAACTTGTGTGAATATAGCACCTGCTGTGGTCTTTAATAGTTGTAATCCATCTGCTTCAAGGCTTGACATGTTCTCTGTTGAGAGACAGTTTCCTGCATACGTTGATTGTACCCATTTGCTATTTGGGTTACTATTGTTTTTGTTAGTGATCAGACTCACTGGATTTTGGTCTTTATCTAGTCTCTCTGTATAAACCCTTAACGTATTAGGATGGTTATGAATGAAAAAACGGAAATACTCAGACCAGTCTATCTGGCAGTAACAACAATGCAACAATCAAAGTCACTTAAAAATTCAGGTGTTCAGTTTGATTGGCTGATTAGCGTTAAGTTAAACAATAAATTATATCTACTGAAAAAAAGGTTTGTGTTTAGTTCTGGTGTTTATACAAAAATTATTTTTTTTATCCTTTCTTCATAATACCATTGAAACCAGAAGAGGCACGGTAAACTCCATTTCAGTCCCACAGGAGTATTTAATCTACCTGGAGCAGATTATCCAATTCAATGAAAAGAATAGCAGAGTTACAATAGTAAAGATAAAGATGTGAGATTCTAAACTGCTTACTTATGAACAATATTTAAGTGTTTAAGGGCTTGGAAAACACAAATAATTTAAATAACAAGATGATTTACTCGAGAATCCAGTTTCTTTGTTAACAAACACAACCAAAACTGTGCAACTGATGTAATTATCTCCAATATTTATGTAAACTCCTACATTTTTTTAGCTTGTGAAGAATCTCCTAAATCTCCTATCATACATGCAGATGTAATCAATTTACCATAAAGCTGCAGTGAACTGGAGTGAACTACATCTGACACACCAGAGTGTAGAAAGGTTGTGCTGAAGATTAAACACAGACATTCCCTTTTGATGGTTGATCAGTTCTTTTGAAAGGTGCTGGCTGATCTGTAGATGGATCAGCCCATTTCCTTTTGTGCTTTTCCTCTCTCAAATATTCTTAAATAAAACAGGCTTCATACAGTGTCAACTTAACCTGAGTGGAATTCTGTCAGACTCGAAAAACAGCATTTTTTTTATCACATCTCTCAGCAAGAGCATTTAGGACGTATTTGTCTCTTTGTTTTTTTAAAAAAGACAGTTGTCACGCTGGTGTAATGAGGGATAATCTGTGAGTTTGCATTGTGTGATGTGATTTTTTTTTTTTTTTTTGCTTCTTTTACTTGGAGACAAAAGCTGAATTAGTCGCAGCTAACAAAAGCCATAAGTTGTCAATAGGGAAAAAGCAACGTCACTAATAGGCTTTGTGCTCACAGTGGATTCATTGCTGCCTAACTCATCCCACACAAAGCTAATGTCATCATCCAAATCACAACATGAAGCAGTATGGATTTATAATGTTCATCCAAAAAATTGAATGCAACCAACATCATTATCTTTCACAACAAGAATATATCAATATCACTTTACAGTCCAGATTTATGGTTATTACATGAAAATTACTGATGTTGTTTCCAGGTAATTGTTGTACATAGTGATGTCTGCTGTGATGTAATATTACCATGAAATAAAATGGAAACAATAAATTGATCATTTTATAGCCTTGACTTGTGGTTTTTACATAGAAACCAACCAATTATAGGTAATAATGACATTATGTCACTATAATTACTCTTTTAAGCATGTATAGATATTTCAAGACATTTCCAGCCAGCTACTGAGTAATTACCATAATATTAATATAGTACTATAGCATAGTTTCACTTTCGTGTTACATATTATTGCTGTGGGTTACAGGGTATTTATTATCCTTTAACTTCAGTTTTAGTGTGTTGTTGCCATGATGTTTTTAGCGCTACTACTAGGACATTACCTTGTTACTACCACTGGTATTGTTTTGGTATTACCAGTAATTAGGAAGTAATTTACTCTTTGTTACCATGACCACATGTTAATAATTACCACACTATTAAGATACATTTACTGAGCTGTAATGTAAAGGGCTACCCAATTAAAAAACTATTATTATGAAACTCTTTCAAAGTTGCGTTTGAAGTTATTTTAAAAGAGACCTTACAGGATATTTCCAAAAAGACAAAAAGTCTAATGAGAGAGAAGCTTCTGTTATTTCACTGTTAAAGTAGATCTTATATCTATAAAAACAAAACCGCTTGATAAAGCAACTCTCCCCAAAGGGCTGCTGTTTACTCTTGCTTACATTTGGTTTTATTGCTGTTGTGCACGTTCACCGGGAGCCGTTAAACAAGCAACAAAACACAACAACACAAAACAAACTCTTAACTGTGAGAGGATACACTGAGGGGAGTAAGTGACAGAGAACACGTTTCCCAAGGCAGTAATAACTTTTTATGCCACATTTGGATTAATTTATGACTATACCATTTACCCAACTAACAATTTCAAGTCCTGAAAGCTTCAATGTGTAATATTTCAGAGCATCAACTGAGAGAAACGTTATATAAGAACTTTGTGTTCATTAGTGTGGCCCCTGTGGAAGACAACAATCTTTGTGTGTTGTAACAACAAAACAAGACGCTGACATCTACAGACAACAAAGGTTGTGTTAACATACAGTAGCCTTCTATGTTACGTCACCGAGTTTCTACAGTAGCCCAGATGAGACAAACGCTGGTTCTAAAATGGGTCTTTCCAGAAGCAGCATAGCTTTCTCTTTAAACAGTTGTATAATTGCAAAAGCATTCTAATGCACAGCAACATTAAAGCTAAAATAGTTTTTTAAAATTAATGGTATATATTTGAATTTTTTTATTTATTTGGATGCTAATTTACCATGAATGACTGACCTGAGCACTGCTGCAGGCCAAACACATCTCCCCTGTCGTGCTGGTGCAAGCAGACAACAGCTGCTTCCCAGAGCAGGACAATGCTCGCTATAACCCCCCCCCCCCTCATAAAACAACGTGCTCAGGAATAGTGCAAGGCAGTGTTTGATAAAGCATGCAAAGGATTTATCATACAAGCCTAATAAAGCAATGCATGACCCAAACTCAGCTTTTTAAAACATTGTAATCTTTGTAATCTCATTTTGTTGAGTCTCTATCTTAAACCTCCAGAAAGTGTGTGTTTACCTTCATTTACTAAACAGTACACATGTGAATTAGTTCTAGTAGATGTTGCCAACAGCATTAATGATGGTAATTTTATTCCTATCTGTTTTTATATCCATTATGACACATCGTTAAATAATTTTTATTAGTAAATTTTCCCATCAGTCGCACTATGACACGCCAAATATCAACCTTGATAAGGAATTAATGACTCCTCAGTTTATATTTCAATGACCTAACTTTAGTTTGGCTACTTTAGCACCATTTGAAAGCTCAACTTTGGTCCTTAAACATCAAACTAATACAGAAAAAGACGACCATTATCATTTTGGCTGGTAAAGTGACCCACATCTGTCATCTGCCAATGTGTGAACTACATCAGTGAGTGATGAATGGACCTGCCTCCTCGGCTCAACAGCCTGGCTGGCTTGTAGTCCAGCGCTGGGATTTCTGACAAAAATCGCCAAAACACAACTGAATATAAACAGATTAATATATGAATAAATGGATAATGTTGTGTATATGCATGTTATTGCAACTAACACAAGTTGCTGCTTATTGTGGTGTTTAAATTTTAGATTTAAAAATATTTATCTGCTTTTTAACCTCTTCATCACAAACAAGAAATACACTTTATCACCACTTCAGGTAATGAAGGTTTAAATATTGCTCAAATAGGAATACCATTGGCCCAAATATTCCAATGTAACTGTGACCTCTCTTTGGTGCAAATGTGTTTTACTGGTATGTTGTGGCTGAATAATTAAAGAACACATCCAGGCGGTGTCACCACCATGTGTGATGTGTGGCAGGGTTTTGTTTGTCTTTTACTCCAGGACATCTTAGTGCGTGACATAAAAAAGCAAAGTTCTTTAAATAACAAGCCCTGTGGGTAGAAAGTCCTAAGAATGACAAGGGCAAATTGTTCAAATGCTCAGCGATGGGTAAAAATATACACGATAAAAAATCCTTGAGATTCTTAAAACATTAGATTCTGAAATATTCCCAAACATGTTTTAAATCAAGTTGTTATTTATCCCCACATTCCCATCCATCCTTCCTGTTAAGTAAAGGACTCACTGATGGAATTTTATGCTTTCTAATCAAAACCCCAAAGTATGAATTGATTTGTCTGTTTGCACGAAACAAGTTTATTTGTTAAGCACATTTTATATACAAGGCAATTCAGAGTGCAAAAGATATAAAAAGCATTTCAGGGATTGTAAAGAAAATAGAGCAACAAATAGCAAAAATCACAATTAATTAAATTAAAATCTTTAAAAGCACAATTAAAATAAAGATATTAAAATAAAGGTTTTTTCAACACAAGGAGGGAGACGACAAACTCGGAGGTCTGAGTTTCCATTTGAATGCTGAACATGTTGAGTACACGTATGACATCTGTATAGCAGTTATATTTAAAATGGCCGTATCTATTCTCAAACAACCTCATGTCATCGCAAAGTACTCTACATGCCATCAAAACTTCCTGCTGTGCAGTGATCCATGCTGGAGGTGCTGATCGTGCCCCACATGCCCCAGAATCAGCACGACAAGCTGTTAATCTTGTCTATCAGAACCTACCAAAGTCCTGCACAGTGAGATGAACATTTCCTCGCAACGCAGCCACACATCCACCTCCAGCTGTCTGACTGAATGGCTGTCTCGGAGCAATGTCTCACAGTTCAGGCCTTTAGACTCATGCACTCGCTGATCTAACTCAAACAACTTTAATCGAAGAGGACCAGGGGAACACCTGACCGACGCTCAGCAACACTCCTTATTTCATTCACGGCATTTGGCAGCCTCTGTACTGTTGACTTTATGGACATGCACAATGATTTCAAAAGTACAAAATCTACCTACAAAAGTGAACAGAGAAGAGACCATTATATGCATTATATGCATTATATGCTGTTCAGCCAAATGAAACTGAAATAGCATAAAGATTTGGAGTATTATTTTGAGAATATATATGTATCAGATGTACTAGATGCTTTAGCAAAGTTTTGCACAAAATGTTCAAATTTCCCCTTGAAACTTTGTGAGTCACTGCACATAAATAAAATGTTAATCCAAAGTCATAATTGAAAGTATGTGTAACTCACAAGTCAGTGCTTCTCAGCTGAGGAGGCAGGTAGCCCGGGGACAACTAACATGACGTTATTTCTGCAGACGTAAACTTGTTACCTCCAGGCCTTGGTGACAGATTTCAAGCACAGATGTATTTTTATCTGCCGATGTATTTATTTGTAGGTCCAGCTTTTGAAGAGTGTATAAAGCTTAAGATCTCCAGCATTTCTAACTATAACATGAAAGCATAAAGCTCAAATAATAAAAGGAGCACATGCTCATTACCATGTAACCTAAACTACATGGTATTTCAAAGTTATCCAACAGCCACAAGTGGTTCCTGTGTTCACAGCCCACCAGCATACATTCTGATAGGCATCTTCCACCAGAACATCAGGACTGGCAGATTTGAAAATCTGAAAACAGATTGTCCTTTGGCGATCTGGATAAAAGCTGTAACAAGTGGCAGACTCTCATGTCTGTCACTCACATCTAGACACATCGTGGAGATGCTCTGCTGCCTGCAACATCCTAAAGCATGACTAGTATTGGCAGTGGGTTAGTGATGGTCTAGGGAGTCATATCCTGCACGGTGAAAGAATTATGTTATGAACTGGCCTTCACCAGACCTGAATCTATCAAGCACCACTGGGACATCATGGCTCATTCCATCCACTGTCGTCATGTTGCACCGTTATGTTGACTGTCCAGGGTTTGACTGGTGCCCTGATCCAGATGTAGGACAAGATCCCTCAAGAGAAGAAGCAGGCTTGTTGCACCAGGCTGTAAACATGCTTATATCTGCTGTGAATTTGATCTTTTTAACATAGGAGTTGATAGAGATGTGCATTTTTTGCACTTTTGCAAAAGAAGGTTGCTGCTTGGACAAGCTTTTAGCAAACAGAACTATTTCAAATCTGCAGCCCCAGTTCCACAGCGAGCAATCAGATTTTGTTGCGGAAGGAGGAGTTGATGAAATGTGTGTTTGTTCCCTGCATGTAAGAGATTCATAACTTTAGAGTTACAATAAATCAGCTTTTCCGCTGTTCATGCGTTTTTCAGTGTTATATGAGTAACCACAGGCAGAAACCTTATAATGAACTCGAAATGAGGCTGGTGATCTAAGGATCAGAGAAATCATTTATCTTGTGCCATTAATGAGTAACAGTGTTGTCTAAAGCATTGATTCTCAGCCTGGGGGTTAGGACTCCCAGGGATGTGACAAGATCATATCTAAAGGCCATCAGCTGGTTGTGGAGAAAATCTCCAACACAATGAAAACCACACATTTTTGATTGGGACATGAAAAATGGATTAAAAGTCCTGTACCAGTGATACAATATAATCTGCTTTAGAGTAGTTTTTTATGTTTTTGTCAGTATCAAAGTGTGCATGAATAAATCTCTGGTGGGGGATGCCGTGTTACTTTAAAAGGTTGAGAACAAATGATTTAAACTGCTGTGGTCTACACAATCAGGATGATGCTCAGTGGTTGCACTTCGCTACTGGGATGTCTAATTTCATTTGTGTAATATATTCTAAGACAGGTGCTGTCTGCAACTTTATAATGAAACTGTCAACTCTTACAAATACGTTTTATGGCATCTGTAATATTGCACAGCAGCAAAAAAGAAAAAAAAAAGAAAAGACAAAGACGCTTCAGCCCACAACTTCCTCCCGATGTTCCTGCTCTGATCTTTTTTTACTGAAGTTTATTATAAAAACAGAAATTTAGGATTAAGACTTATAGTTTTGAGTTAAGTGAAGATGATTTTTGGTGAAATTAACAACAAATGCAATATATGAAATAATAAATTAAAGTGAAACCTATGGAATTGTGATTCACATAAAATTCATTCATTTTCTAAACCATTATATCCAATTCAGGGTTGTGGGGAAGCTGGCGAGAGGCTGGGTGCACCCTGGACAGGTCGCCTGTCCATCGTAGGGCGAACACAGAGAGACAAACAATCACTTGCACATTTATAGCGACAATTTACAGTGACCAATTAACCAAGCACACATGTTTTTTACAGTGGGAAGAAGCTGGAGAGAATCTACATATACACAGAGAGAAAATGCGAACTCTACACAGAAAGGCCCCTGTTCCAACCTCCCTCTAGCCGAGGTTCAAGCCAGCGACTTGTCTGCAAACTATTAACCTGCTTTTTAACAGAGCAACAAATAACTTGGAAAAGTTCCTCCTCATTAAAGTATGTAACAGTGTTGCTGCTGAACAAACTGAATCAAATCAAATCTCATATGATATATAAAACTAGAAAGAAGCATAAAAAGGTAACTGACATGTCAAAGAACAGTTTGATAAAAAATATCTGTGACCAAAGGGCCAAATATAACCTTGTATTTTTCTTTTGTGTGATAAATCATCACAGTTAAAGTGTGTTTGGATATTAAATAAATGAAGGTAAGTTATTCAGATCACCAACAGTTTGGTTGGTACAGAGCCTGTCTGGTGACTTTGACATAAAAAAACATGATTTTTTTTTCTATGACCATGAACAAGTAGCTGTTGAGCCGGTGAAGCTTCATACCGAAGCCCAGACCAGCTCTAATAAGGTTCACCATTGTGCTCCTACAATGTGTTTTCTTACAAAAAAAGAAAGTGAATACAAAGTGCTTGTCGTCTGACAGCTTCTCTAGTCCCGTCAGTCTAAGGTTTTTAATGCTAAATGGGAATGATTATCAACAAAGGTCTGTTTACTTCAAACAAAACTCTGGTGTATTTCAATCTGGGGTGTTTCTCAGAAATGTAGCTACAGAGGCTTATTGACTCGTGCTGACACAGCACTCTCAAATAGGTCTCTGTCACAACAACTGCTCTTGTTTTAACTGGCTGCTGCAGTCATTTTGCAAGTGGCATTAGGGACCTCCATCTGGGATTATTTGCCAGCTGAGTTAATTACTCGCATGCTCATTAAAAGCCTCTTTATTCGAGATGTGCATCTGGAAAAACTTTCATTCCTGGACACACTGAAGTTTCCAATTCTGGGATCACAAGCTTCCACTCTGCACAGCAAAACTTTCCTTCCTCAGATGGCAGCAGAGTCTAAACACGAACATAACAACTTGTTTTTGTGTGTTACTTCCTCTGCTTCAGATCTCCACTTTTTCTCTGCATTTTTTGTCTCTAGTTTGTTTAAAAACGAACAAAAACAAACAAAAAAAAAAACATATTTAATTAATCTTCAAACCAAATCAGTCATGTGGTTGGTCGAATTTTTTTAAGCTCTTTAGCGAAGCAGGCCTTATTCATGTACTGTATGTTTTAAAAAGCTACATATACAGTTAAGGGGAATCAAAGTTATACCAAATCATCTGTAATGTAAAAAGCTGTGCATGAGTGAGGTTACACTAACCTCTGTGTTTAAACGCTGCAGAGAGGTCGCACTTCTTGGAATTAATGAGAAATAAACTTTGTTACCGGCAAACCGGCAATGCTTCAACGCCTTGACAGTGTGTCTCAATAAACACATAACTAATACAGGACACAAGACTCGCAGGTCCAACATATAAAGATGTCATGCTTGTTGTGTGCTAATTAGATATATATGTTGAATAAATACAGTCTTCGCAGTTTTGCAGATTCCTTTGGAGGTTCTGCAGAACTGAACTCCTGTATTTTTGCTGCAGGATCACAGGTATGAAGAAGTCCTACAACTGATTTATACTAGGAATAAATGTTTGATGACACTAAAGTTTTGTTGTTCACATTTCTACAGAAATATAATGTGCTTAGTTGAATTAGATATACCAGTTTGCCTAATCATTAGCATACATGCACAGCACTTTACACAGAAACAATAATATAAGCATGCCATTTCATTTCAGGTGGTTAAAGTCCCTTAGTAAGGACCATTATGGAATTGGGGACTAAGCCTCATAAGTATTAGCTAATACTGGGTAGAGAAAAGCAGACCATGACTTCACAAGCATTGAAAAAAAACAGAGTCCTTGTTCATCATAAATTGTGATGCATATTAGAAGTGATTTGGGTGTGGGTTTATTCAGAAAGTGGGTAAACTGTTCACACTGATCTAGACCCCTGGATGCCATTTCAAGCACTTTGAGCAAATAACTTTTAAGTTAAGAAATTTTAAAAGAAATTAAACATTTTATTCATCCTTTAATGGGAATTTATGTATTTTCTGGAAGTGCAGCCACCACTTTAAAGTCTTTTGGAGTAAACCTCACGGAAACTCACAGGTTTTCAATCAAATGGAACCCTGCCCTAAAGCAGAACAGCTTTTTGCTTATTTTACTCTTAATATCATCATTATGTACAGCATGGACATTAATTGATAGATTAAGTAGCACCTGAAAGCCCCAACAATCAGCAGGTTCCTTGAAGACTTTCATACAAACTAACTAGGAAGGCCTTTTAGCAGTAGTTTGATCCGTGCAAAAGACAACCATCTTTTTTTGTTAAGTGTACCCATCATCAGACCATTTAATCAAACCACCATCTCTGTCTAAATGGACATTCATATACATGAGAGAATGATGGAGTTATTGATGAAATATGCTTGGGCCCATTACAGGGGTGTACAAGAGCTACCATTCTGCACCTATTCTGCAGCACACCTTAATCAAATGTCAGAGTTCCCTCTTCTGCATGCCATCCAGCTGCGCAGACAATCATTTGATTCAGCCGTGTAGGATAATGGTTGCATCTAAAAGTTGCAGGATGGTGGATCTTGAGGACTGGACTTTGGAACCCCTGCATTCCACAAACCGTTGATACATAAAAACATGACAGTTTGTTGGAATTAGGCTTCTTCTTCTCATTCTTCTTCATCTCCTCTTTTTTTGTCCAGGCATCTTCTGTTACTTCCAGAGTGTGGGACACGACTGTGGGACATGAACAAGGTGTCTAAGCTAATTTCAATTACATTCAATTCAAGCCCCCCTCCCCAACATATTATTTAAGTATGTCAGTCTTATTTTCAGAGCTTTAATTTAATCTATAGTTTTGTTGTTTTTTCAAGGGTCAAACAAATAACAGTTTATTCTGAGGCATGCCAAAAGCAAAACACATCGTAGGATGTTAAAGAGCAAAATTTACCCCTAAGAAGATCAATGAGATTAATTGTTCTTCTTAATGATTTTAATTTAATTTATTATTTTATTATGATTCTTGCTCTGTTTTTATTTTCTTTTTAATTTTTGTTTCAACATCTGTAATGCTTTTAATGTTTTATGTAAAGCACTTTGAACTGTTGCGTACATGAAAGGTGCTATACAAATAAACTTGCCTTGCCTTGCCTTGCCTTGAGTACTGTAGCATATGGCACGTCTCAGACAGACCCCCTACTCAGCATCATTTATTCTAGGATCATATGAAGAGTCAAAGATACACATAAGAAACTTTCGATCTACAGAAAACAATAGAAGGTTCCCTGCAATGCTTCTAATAAATCTTCTGTAAGACACATTTCCCTAAAAACACAACTGACTATAGATTAATTTAAGCATAAGGTACAAAAAACATGCTTAAAAAGTAAAAAGTTAAAATGAAAGCAGCTCTAAGGCTGCCTGTTACCTTTCAAACATCTTTTCACACAACACTGGATTCTCTGTGCAAGCATTGGCTCCGGCCAAACATCAATTGATTTTTTAAACGACAAGCGGCTGGCACCCTGAATATTATATCATCATTCATTGTTTCAGACCCATCCAGATTAATTTGAACTCAGCAGGATAATAACGGTCAATCAGGCTGTAAAGTAGCTGTAATGTTGCGTATGAAATAACACTCCAACCCCGCAGAAATGGAAAAATAGATGTGAAGGACAGAAAGCAGATGTTCAACAGAACAAGGTTTCATCAGTCTTTGACAGCATCCGAAAACCAACAAACATCTAAAAACTGATTAGTACATAGAAAAATTTAATGGAGATTGCTGAACGTTATCATGTAAATCAGGGGTGTCAGAGTTGTGCGTGTTGAGCTGTTCCTTCCATCTTGACTCAGATCAACATGCAAAATGAATTTTCAACAATTCTTTTTTACTATTATTCAGTGTTTTTTTTAAATAATTGTCTAGCTATTGCTGGTTTTAGACACTGCTTTGCACAAAATTATTTCATTCATAAAAATGCGCATAAACAGAAAACATTTAATCAGAATTGTATCTTATTTAGAACTAAAATCTAAAATGGTAGAAAGAGAGCTGCAAATTTCTAAGTAAGCTGAATTGATACTTTACAAGTTATTTGCACATCACATCTATTTTAGTAGCTCAAGTTTGACATGTTCATACAGTGATGTCAACTCCCATACAGCTCACTGGTTATATGTGTGGGCTTTCCTGCCTGAAAGTTAGCGAGGTCATCTCTTGGTTACATCATTGCTTGGCTTTGAGCCTAATAAAACTGCTGTGGGAGTGTATAAGTCCAGTTGACTAGGACTGTGGATGGGTAAGTGCCTTTTACAACAAGTAAAGAAGGGTTGTGCAAGTGAATTCATTTACCTCAAAATTTCCATTTAACACTAGCATACAATATGACCAAGGATGTATTTTGATTTCAAAAGTGGGGTGACAAAATTTTTTTTAATAAAAGCTATCTTTCAGATTAGAAAAGTAATTTTTCCCATCACATTAAACCACACTGTAAGTTTCTGCTAGAAAACAAGCAGAGAGAGAATGCATGCTTCTGATTGGCCACCTGCCGGGAGTAGTTTACGGGACGCGCACAACAACTTTTTCACCACAGAAACAGCGGCAGGACTAGAAAACACACTGATGTTACTTAGTCAATAATGTCAACACAAAGCATGCAGGTGTACATGTTGTAACCGGAATCTGACTCATAAAATGAAAGTGAAAAGCTCTTAAATGCAGCAGGATATGTGTGTTTGGTATTCTAGCTTTCCAATAAAAGTCGTTACATTTTTAGTAACCCCACAATTTCATGTGACTACTTATGTATTTTTAGCCTGCTCCCTACGTTTCCAGCTAGGTAGTTTAACTTATAACATTCCTCCATGTAAATCTTTTGTTTCAATTTTTTAATGTATATATCCCACTCATTACTTTAGCACCCCCTGCATCTACTGGTTTGTGAAATTTATAAAAGTATGCTAAGATGAGTAATGTTACTCACTGCACAGTATTTTCAAATATTATAGTTTTAAAATAAGTGCATTATAGTAATTACCATCTACAGTTTTGATAGCTAACTTTCTGCTCATCATACGGGTTAGCTGCTGCAGCATTCAGGTAAAGTAAGTGTGGGTTTATAATGTAATTAAATAGTACATGCTTTCAGTATAAAAAAACTTTATATAATTTCTTAAATTTGATTTAAGGAAAGTACAAATGAATTATACATAAGCAAAAACATATAGACAGTAAATAGTGCACTGTATAGAGAAAGAACGCCGGCAAGTGCTGGTTTTGGCAAGCGTGGTTACCAAGGAAACTGGTTTTGTGAATAGAGCCAAGAAAATAAATGACTATGTGATGCTCTTCATGTAAATGGAGAAATATTCAGGACGGATTCATAGAGGGAATAAAGTAAGCCCAAAAAAGCAACCAGTCTTTTGAAAACAAGCCCAAAAAACCGCAACTCGTGACTTGTGATAATTTGCAACTGACTTTTAAAAAACTAGGTACAAAGCTGCTTCTTATAAGCAGACCTGGCAGCACTAAACTCCAGCACTAACCACCACAAGTCTTGCATGTACATGCAGACTAAAGCAGGAATGGAGTGGAGTGACATGACGACAGCCAATCATAAAAGAAATAGCAGAACCAATGAAGAAGCATGTAGGCAGCTAAACTCAGGCTTTAGCTTAGGTGGCCATTTTCCACTTACAGTTTCCTGCTGTGTTGGACAGTAAAAAGTGCAGGGGACCAAAGTCTTCTGAAAAAGTGTGTGTGGGGGGGAACACATATCCCCTGTGTGTCCCCCTTAATCTATGCATATCACTATGTATAAAACACAAAATGAACAGAACTTTAAGGTAAAGTTCAGCTGTCAAAACTACTTTGAATAAAAGTGTTTGTATGACAAAAAAAGTAAAAATAGTAATACAAATTGTCCTCACTGTCACATCACTTTGACATTAATGAGCAAGTCAGAGCGAACAGAGAGCAGTCGCCGTTCTGATCGGGGCTCCAGCCACGTCAACTACAACTTAACCAACCCAGAACAAGGCTAACATCTTCTGATGCATCTCAATTGAGTCACTGATGCAACCCTAACTTATTTCCAAAGGAGCATCTAGCGAGACCCTCCTTGTCAAGGCACATAAGATGACTGCACAGTCGTGTAGACAAATGGTGAGGGTGTTGAGCTGCAAACAGCATGGACATGACCAGGAGAGACAGAAGGAGATGCCAAGAGACAGACAGAGATTATGGAAAGCTCATGCAGCTCTAGCACACGTGATGTCTCCACAATGTTCTTTTTTCTTTTCTGCATTGTTTTCGGAAGGGTGATTCTGCCATGAATCACCCTGTGACCTACATCTGAGATCTAAAGCTTAGAGAAAATTAAACAGATATCATTAATAGGCTGCTTCAATCCATTTCTTTTAAATTGCTGTCATTTATTAGCTTACTACACTATGACAGAGGCTACTGCATAGCTGCAGAGGTAGAGCACAACTGTTTGTGTGTATTTGGCTTCAGGAAGGTACGTTTTCAAGGTGAGTACACCATTGTTTTAAAAATGAAAAATACCTTTGACGTCCTCCTGTTCTTTCCCACAAGAATATTTCACTTTCATTAAGATTTCTTCTTTTCAGTGGTTTCCCGTGGTTTAAATGTAATATCCCTGCAAGCCCCACGATGTGCCTACTGGGTGATTTGAGCAAAATTAACACCAAGTTAATCTCTTCAAACTTAACCCTC
>JBAMHX010000001.1:6107630-6135314 GCA_037177515.1 Pseudomugil tenellus
TTTATGATACTCTGTAAACTGTAAAAATATTGGTAAACAAGTTGTTTAAATAGACATATTTGCTTCCTCCTGTGATCAGATCGGTGATCATTTTTTTTAAGGTATCTGATCGGTGATCGGTGATCTGCCCCTAAAATCCTGATCGTGTAAAGCCTAGTATTTTTATGTATGGTTGTATTGCGGTTTTCTTTTGTGGTGTGTATATCTGTCTCTTCTTTCTGTTTTATTTGTTTTGTCTATCCCTTTCTCCTGTTTTCTTTATCTGCCCCCTCCTGTCATGTCCAGCAGTGCAATCTTGACGAACGATGATGTAACCAAAATAAAGAATTCAGATCATCAAGAGGAACTTTGTATATACATATTTACATATAGTTCCTCTTGACAGAGCAAAGTTGTTCAGCAAGACACAGCAGACAGATCTACATTATTTGCACCATTTTTATTTGCCATTTTAATGCTGGACAAGACAAGTCAAAAAAATTTAAAAAAAATTCACCCCCCCATAGTTGACATGACGGAAAATTTGACCTATTAAACCAAAAAAAAGTTTTTGGAGCCACTCTGTAAACATGTTTATTTGAGCTGTGAAATCTGACATTTTAACATGGAGTTTATGGGCATTGCTCTCTATTGCAGCCAGTCATCTAGTGGTGGAGGGTTGAATTGCAAGTATTTCCATTTACGTATTGGCATCACCATCTGCAGTCAGATTGCCGCCTAATAAAAGCCTAATTCCTGCACACAGTCTGACTCTTTCTACTTACCAATTACTATTCCCAAGTAACAATCTTGGGAATAGTAATTGGAAAGAGATACATGACAAAACAACACAATAAACACCTATGTAGAAACACCTTGTAGTTTCTCCACCACTAGAGTTATTCTACTTTAATAACAGTTAAATTATTGTTATTTTTACTTTGCTAACTTAGTTTCATAATAAAAAAAACACTGAGAACTCTGAGAAAAAGTCAAACAGCTGATCTGCTGGATTGAATTGTAGTTCAGTAAGTTTGTAACAAAAAAAAAGCAGTGATATTTAAGTCTTATGGCATCACACAGCACAAAAGAAGTGGGCAGTCACTGCAGAAGTCACAAAATACTCCCAGGATTCCCATGAGGGAATGGGAAGGGTTGTTCATGAGTTGTACTATCAACCGTCTCTCTCACTTATGTCTGTACTTGAGAACCTAAAGAGTGTCCCAGGGAGAGAATCCCTTCCCTTCGTCAAGTCACTTCCTGTCTGTAGCTCTGAAGCCACTGGCCAACAACTCCACAGCTGACTCCATAACAAAGGAAATCTGTCACAACTGACACCAGTGGAAAGAGCAGTTACTTAAGCTCGGTACTCAGTGAGGTTTTAAAGTTCATACAATAATTTCATTTCAGAGTAAATTGTAATGTGTTGGTTTGGCATCGCGTTGTTGAAGTGAGCAGGGCCTGCTATTGTAGTTTTTCATCCGGTTGACTACATACATTGCTCCCCAACCTGTGCAAATCATTAAAGTAAAAATGGCTGGCTGATTAAGCTGTAAACACAGTTTTAATATGCATTTGTGTGTGCACAGCAGCTGGTTTTCAGAAGTGTTCTTAAACCACAAGCGCAGCAGAAACCATTACAGCGAGAAATATTGCTCTGTGACTGTTCTCACATTGTTTGCACATAGTGGGCGCTGAGTGTTGAACTACTTCCCATATTATCTTCTGGAAGACTCAGCCTCTCTAGGAAGCGTTCTAATATCAAGTCATCAATCATGTCTGACCTGTTGCCAGTTAACCTAATTAATTGTGATAAGTTCCACTTGGAACCAAACTCTTGTACAGGCTTCGCATCTTTACACCTTGTTGAGAAAATGGCATCTACAAAACAAAATTTTGCTTTTTCAACACTTAAAAATGCTGCTTTTTTTGTTTTCATCACTGAATTTGCACTTTATTTCAATTTTCAAAGGATCCCATTTTTCAAGAAAATAATGTGTGATATAAATCACCCACAGAGGCCATTCATCTTCACAGTGTGTTTTGATGGAGCAACTTGCTGAAAAAACTTTTGTACTTAGTTCTGTAAGACATCAAATGCACTTTTTAATCAGAAAAGATATTAAGTGCAGCTCATTGGGTTAAATCAAATACTTTAATGTTCCTAATGTGTTTTTTATAACTTGCTATTCAGTGTGTAGTTATAGCACATGTGGTATGAATTGTTTTTTATTGATCTACGAATGCAGAATGATTAAATAATGATTTTAGGTGTATGTGTGGACATACTCTCAAACTTTATGGTTATGCTCACCACAAATAACATTAAGCTAAAAATGTTGTAAAAGCAAAATGTATTATGTCCTTAAAAATAGAAAAGCTTGGCTTAAGCAGAACTTGCCCTGCACATTGACTTCCTAATTGTGCCAATATTGTGGCACATTCAGACCCCCTGAGGGGCTTTTGTATCACTGCAGCTCGGTCACGAAAGGCCAGCTAGATAAAGAAAACGTTGCACATATTGGTTCTATCCTAGTACAAGTGTTCAATATCTGCCTCGGTCTCTCTGTCTACACATGTATATGTAAATATATGTACAATAAAGCTATAAACATACCACAGGTCCTTCTCTCATCGCTATAGGAACTCTCCAAAATGCAGATTAATAATCAATTCTCCAAACGCTATGTGTGAATTACTAGCATTATAGTTTCAATACGTTTCTAGTTATGATTAGAAAAATGACTTAATTTAAATAGGATTTAAATAGGATTTAAAAAATAAGCATCAGAAACCACATCTATGTCCAAATCTGAGGTATTATTTGAGCTTGTCAGTGATCATTTTATCATCCACTGTCATCAGACTCATTGTATCTCAAACACAATGAGGATCAATCAAAGTTCATGTTTGAAATATCGGTTAAATTACGCAAGCAGTAAAATAAATCACCTTTAATTAAAATATATGTACCTGATTGTCCACTGAGTGAGGTAGAACTATAATTTATGCATGTGGCAGTTTGACTGAGTGATTCCCTGCATAGATACTTATCCTTTCTAAGGATCATGCCTTTAACTTCTTAAATGTCTTTTATTTAATAGGGTTTGTTGATATTTATGGGAAGAATATTTTTATAAATAAACCCTTTGCAGCTGAAAAAGCTTACTACGAGAAACTAAACTGGACTGTATCTTTTCTATTTGAGAATCAAACAGTTTGAGACCTTTGTCTCCAATGAGTAATGTGCTCCATATAAGAGATAGTCTCTACATTATAAGTACAAACAGGGCAAATTAAGTCCGAGCCCTTTGAGGTACCGTGCGGAGATGCCGCTCTCGTCTTATTGTTTGCATTGCTGTTTAACATCACACACTGCTTCTCATTCCAAATAGCTGTAATGTGGCTTCCATCCTGCAGCCACACTACAATCTTCCTGCACACACTCAATCCAAACTCCTGAAAGCAGACCAGAACCCAGCTGGTCAAGCACCTAGGAGGAGGTCTAACACCGCAAGAATGACAATCTCCTTTGCATGACTGGGATGTGACTCAGAAGAGGGTGAGGATGGAGAGCCAGATGTTGAGGCGCTATGCTTCAGGGCGTGAGGCAGGGCTGAAGAGAGGCTGAGTGAGCAAGTGAGTGACAGAGGGAGTGATGTATGTGGTGTGTACAGTACAGCGTCTGCATGCTGAGGGATAAGAGCCACATGCAAACCTCTTGTCAGCAGACAGGAGCTTTACTCTGATGTACGTTGCAGGTTGTAGTTCTTCTTTTTTGTATTTTTCTTAAACACAGCAACAGCATCACTGACAGGTCCTAGAAGCTGAGAGGCAGCTCAGTGTGGGCTTTTATTTCCCAGAGCTCTCTAGTATTAGTCCAAGGGGTGCTTCAAAGCTACCAAGGTTCAGTTACTCGCTTGGCTGAGCCAGTCACTCTCAAAATTGGAGGAAATGTAAATGACTTACAGAAACAGTCCCCTCCTTTCAACACACACTAAATAAGCAAATTTAACACTTAAAAAGACTTTTGATAAATGTTTAAATCTGTTGAAATATAATCAGTCATGTTTACAGTTTTCTACATACTTTTCTACATACTTTCCCTAACTTGAAGTCATAATCATCATGTTGGGGGAAATAGAAGCTGTTTCTCTCCATCATTCAGCATTTACTTTGGAACATTTTAATACAGTAACATCCTGGTGTTTTCAAAATGTGTATGGTGTGACTGTTCTTTTTTTTCAGATTTTCCAATTAATTTCCATTTTAGTTGTCAGGCCTTGAAAGCAAAGACTTTTTTACCCCCATTTTATTGAGACAGATTGCCCAAGAGTGTTGCTGCCATCTACAGACCCGAGATTACATTTGTTACCACACACACACACACAAACTCTACATTCCCAACAGAAACCTTGAATGAAAATGAAACAAGCAGAGAAGTCTGCAGCAGAGATGTTCAGGATGCAGAGCATGCATGCAGCCGAACATGAGGGATTATGTTCAGACCTCATGCGCTCACCTGCACCAACAGCAAAGAATTATCAGTGTGAAAGTCATGATGACAAACTCGCTGTGGCTGTGCTACTTCCATGACATCATGATCTTTTTATATAATGGATAAAGATTGACAGAGTAGTTCCTCACTTTTTAACTTCTGACCTCTCCTGGCAATGTGGTGTCTATTTGCAGCTCCCTGTCAAGGGTCGCATTTCTTTCAGTTGTTAAATAGATCTATTGACTTGCATTTTAAAAGTGCTGAAAAGCTTAAATTATTCAGTGATTTATCAGGAAAGAAGTGGGGGGATGACCATTTTCTATCCAATTTCACTCTCTAGTAGTTTTACCACACACTTTACCTTTTGTTTTCACATTTATTCCCTTGGAAGTAACTTTAAAATCGGCTATAACATAGCAGCAGTGTAGACAGAAGCTATTTTAGCTTGTGACAGCCAAATTATGCAAACAAAACTAAAAGTTAGACACGTTTCTGTACCCGTGGGGTTCCCGGCCTCTGGATGACCTGAGGAGCGAATGCCGGCATGTTTCCCCTCTTGTCACCAGCTTAAGACAAACTGCAGCACAGCTCCCTGCTGTTGTTTTGCTCTTGCAGGTACAGAAATCTCATCACTTCCCTGGAAAAAGGTGAAAAGTGAAGGGTGCACCAGCCCCCACCCCTCTGGGCTGAAAATAGCATACTTCTTTGCTGGATGGGGCCAAACTGGCTGAGATGCAGCAGGTGACATGTGCATCACATAGACAACTGTTTAGAGAGCGAATTGGAGGAGATATTTTGGAAATGTCACGCACTGGCATTATTGGCATTCCCCTTGTCTTAGCTTCTATGCAGGCTGTCACAGTCAGAAAGTATAACGGGCAGGAACGCCTGCGTGGCTGGCAAGGAGGAGGATTTATTATAGTTTTCATCAGTAGGGTGAGTTAACATGGGACATGGTGTGTGTTCAAAGAGTTGTTGTAATTTCTATTTTAAGTCAAACTCGGGCAACAAGCAAAGGCAACGACTGTGTCAAGAGTAAGACAGACTTGCATTCCACAAATGTCTGCTTCTGGGAAAAATTCCCAGTAAAAATGCCACGTGTTCGACTACTTTCACTCCAATGTTGAATGAATGTTTCTGTGTTAAAGAAGGGAACAGCATCCACTCTGTTGTTGGGGATGACTCAGCTTTATAAGGTGTGCAGTTCAGAGCACCCTGAAGGATAGCATGAGCACTGATTCCTGCTGTTTTGCTCCACCACCTGTGCCTGCTACACAGAGGGGAAATGCAACGCTGCCAGGGTCACTAACAGGGAAATAGCTGGACCTGTGTTGTTAGCAGTCTCAGTGGAAATCATTTAGAAGTCTGGAGCAGTGAGCTGACTGCTTGCCATTTGATTTCCTTTCGGCTCGTTAAATAGAAACATATTTTTGAATGTATAAGGGTTTTCCTTCATGTAGCAGGTGTAGTTCTCTGCCAAAACAATTCTTCTTACTGTGTGCTTGCTTAATTAAAATGCTAAATTTACCAGTTTCACTCCCATTCTGAACACTTGAGGAGTCATTTTCAAAGGTTTTCCGCCATTTTTATTTAGGATAGAGGACGAGCGAGTAAGTGGATGAGCTGGGGCGGGTAATCTACAACAATCTCTGGGTGTTTTTCACACACACTAACCAGCTGCTTATCACCATGGTGTTTGGGTAGTGAAAGGCTACATAGTGCTGCCTCCCTGTGTTTGCACACAGTAACTGCTGCTGCTCCCATTAACAACAGAGGCACAGTAACTCTTGACAATACCTCGGCTTAAATGACCCAGCCTTGTACCTGACAACAGAGTAACTCTCATTACAGACCATAATACACCTCAGCAGCAGCTGTCGGGAGTATGGCTCACATCCCACATCTACATCACCACAGAACAGTGCTGTAACATTAGGGAATTGCCTTTTGGTTAATATACTAATGCACCTGTAAGCTGCTGCCAATTTCATAAGGGCCATTGGTTACAGTCAGGTGCCTCCATCTTTATACATCAATTTGTTTTCTGCAGTTTTGGGATGATATAGATTTATAACTAAAAGATATTGTCCTATTTCAAGTTATCTAAATGTTTGCTGTTTTAAATTCTGAAAATAAAGCAACATGGAAGAGACGAAGAGTTGTGTAGATTAATGTTTATTTCAGTAAACATGAAGTCAGAAGTAAAGATGACAACATGGTGTTGTCCTTTAGGCACACAGGAAAAGATTAGCAACAGTGTTGGAATACTACAGTACTTATTAAACACACTAAGATACTGTCGAGGTCTAGAAAATTTAAAATTAATTTAAGAAAACAATACGAAAAGAAAATATCAATACAGTAGATATGTGAACAAGGCTAGGGTAGATACAGCAGGTCCGATTTACAGATCACGACTTTGGTTCAGGTGTATTTAGAAAAAATAAAAAAAAGGCAGTAAAATAAAAAACATGAGGCACTTTCTTATAAGCAATATTAATGGCACTGTTTGTTTGCATCTTTAACACAATAATAAAATCCCTTTGTTAACATCAGCCTTTACACATCACAGCAGTTAAACAGGGTTCAAACGGTTGCCAGATGCAGACAGATGTGTTGATTAAAAACAAAATGTCACCAAAGACAAGTTGAGCAATAAAGCTAAAAGTAAAAAAATACAATGAAATATTACGCTTTAAGAAAGCATCTCTGGTATTCCAGATTGTGGTCATTTACGAAATATAAAAAGTTAAAAAGACCACAATGAAATATAAAGTCAAAATGCATGAATAACTAGCTAAGTGGACATTAAAATACTGCTGAAGAGGAAGAGTGCTCCAGAATTGAGCTTTTTAAAACCTATGCCGCTGATAAAAAGAAGCTGCTGTGATCGGGATTAACAACTTCTACAAAGTGCCAGCTTTACTCCACTGATCTTTACACCACTTTCAAGTCCATCAACTGGTTCACACGTACTGGAGAGCACATATTGTAGGGCCGGGATCTTGCAGGTATGTCATGCTTCCCTGCAGCAACACATGCTTTACATGAACGGCTCATTAACAGACTTATGCGAACTTGACAACAAGCTGTGGAGATCACTTTAATTTGCATCAGATGTGATTCAGTCAGGAAACTTTCAATACCTGCAGGACATTTGAAGACCCCGTTCCAGTGAATCAGAGTAAAACAAAATTACGTATTTGTCTCATGTAGGCCTTCCCGCATTAACTTACACAATCGTATTAAAATTCCCATCAGAGGTTTCATCTTTCTGCTCTGTGAGACTTCAATCTGAGACTTACAGCTTCATGAACTATTTGTTTACTAAAACAAGATGTGAAATTATATAACTTGCTAAATCCATTTTATCCAGTGTGTAGGGGAAAGACAAGAATCTATTTGAGTATGGCACATGATGATGTAGGTGTAACCTCCATCACCTACTCACTTTTCTCTCCGCGTCTTTTAGAAAGGCTCTGCGGATAGACTCTGATGTAGGCAGCATATTAACACCATTCCAATGATCTGGGGATTGAATAGATGGAAAGGTAAACAGAATTTATTAGGTTTAATCTCTTCATGTGCAGCACATGGCAAAAGACTTCTGAGCTCACCTGTACACAAGCAATCCCAACACCCACAGCTCCAATAATCTTCAGATGGTCCAGGATGAATCTTTCTAGTTTAGTGATGCAGCCACCCTAAATGAAAAACAACAAGTGTCTTCATATTGCATCAGCTGATATGGGAGCATTGCCAGAGTCTTGCAGCAAACAAACGTTATGTAAACAGTTCTGAAGCGTCCGCACCAGCGTTGCTACACTCACAAACTCAGGCATTAAAGAAAAGTACTTATGTTGTCACCTCCACTTTGTAGATGTTGGAGGGGTGGTCTCTTACGCCGCATCTTAGAGTGACACTCTTACAGCAGCTGTCGGGCACTTTCCTGCCGTCTGCAGATGCGGTGAGAATCCAGCTGCTCTCAATCCAATCGGACGAGCTGTTGCTACCACAGCACTTAAACTAAAGGACGAGTTAGAGAAAAAAAGCATGATGATGGTGATAAAAACACATATATACAAACACAAATAAAATATGTTTTACGTAGATAGATAAGATAATTCTGTATCGTTTTGCAAAAGCAAGTTGAGGTGCAACTTAGGGGAAAAAAAAAGTTTAACATCTCAGGAAATAAACCTATTTGCCTTCCTGTGGTTATAACTGATCACCAATCTTTAGGCAATATGAAAGCAGATGCTAAGAGAAGAGACAAAGCTTGTTAGGTGGCTTTTTCTAAAAAGAAGTATTAAAAAAAGAACTTTGGCAAGTTCTAAATTTACCAGCAAAATTGAGACTAAACTGTAAAAGATGGCCACCATATAAGAATAGAATAAAATGGTTTTATTGTCACTAACACATGTAGAAGGAGATTTCCAGCTGTCACCAAATGCAGCGCAGGGAAGAGCAGTAAAAAGGGTTAGCTTAACCCTCGTATTGGAAACTAAATTTATAATGAAAACTATCAACTTGGATTATCTGATAGTCTGTGTTTTAATGTATTTTATTTTACAACTTGTAAACAGAATAACTGCCTTTGAAGCATCCTGCTGCTTGTAAAACTGCAACAGAAATTCAACCATATTGTTTCTGCACATGACTGTAAGCTAAATCCATAGTAAGGAGTCTTGCTATTCCTGGACGACCTTAAACTTCCTTAAAAGAAAAGATTTCCTTTGGTTTTAACCTTAGCCGACCATCGAATGTTACCAAAGCTGTCAGGTGAAATATTTAACCATAATTTCACATTTTATTCTTTTTTTCACCACCTTAACCAATTCCTGGAATCAGGTTGTCCCTTTGACTGACAACTTTAAACAGTCTTACATGTTTTTATGTATGGTACTTGACAACTCAGGTAGAACTCCTCTGTCATCACCAGTAGATGTAACTGGACTCATTACCAACACAGAAAGGCACGCACATCACACATGTTTGCACTAGCTCTCATTTAGAGTTCATATAAAATTTTACCACTCTTTTTTCTCAGGGTTTAAGAAAGACTCTCAAGTGCAAGTATAAATTATGATGGGGCAAATTTTCACATTGTTAAATTAGTAGATCTGATTATCCTTCCATCCATCCACTTACCTCCTGTTGCAGTTTGTCTACAGCTGTTGTAATGTCCTCCTGCCCAGTTTGTCCATACTTTTTGATCATTGTCTCCTTCAGATTCAGCATCAGCTCCTTATTCAACTGTTTAGAAACACACACATGCACTAAAGGGGAAGGGGCAGTTTACCACAACAAAAAAAAAAAAAAAAAAAAAAAAAAAAAAAAAATCGAGCAACAAGCAGCTTTATAAGTGATGAATGAGCTGTAATTGTTGACTTTGCTAAAGATAGCACACATATAGCACAGAGGATAAAAGCTCTCTCTTGATGATAAAAGTCATTGACTGTAGTTCTAACAGCACTGTAGCAGTACTGTTCACCGGGGCAAACGCAGAGGAAGTCTATTTCCCTTCTTTTTTTTGTTCTCTCGACTGGTGGCAGAAAACGCTCAGTAGAAGAGCAGGAGGTCTGGGGGCTCAGTTTCTATGGCAACAAGCCAGCTGGGGAACCGCTGTAAATCAAAGCATGAAGGAGATATCAAGGGAATGAATGATAAAACGAGGAATGGAGGACAGAGAGAGAGAGAGAGAGAGAGAGAGAGGCAGGAGGTGAAGAGAAAAAAGAAAGAAGAGCAGAGATGTTCAGTTTTCCACTTCACCTGTTGACAGTTTGGGAAACACTGTAGCGATCAAGAAGACAAACTGGAAAAACTGGCTGTGACAATGGTTGGCATGATGTTACTGCAGCCACGACATACAAGCAGCAGTAAAGATGAAACTCAAATCTCTGTGCAGTGATGGCTGCATGGCTGTAAAACCAAGCAGAACCAGTCTTATTCATCTGCTGAGGCACCAACATAAAACATGTGGTTGTAATTATATGTACATTTGTTTGCATTTGAGCCCTGCAAAGTATTTTCCATTTCCCAAACGTGGTTTTGAGGAACACTGATGAAGGGAAAAACAGTAATATTCTCTCATAATCGCAAAATAAATGCATTTTTATGTTTGATGGGGGTACATTTCAATCTGCTATATGTTAGGAGTGAAATATAGCTATTAAATCAATGCATTCATTCTTTGTAACCAACTGATCCCAATACGGTCACAGTGGGTTAAAGTGTTTATATTTGTAGTTGATATTGTGCTGTAATTAACTGAGCGGTTTTTAGTCATAATATAACCAAAAAGCTTATGCACATAACCAAGCCAGGCATAAATAAAATACTTTATGAATAAATCTGTTTTTACCACTTTGACTTTTTATAGGTACTCCTGGTGATTGTCTGCTTTGTTTGCTTACAGAGGATGTTAAGTTTCTTTCCAAGTAACGGCAAATTTTTCTGTTTTGGTTATGCAGTTGCTTTTTGTATCTATCTCCCTTAGCTTCTCCTCAACCTCCCCCTCCTCTTGTTTCCCTTCTCATGTCCAGCAAGAATTATTTAGCAACAACCAAAGTAAAGAGAAATAATAAAGTATCAAGGGCGCATTATATTCTCCATTAAACTCCCCTCAGCAAGCAAAATTCGTAACAAGGAAGCCGGATCATCTTTTTATTGTTCCCGTAAGAATAGTTTTAATTAGAAATTAGAATAATTTAATAATTTAATTAGAACTGAAACATTTTAAACAAATTAACACATTTCTAATCTTTTAATTATATTTGTTGTTTCAGTAGTGTAAGATTGTTTTTTTCATTCTCCAGAATGAAAAAGCAACCCTGTTAGGAGGAAAGATATTAGACAACAGAGACAGAAAACAGCATTTATCATAAATCTGCAGACATATTAATTTAGGCAAAAAACTAATAATAATAAAATAAACTGCAGTCGCAACATAAACATGATCATCATCCCCAAAAATAGAAAATGCAACAGCTGTGGAGAGAAATTAGGAAAATATTATAGTATGATTAAAAATAAGAATGTTACAGGTTGGCTTGAGCCATAAATATTTTCCGTTTGTGTGACTCCAATCAAGTGTAAATTCATGTTGAGAAATAGAATCTGTAAAGCAAATCTGCAGCCTCACCAAGCAGCCGTATGCTTTACATATGATGGGTCGTGTAGGCCTCGCTGCAAATCATGCTGTTAGAGTGAAGACTTGCAGCTCCAGCTGGCTTAATGTGAATAAGTATCCGCGAGCGAGTTGCAAGCAGAGCCTTATATCTTGAAATAAAATGCAAACGTACAGTTGTCGTGACTTGTTACCACAGTGATGCATGAATAATAATTATGAGGGAAGAAGAGAGGCATTGAAGACGAGCAGCCTTGAAGATTTCAGCACCTAATGCAAGTGTGAATATTTTGAGAAGAGTTAAGGGAAGAGAGCTTAAAGAAATGAGACAGAGCTGTGGACCTCTGTGGCTGCTTATGAGATGTACAATATTAATGAATGAGGCAGTTACACTGACAGCAGCACACCTCAACACTGAGAAATACCCTGTTACTGAGCTAAAAGCCACAAAGCTTTAGCAGGGATGGCATGATGCTGCTGGAGAGGAATGTCATATCTATGTTACATAATGAAGGGAAAAAAAACTCCTCATTCATCCCCATCAACCATGCACTCAGTTTAATATTCATCTCGTATAGGTTTTGTGGTAGAAAGCATTACTTCAACATCTACAGATATACACATGCCTCTGATTTACAAGTAAATAGATCAGTTTAGATTTATTTCAGCTCAAAATCACAGAAAATCCCTGTAAATGCTTGTGACAGAGCATCCGTACCACTTCAGGCATTTTTCATTACATTTGGACTCAATGTACCACAAGTAACACGAGCAGTCATATATCTGTATTTTTAATATTCTGTCTTGTGTTTTCCTCCAGCAATCTCGTTTATCATGGTGGTTTTGTCGTGGTTGCAATTATAACACAGAACTTGTCATGTAGAAATGCAAACAAATGTCAATGCTGTTACAACACTTATGACTACAAACTTTGATAAAGAGACACAAAATAGTTAGCCAACATGCTCTATTGATTACTCAATAGAATAAAATATTGCAGCAACACATTAACATTTTAATATAGGATGAGCGCATTTTTTCAAATAGTGAACCAGCTTGCTGTGTCAGATTAATTTTCATGTCTGAATCCAAATCTAGCATTCCAATATAAGTTTTCTTTTTAATATACAGAATACATACCTGTTGATAGTAGATGTAGGCCAAGACTCCAGCCAGGACCTCTAACAGGAAGATGCAGAGCAACAGCACAAAATACTGAGGACACAGGGAGGAAAAGAGGAGAAAACAGTGCATGATAATGTGATGAGATGTGAACTAGAAATCCGACGTGGCAGCTCACTGGCTGTGTCTGACACTTCCTCTACTATGCTTCTCTTTATCTATACCGAGGTCTTTTAGAAAACCATGTTCTTTCCCAAACTGCATCACTTCTGCACAACTCATTTGATCCAAACTTCATACAGTGAGAAGGCTGGTGGCATTAAATTTAGCTGTTTATTAGGATTACAAATATTAGTAAATGTGCTCCACACCAGGTTTAAATTCCCCGGATGAAAAGACACAAAACTGTTTCTGACCAACATGTTCTACTGATTATGCAGCAGAATACAGTGCCGATATCCGTGTTGCTTGTAGGAGAACGTCTCCATCTACCTGGTTTTACGGTCTTCCAGTTACTTTCTTTGGCAGAATCAACTGAACATGATGTGATGAAATGTTTTGTCTTTTAATCCAAAAAACATAATCAGTGGTTGCATCTGGGAATAGATGAGAATAAACCATGAACTGATATTTGCAGTGCAGCCAACATGGACAGAATTGTGGAATTTGACAATGAAACTGGCAGAACAAAAAATATGGTGTCATTTGCTGATATGTGGGTGTGAGCTGTCATTCCCACCAGTTTAAGAGGTTTTTCCAGTGCCTGACCCAAACGAACATGAAACTCTAGATAAACAATGATTATATTTTGGTCCTGCAACCTTCTGTCTTTGTGCATCATTTGCAGTGAGGGCTCAGTTCCTTCTAGAAGCTCAGCAGAAGTCATGAGGCTGGATAACTTAAGACGAGTAATCCATGGAGAAAAATCTGAAGATCACTATTTCAACAAAGCTGCAGTGACAAGAGACTGTTTAAAAACAGAAGAAAGGGGGTCTATATAGAGGCTACACCTGCTGTTTACTGTTCAGCCGACCCAGGTCATAATCCTGGCCAAGCAGTAGGCTGACGGCTTTTCCTGTTAAGCAACACAAAATGGCTTATTGAGTTGTAAAAGAAAAAAGAAAAAAAAAAAAAAAAAAAAACACATTTTTTTCCTGTTTCATAAATTTCATACTCATAGTACTAATTTTGACATATTCCTCTGGAAAAAAAAAACAAAGATTTAGAGAATGGGAAACACCGATATGTGGAAAATAATGTACAGAACAGCAAACTGTTATATTTAGAAATAAATAAATATCCAAACAGCAAAGCATGGGAACTAATAAAATCCAACTTTACAAATAACCTAAAAGAGATAGTTTCTAATATTATGATATAATATTAAATATAATCATAATATTAAAATATTTTGCTCTGAAACACAAATATACAATCATACTCAAAGCAGTCATAGTTTTATATAACATGGAGAACTTTACCAGCACATTAAAAGAAGCTTCTCTGAGCAAATTGGGTTAATAATCCATGTTAATATAAAATCCTAGAGTACTAAAAACAACGTCGTTGCATCATGGTAAACAGTATATTCCTCTGCTTTCTGATAAATTTGCCTCTCAGAGTTTATCGTCTGCATCTGATTCATGACCAGCCAGTAGGAGTGAGAGGCCGGGTCTGCTTTTCATGCCAGGAGCAAAGCGGACCTTCTCGCCTCAGAATTTAAGACAAGAGGAGATATGATCAGACCCAGACCTTGGCCTAAATTCCTCTCGCCTGTTGCTATCACAGAGAGAAATTTAGTCTGGTGAAGTGGACTTGGGTCTTTGATTTGATGACTTTGGCTGATTAGATCTCTGAGCAGCTCTGCGCCTGAATGCTGAACAGACTCCCAGCTGAATTTTGATGCCTTGTTTAAAGATGAAGAAAAAGGAAGAAAAAAAACAAAAAAACACTTGAAGTTGCTTTTTTATATAGAAAAAAAAAAGAGAAAAATAGAATTAAGCCAAAGGTCATTAATAACATTAAAAACATAAATCATGCATATCTTTGGCATCTAAGGACATGCTAGGAGTATTAGAGAATTTCAGACATCAATTTTATCCAATGGCAAAGTTCTGCTAAGAGTATTTTTGATTGATATTTTTCAGTATCAACTTACTACTTTGTGTTACATTATATGTGTCTCAGCGCTGCAGTTATAAAGAGATGTGGCAGGAAGTTGCTAACATCCATCCTGTGTAGGAATATTACAAAGTGGATAATAAACGCAGTGCAACAGCCATTTTTTATGTGAGTATTAGGTTCAATTCAGGAACAGGTAAAGCCCAAGCCTTATTCAAAACTGTTATTTTAATTCAAGACTTCACATTTAAACATTTTTGCTGAAAACAGGTTCATTCAGATAACATGGACTATGACTATGCTGACACACAATGCTGAAATCTGAAGACAAGGCAACATGCAAAGCAGAAGCCAACTTCAACACACACTAGAGGAAACATCTGTTTCTGCAGAAAAGCCATATGGTAGAAAGGATTACACATAAATCAATTAATCTAAATATCAACTCATTGATGAGGTTTTTGTCATCTTTCTGAGTACATCCTACCCCCAAATCTATCAACTAACAAAATGATTCTGACAAAAAAAAAAAAAACCTCTCCATCTTCATGTTTTGTTTGTTTTTGATTTAATACTTATCATCGTTGCATAACTTCTCCTCATAGTGGACTTAATTCACTTTTAATCCAAAACACATTTTTATCTAATACTGCAAAGTATATAAAGCACAACGTGTAGCATCTTTCTGTGTAATAATACCAGAAATAGAAGAGTACAAACAAATACACAGCAGTACTTCTACCATCTTGAAGTACTGCTGCTTTGCAGCCGTAGTGAAGTTTCAAGCATTTACCTGACAAAGGTATTTGTAACTTTAAAAGCACCTACTGTGTTTTTTCCAACTTCATGCTGCAGGAAAAAGTCCTGTTTAAGACTCAGGACTGATGTCAAATACATCGTTTTAAACGAGTCAAAAGGAGTCGTAGTTCTAGCAGCCAAGTCGGTGTCATACTGCACGGAGACATCTTGGACTTTGGGTTAAAACAAGTTGGACTTTTTTGTTTTGTGGTTCTGCACACTCTGCTGCACAGCTTCTGCAGACTGATCCCACATTAGGAGGGATTTAGCAGGTGTGACAGAGAACCTGTTGAGGCAGAAGCTGCAGAGATTCAGGAATCTTCATGATCTCTGACATGTTTCCTCTTACACACACATCACTTTGCCCCTGAGCTGCCACTCTTCACCCAGGCGACATCAGGACACACAGTGCAGCTCCTGCCTAAAGTGCTGTCAGTAGGTCCATGTAGCTCTTTCCAAAATGGTGTCTTTGTGAGTATGGGCTGCTTGGCTCAACTACACACTACTTTGCATACTCAATCTTTTGGTAAACTCACACTCATGTTGGGAAGTTGGTGGTTTGTGGAATATTTGAACAATTTCTTTGGGTTTAAGTGAATTTCTCTCACACAGTACCATACTGTTTGTTTGTTTTCAAAAGTCTAACTTTTACCTCTTAGTTTTCCTTCACCTCCATCAACTTGAGTTGCATGACGAAAGCACAATGTGTACAGTTAACTGCCGCAAGCTAAGGAAACGCATGCATATTTGTATGCAGGTAGAAGTAGCGCTGCTTATTAGAAGTACACTGTTGCCATGAGTGAGAAAATGCAGTGAAGGTGTCTTTACTCAAACTATACCTGCAACCTTCTGGCTACACACAGATCATGCTAGAATAAACAATATTTGTCCGTTTTGTTGTTGATTATGCATTTGTCAAACTCCTGACGGCACTTTAAAACAAATGAAAGTCTGGAGATATGCCTGAACAAGCAGCAAACATTGACAATGATCATCACCCTTCTGCTGATGATCTCTCAGACTGTCAGCTGCAGTTTTATGACATTAATTCTGACATTCATGAAGTTTCGCTCACAACTAAATATATCCCTCCAAGATTTAAAAGATGTGGTTTCGTGAATTTGTGGTGCGCAAACACACATGCTTCACTTTTGACTTGACAGGTTCATTCCTTTACTGCGATCTGTGGCTTTAATCTTCATTATGAATAAAAACAGACACACAAATTACACCAGTTTGGGATTTTAAACACCAAACGGTGTGTATGTTCCCCTGCACCATTCAAAAATGCATTTTAATTTATATGTGTATTCATGTTAAACTTTATGCCCATCCAGCTCACACTGAAGGTTAAAAAACCTTTGTAAAAATGCTTTGTGTCCAGGAGCGATTGTCATAAGCAACGCATGAAGCCTCATCGGGTTTCACAACAGGTGGACTGCTGGCTGAGCAACCTTGACCAAAGTAAACTAAAAGCACCAATCTCCTTAACCTTTGCTTACAGCTCTGCCAGCCTGCTCAGTAAAAACAAGTCGATCCAGAGAAGAATAAACTAAAACTACACATTAAGATAAAGAGTAAAAGCAGAAAAACAGACTCACAGCTGACTAATGCTTCAGTATAATTCGGCAGACTTACCAATAATTTAATTCATTATAAAATGAATTATTTGATATATTTTCATACACTATTTTAATGACAACATTCACAAAAATTAAAAGCATTTTTTCTTATCTCTGTTTTACAATATGTCTGCGTTGTAGAAAGAGATTAAAAAAAATGTGTAAAGTAGACTTCCTGAACTGTGATGGCCATTTTATATCAAGCAAAAGGAAAAATCTGAATTTCTTTTTTTTTATGAATTTTTAGATCTTTTATCAGAATTAATCAGGAAACACAGACATTAGGCAGACGGAAAAGACAGAAACTGGAATTGAACATATGATGTCCGAGGCAGAAGCAGAGACTGAAACTTTTATTATGTTCAGTTAAAGACAGATTCTCCACAGATGGATCCAGGACCAGTAAGGGCTGCTTTCAGTTTCTCTGGAAGGAAAGTTTTATCCTTACACTATGTCATGACTGTTTTCTGCAGCAGGTTTACTGCATAAAATACAGGTGTGTGTGTGCAGGTGTGTTTCTTTTATCTCTTTGTTCTTCTGACCTCGTCCACACAGAGGAAACATTTCCAGTATCCTTCCAAACTTCCAGCAATGCATTGTCTTTAATTAAAAAGCAGTTCTAGTTGCTTCATTTGATCAAAACTCGGCAGAGAAACATTGGTAGGACAACTTTTTTTTTTTTTTTTTTTTTTAATTATGACATTGAAGCCCATTCAGTATTTTTGTCCTGTCAGCAGGTAGCAGTAACCCACCAATGTTCAAACAATCTTGATAACATCTCTCCTTGGCATGAAGTGCATCCTTTCACTTTGAATCATTGACCTGAATTCAACATTTATTAACCTTTTATGGGTATTAAAAACACATGCAACTGCTCCATCCGTTTGTACTGTTTCTGATCTGATGCATTTGGTTTCTACACTGTCCTGCAATTTGAGGTCACTTTTACACAATGTTATTAGCAGAACACACACACACAGACACACACTCATCTTTTGTGGAAGCGGCACAGTTCACACAACTTCTGTTTCACACATTGGGACATTTTCACATTGTGTGATGCTGTGAGCAGCTTTCCTCTTTCTACCTAGATGTGATCTCTTACCACTCGCAGTAGCCTTTTCTTCTCCATGAAAGTGGCAACGCAACCCAGCACGCCTGTTACCATGACGATGGCTCCAGCCAGGATCAGTATGTAGGCAGAGATAGCATAGGTCTTGGAAGGGAGAAGGCAGATGTAGTCACTCTTCTCCATCAAGGTCCAAACACCCACCGCCATCACGACACCTCCTGCCAACTGGGGAAAAGGTGCATGATTATCGTCCGAACAGCGGCCCGAGCAGAAAGCAACAAAACAAAAACTGGCTCAGGAGGGAGCACTATAACACAGAGGAGACACAACCTGAGACTGACAAAGAGAGTTTAAATTATTAATAATCCAAGTAGGCTTCAAAGTGCCAAAGGATGGGCCTGAAATGAAAGCTGAATTAAAACCAATAAATAAAACCTTCAGTAATAAAAGATCCAGTCCTTCTGCAGGATAGCTGACTGCAGCTGCTCCATCTTACAGCTCAAGTAAAAAATAAATCTGCATCATTTAACTGCAGCAAGAATGATCAAAACGTTGACTGAAAGATACTTTCTCAAAAACTATTTTATCTAAATTGCTGATTTTCTTATATTAAAACATTAAAGAGTCAACATAGGCTCTTAAGATATGTAAATTACATTTCTTCCACTAACATCTTAATAGACTAAACAATTAATCAAGGAAATAACTGTCATTTTTATTTGCAAAATAAAGAGACGTTGCAGCCTGAACAACATTCCTGCATCTTAAAAGCATCTTTACGGCCTGAAGTATGGAGAATGATACATGAATGGGAGGATTATTAAAGTCGACTTAATGGCTAATTTATCACAAACCTGCATAAAGTGATGCCTCAATCCAGCATATCAGTCATAATTAAAGAGAATATAAAGGACAATTACATCAATAAAAGATGAGTCAGCAGATAGTGCAGCACACCGACAGACATCCATCATGTCAATGTAAGAGTCTGAATTTAAATACAATTTATAAAAAGATGGTAGTTACTTAGACTGCACTACCCAAAGACAGTAAATGTTGCAAATGTAACTAATTACTAAACAGCTGCAGCGACTCTCAGTTCAGATTCAGAAAGTCAACACAGTGACTTCACACAACACATGCAAAGTTAACCACAGTCTAAGATGACTTAATGTTAGAGGCGTGCACACTGTAATCACAGACAGAAACCCCCCATCATCACCTGACAGTTACAAAACATCACCTTCAGGCATGTTACAACGTGCTTCTGGTAGATTTGAGAGACAGTAGAATTATCACGGCACATTAAAAATCCTCTGACAACAGCCATAAACCAAAGAATCAGGTGCAGCATAATTTGTTTTGGCGTTTGCAGCAATCGCTGCACAAGGTGAGCGTGAAGGTTGCCGTAACTGATGCTCAAAGTCGCCGAGTCAGAGGCTTTTGAAAATCCTTCATAAACTAGTTCAACCCCTAAGAAAGCTTGAGGTTTGGCGACATCCTGTGGCAACATGAGGTACTGACAGTGCAAGAGGTTCCTCAGGTTAGATCATGACAACATCTTAACTACCAAAAGCAATTAAGTAATATTTTCCCAAAAAATAGACTAAATGTAACATATTTCTAACATGTTTGACCTGGTGAATATCATGTTTATCCTCTTGGTGTAATAGAATGAGTGAATAATGACACCATCTGTGTTTGGATTGCTTTCACTATCCAATTCCATCTGCCATCAGGACTAATCTCCCTGGATAATGAGGTCTGAATTTATGGGATGTGAGCAATGCATGCTAACTAAACAGAAAACAAGCAATACTCGTCTTCCCAAATATCCACCTTCCGCAGTCAGCATAAATAGATAAAAGAAGATAAACACTGCTTTAAAGTTTAGGGTATGGAGAAATCTTAGAAAAAAATAACATTTAATTGGGTTTATTTATCAGGTTTCAGGTTGTATTGATGGTAAGTAAGCAGATACAAACACAATCTGCCTACTTACAATCAATACACTGATGTTTTAGCTGTGTGAAAGAAACAGTCCAGCCGTCTTTTGCCTCACTGATTATGTCAAACAAGGATCCCTAACCTTCATGGTTAAGCCAGACAGAAACTTGGTGGAAATGGAAACTTACCCAGAAGAGACAGTTGAAAGTAAACAGGAGGTATTTCAGGCAGATGGCACAACTTGTGTCAGTTTTCTGTTTGTAAAGACCCATGCTGTAAAAGAGAAGAAAGTCGTTAGGACCATATCAAACAATAAAAGTATTTTCTGTTTGCACAACATAGCAAATATGATCAGCAAACACTTGAGATCAAGAACCACAAAATCCAGCTTCCTTATGTACAGGGGAAAAATGCCCACATCATTAGTGCAAACTGCATTTAATTTCATTTCATCATTCATTTGAAGAGAACAATGCCTACTAATGAACATACAAATGTGTCAGCATGCTATATTTGGCAGGTTGCTCATTTCCATCTGGCTCCCACTGCACTAAATAAATTAATTTAGACATGTGAACAGGATCTAGATGTTCAAACTGAGCATTAAAACTGAGAAAAGGGGAAATTTCAGTAGGATGGTTGTTGTTGCTAGATAGGGTGGTCTAAGAATTTCAGAAACTACGGATCTACTCGGGTTTCGATTCACACAACTACCTAGAGTTTACAGACAATGGTCCTAAAAAGAGAAAATATGAGTGAGCAGCACTGGTCTGGACCAACATGCCTTACTGATGATAATTAGTAGATGAGTTAGAGACAAAAGAAAGGCAACTCTGTATAGACACTGCTTACAAACAAGGTAGGAATCGTACCATTTCTGAATACACACAACATATAAAACCCTGAAATAGATGGAAAAACAGAAAAACCCCACCAAGGGCCACTCCTGCTACCTAAAAACAGGAAAGTGAGCCCAGAATTCTGCAGCATAAAATGCAAAAACATTGTCTGATGGCATTTAGTTTCAGTGGAACATTCAGATGGTACGGTCAGAATCTGCTGAAAACGACACGAAAGCATGAATCCCTCCTGCTTTTTCAGGCTGTTGCTGGTCATAGTTGTGTGGGGAATATTTCCTACACTTAATCATCATGTAAACACCACAGACCAGCTGAGTTTATTGTTGGTGACCATGCCCATCTCTGTATGACCACAGTGTACCCATCATCTGATGGCTGCCTTTAAGATGTGGTGGAATGGGAGATTCTCAACTGTTTCTGCCATGTCAATATGGAGCACAAGTAATGTTTCCAAACGCTGACTGGATCTATGCCACCAAGAATTAAGGCTGTTTTTGAGGCAGCGGGGTTCTAAACAAGTACTAGTTGAAAGGTGTACCTAATAAAGTGGCCTTTCTGTGTATATTACATGGACATAAATTAAGTGTAGAAATCTTGTGCTGTTCATGCACATATGATGGGTTACAAAATGAATACAGATCTTTTACAACTTTATCTGCTTGGCAATGAGAAAAGGTTTTTGCTACCGGCAACAAGCTACTATTATATGACATTTATAAATGAATAAGTTGTGTCATATTATATAGAAAAGCAGCGAAACACTCAAACCTGAGCAGCTCAACTTAAACCAAAGACAGTAATTATATAAATGACTTAAACTGAGTAGTTGTTACTGCTTTAAGAATAAATCTGATTAAAAAATATTCTGTCCATTATTCTTTGCTTCCTTTTCTTTATTAAAAAAATATTTGCTAAGGGCGAAGATTAAGTGAGGGGAGTGGAGCAGAATCAGTGGACTGCGTTGAAACTTGTATGAGTTACATCCATGACTAAGAAAAAGCGAAAAATGACCCGAGAGCTGGAAAGGACCTGCTTCTCAAGTAGGTGTCTGATACAAACATCTTTTTCCTTCACACACGATTCAACACGATAAACACTACATTCCCATTCAACTGTGGTTTTATCATAGTTATGTAAATAATGTTTCACATTTGTAAGATTTATGGACCCCATCTCATGAGGAAACCTGCCGTCTGTATCTTAACTCTGTTCCACGCATCTTTTTTTTAACCCACAATTTTCCTGGATAATTTTCCAGTCAAGCTCAGACTTGCATTCCTCAGGCCTCCTCCTCCAACTCCTCCGTTTGACTCTCCTTTCTCCTTCCCAGCCCCCACGAATACACCACTACCAGTAATAATGTGCTCATGGTACGAGTGACTAACTGGGAAGTCTGGGCTGTGTCTGCTGGCCATCTGTTATGGCAAACCCTCTTAAAATGCTCATGTTAATGAAAATCAAACAAGACCTTATTGCCAACTCAGTCTTTTGTTTTCTAGAACACTGCTGATAGAAAGGAAGTGTTTTAAAACTCCAAAGCAATCGAAAGGTTGTTTCTGTGTGGAATTTTTTTCCCACAATGAAGGATCTTCTTTTAATTTAAGTTTATTTCAGTTTTAAAGCTTTACGCGATGGCATTTTATGTAAAAGTGCTGCTTGATAAATACATGTGTAATCTCTCTGGAATAAGTTTACAGAAATACTATCATGGCAAATGTTTTTCCTGGAGCATTATAATGAGGAAATACTTAAGAGATAATAAAAAGATTTAAGATAAACAGGTATATTAAGAGCAGCTAAGTTTGATCAATCAGTAAGCTGTGGCAGAAAAGACATTCTTATAGGTAATTTAGGATTTTATGTGATTAAGGATTTAGGAAACATTTAAATTATCTGACAGCTATTTTTATTTACTACCTGACTTTATCTTCTCCATTAGTAAACTGATTTGGTCTAAACATTTAAAAATATGAACCTGGGCTCTATAAAACATAATAGTACAACAATAAGCACTTTATTGTATCAACAAAGTCTAAATCCTGTTTTCTAACTAGTAGATATTTGTGTATTATCTTTACTAAAAAGTGGTATTAATGTCTGAATTTCTGCTTAAAAACACTGAAACTTTCATCAAGGTCAGATTAAATATATACAATTCCCCAAATTACAGAAATATTTTGAATTTTTCTGTAATAAAAGGAGTTTCATATCAGTAGAAAGATTGACGTTTGTAGCTATTTTGGCATCATTTTCAGTAGCAAAACGTGAACACTGCTCATTATTGGCAGGTTTATTAATAATCAACGGCTGTGTTTTATGGAAGTTAACATTACAATGTAGAAATAGTAACCTGCTTTTAATATTTGGATTATTTCGTTGTTTCGGTTAATAAAAAAAATAGCATAACTTGCACATATATCAGGATGCAAGACTGTAGCCTACACAAAGGTTAGTGGGGAAAGCATTAATTGACATAAAATTAGGCAGTAATTGAAACAAATAAGAAACCCTCTTAATTCACCAAATGAAAGAATATTTTTTTGAAAAGTATTAAGGATATAATGATAAAGCAGTTGTGTTAGCCAACATCTGTTTCAGAATAAAGATGTCTACATGCTTTTCTGGGAAAACAATGGAAAGTGCTGCTTTTTAAAGGTGTTTGACCACAAACTAAGTACTTAAAGTCTTGGGTTATTTTAGTTGCACTAAATAATCCTCTTCGGGTTTTAACTTGAATTACTAAACCCAGTTAAAAAAAACATGAGCGAGTGTTTTTCATTTCCAACGTTTCAGCGCATTTTCAGCGGTAAAAGCTAACGCTAAAGTTACAACCAACTGCTCGAGTTTTTGCTTTTTCTGCTCTGAAGAAACAGTCTTTTCTGAATCAAAACCACCCTTTTCCCCACAATCTGATAAAAGAAAAAGCGCATGTGTTTAGGCTGTAAAATGTGTCGGCCTTTCCAGACCATAGCAGCACCTCATCTCCTCACACTGCGACACCGCAGTATGAGCTAATCCCAACAGGACACTTCCGGTTTTACTCACCTTCCGTTTCTTCTGACTTCTACCCAAAGTCAATGCTTCTGCCGCTGCAACACCGATGAAAAACGTGCAAAAAGTATTCCTAAATGTCGCCTGTTTTCATTCCGCGGGGAGAAGCTTTGCGGAGGAGAGGAATCAAAGTGCTGAGGAGGCTGGAGCTGCTTTGACTCCACCCCAGGCCACCTTGCATGCCTCTTTTGCATGTCCCGGGGCGATGCATTCATTTCCAGCTCATACTGGGAGAAAAGAGGGCACAGTGGGAGGATTCTGGGGAGGTTTTAAGGTAGCAACAGGGCAATATGCAGATATGCAACAGTTAGACACAGGATTGAGAAAGAGAAAGTTTTGAACATATTTAAAAATTATTATAAAACTATTATAATCTCACCCCTGTACTCATAAATCTATATCATTATCAAAAATTACAATAAATCAACATTCATACTGTCAACATAGTATAACAATGATACGTAAATAACAATAATAAACTATGTATATAGTATAATATATAATCAATTTCAATTATAAAGTTAAGCAATAATAAATAACTTTATTAATTAAATCAGCAACAGTGTTAACAATTATACAAATAACATAAATTTTTGTTATCTATGCCAAATATTTCTTTATATGTCAGTTTAGTTGGAGACGCCTTGTGTCCTTCCTGCAAGTTATTCCATAACTTAACCCCACAAACACACGAAAACTTTTTTTAGTGCTTTTTCAAGATTCCCTCGATAGTTGTAGCCCTCATTTCTCTGAATGAAAAGATTCTATAGATGGTATGGTAATATGTTCCTGCTGGCTTTAAACATAATCTGTGCTGTGTCGTAACTGACCACATCTTGGAGTTTTAGTCATTTGGATTTTAAAAACAGATATGGATGTATGATCCAGATAACCAGCTTTATGTATAATAATTAGACACTGATAGGACAAACAAAAAGGCTTTTATAATAATATAAGCTCTGCAAACATGAACACACAATGTTTAAATGATGTTGATGATTCTGCGTTTTAATGTGTTAAATTACTCTAAAAGTCCAAATATACACTATAAGAGAACATACAAGCAAAATGATCCAAAAATATGAAAGGAATGCAAAATAAATAAATGTTTAAAATGCGATGAAAGTTACTTCCAGTAAACACATAATCACTTAGGAAAGAAAATTACAGGATTCACAGTACAATATATAAAAATGCATGTTTAGTTAATCGGGTAGAAAAGAGAGCAAAGCTATTAAGAGAGACGCACAAATTCACCAAAAATATATTGAAAATGGAAAATGAGAAGATCCAAAGTATTCTCACATTTTCTTTGGTAACATTTTTTTAAAAAAAAAAAATGTTTATTTTTCATCTGTTCTACAGTCTGGAAATAGACGGTATCAGACCTCAGAAAATGTAAATACATGGGATTTTATCATTTCTGCATGAGCTCCATGAGTCAAACAGTAATGTGGATACTGCAGTTGGGAAATTGATAGAGCTCATTCATTTATTTTTACATTAAAATGTCTACAAAGCTGTGTAGGTTCATGTAATGTGCTTTTATTTCTTTACTAAAGCCGTATTTATCAGCACTGCCTGCTTATAACAAATCCCTAGTATTATCCAGTTTCAGGGACCCAAAGACCAACAAAACTTATCATAGAGGCTTTTCCTCCTCTTTGTATTCCCATCATCATCGTCATCATCATCAAATTAATCAAACTTCAGACAAGTTAGTTCAGCTGTGATGAAAATAAGCAGCCATGTTTGACCAATCAGAGCAGGCCGGATCGTTATGAGGGAGGCAAACAGTGTTCTAGATACACACAACATAATGTTGAATAACACCTCTCTTAGTATAACAGTCTAATATTCTATATAAAACGTAAGAAATTAATCTCAAATTGTTATTTTACCTCTGTTTATAAGGTTGCCATTATATCTTCATCTAATTTGTTCAAATTGATTGTTTTAAAAGGGAAATTGTGTGTCTTTTAAATGGTAAATGGATTTGTACTTATATAGCGCTTTTCCAGTCATGTTGACCACTCAAAGCGCTTTACGTAGTTCACATTCACACACAGACTCACACCCAGATAGTGTGTGTCACTCACACCCTGATCACATCGGGGGGCAACATAAGGTTCAGTGTCTTGCCCAAGGACACTTCAACATGTAGTCAGGCGAAGCCTGGAATCAGTTTTACAACTTTTCAGTTGAAAGACAACTTCACTTCCACCTTAGCTACAGCCGCCCAATTGTGTTATCTTTTAACCCAAAAAAAGCCTAATGTGAGTCATAATGGAGGATTTCCATCTGTTGTCACTCCAAGGACATGGTAACCTTGCAGGAGTGAATCTGTCTCTCGTGGGATCATGTGACCTGAAGCGCCCCCCCATAGTGCTAGAAGGTCAAAACTATGTCTGAAGAGGCGAGAAAGCGGGTGTGACGATGGAGGGAACCAGAGCCAAAGGGAAGGTTAACAGGGTTTATGTAAGAGACAAGGAGTGATGAACAAAACCTGTAGGAAAGGTGGAGTCCAGGACGGGAGCAGGAACGCGGGGCAGGAAGGCAGACGCAGCAGGTACAAGCAGGGGTATTCACATTTACGTCCATACGGTTCAATGTCCAACAATGGAATGACTGGTGAGCTGAGGGATAAAGCTGTGAAGGGAATCCGGAACAGGTGCAAGTGAGAGGATAACGAGTCTGGTAGCAGGTGATGGTGATTGGGATGATCGAGTCCAGAGCAGGGCATGACAGCGGGAAAAGCATTGCTTCAGAAGAAAGACAATTCGACCTGGTCAAAGAATTTGCTGGTTGGAGTCTGATGAACGAACAGTGGATGTAAAACCCACTCTCTCTTTGCCTCAGTGTCATTAGATGCTAAGTTAGCTTTTTGTTGTGCAAACGTACCGACATGTGATGAAATGTTATACATCATCCAGCATTTGTTCAAAACACTGACAGTAAACGTCTGATGAGCTGCAGAACATTGCAGCATATGTACATATCTTTATTTTGCTGCTTAGTAGAAGCTAAATGCAGCTAGTTGAAGCTTATCGGCTATGTGACTCCCTAAATATTTTGTACAAATTTGGCTGATTTGCATGTAATACATTTTATATAATTCATGTACATATCATATAATTAACACAACAGTTAGCAACTGACCTGGTTTATTTTTATTTATTTTTTTGTTTCACACTGTTCAGTATGAAGCAGTACTACTGTACTTTAATCTCCCAGAAAGACCAGCAGAAATTCATCTATGCTTTCATCTCCAGTAGACTGGATTACTATAATAGTTTTCTAACAGGACTTCCCAAAAAGAGCATAAAACATCTGCAGCTTATCCAGAATGCTGCTACTAGAGCTTTAACTAGAACTAAAAGATCTGAACATCAGTTTTAAAATCTTTATACTGGTTTCCAGTCAGTCACAGGATAGATTTTAAAACCCTGCTGATTGTTTATAAATCCCAGAACGGTTTAGGACCA
>JBAMHX010000001.1:6146935-6175010 GCA_037177515.1 Pseudomugil tenellus
ATATATATATTGTCGTGGAGTTACACTTATACAATAATAATTAACATATTTTGCTTCATAAATAGGTGATAAAGTAGATGTGAGCATGCCTGTAGAGGAAATAGTTAATAAATAAATCAGTTTTATAGCACTCATCTGTGTAAAGTCACATGTTTCATGTGTGAAATGATTTCCTAGAAATAAACTTTCCGATATTTTATGTGTGCTGAGCAGCTGGTACATTTCCAACCTGGGCTGGTGAGCTTCCTGGACAGATACAGCATCATAGAAACATTCTTTGGCCTTCATGTAGTCTCTAGTCAACATGTGCAGGCTTCCCCACTCACACTTGTGGGACGGCTCATCAGGGTGCCTCACCACAAGCTGGAGATAAACAAATCAATTTCCAATGACGAAATATGGCTGGCTGTCAATCAAGCTTCTTATACATCATTAATATAACTTAAATAAAAACAAAACGAGTCAGTAATTGATTTTTAGCAAGTTCTCTTGTTGTTCTACCTCCTGAAAATAGCGAGCAGCTTGCTGATAATTCCCGGTGAGCTGTGCCTCTCTGGCAAAATGTCTGAGCAGAGAAGAATGTAGGCAAGGGGACTCGTTTGTAGACTCTTCTTCAACGTCATTAGAGTAGATCTGGATCATTTTGAAAAGAACAAAACAACAAATCAATCAAATATGACAAATGGAAAAATGTTCTTACAATGTTGCTCTGCATGTGTGTGTTTGTTACCTTGTCTAGAGCTACATGCATCTCATCCACCAAGTAGACATAGAGCTTGCTCACGAATTCCTGTAGCTCCTGATGGTCAGTGATCGGTTCTATCCGCTGCATCTTGTCACGTACAATCCTCATCACTGCATGCTATGTGCCCAAAGCGCACACAAACTCATGTGATGAGTTGCTACGAAAACCACCATCGCAGGAAAACAGCCATCTCAAAGTCTTTGCAAGTGTTTGTTCTAACCTTTATCTGCTCCTTGAAGGCAAAATACCTTCCAGAGGCATTCAGGGATCCCATCAGTTCAGTCAACATTTGTTCTCGGCTGAGTTCCTGTGGCAGCGTGCAACTTCCTGCAAACAATTCCTGATACTGCTCTGAAATAATTTCCACTGTGTTCTCCACCTGCCTGTGAAAACCCAACACAGCCTGCAGGAAAACAGCAGACTGTAGAGACAGAAAACTTTCCCAGTTGTACTATTTATCTTGTGTGTGTGAGTGTGTGTGTTTACTCTTTCTGCTCTGCTAGGACCTGCTGGAGGTAGGGGTCTCAGAGGCATCACCGCTTTCACCCTGTAGGTAATTTAAAAAAAAACCAAACAAACAAAAACAAAACACATCTCAGCTTATTCCCATTCTCAGAACACCCCAAAGGTATCTAATAAACATGACAAATAAAAGTGTATTTCTCAACCAGACTACTATTCATGCGTGAGATTTCCATGAGTGAGGACAACTCGCTAATGTGTTGCCAAGAACTGTGTAATTAAAGCAACAAAGTTTTTTTGTTTTTTTTTTTACAATAAATCAAATATAAGTAAATAAGTTGCCTTTAAATGTCTTTTATATTATCCAGAAAGAAAAAATAATAGTGATTGTTATGGGAGATTTTAGGTCTTACTTTATTCAACTTATTAGTGTGTTATTGATTTTACTTGGGAAAGAAAACTTGGCCTGAGCACCATGTTAAATGTCACATTAACACGTCAGAATGCATCACTTAATCTTGTACCATTTGTGTTTTAGAACAATCTAAATGATTACTCAGCACATGATATGTTTTCTCATATCTGGAAATTATTCCTATCTGTTGGTGACACAACAGCGTTCTGTGACGCACTCAGAGCCTTTAAATGAAGATGCTCCCAAATCACTGGTCAAAATTTGCTCCAGACTTCTGCCTTCTGTCTTTGGACCAAATCCTCCTGAATTGCAATTCTGTATTTGTCTGTTTTGTCTTTATGTTTGTCATATTCTTCTGATTGTTTTACTCCTAGTTTAATAAACTTTGTTAATCATTTTTCACTTCAGATCCAGACTCCTCATCTTTGGTAATCTAAAATTTCTGTTACAGTGATAATAAAAGGTATGTTTTCTCAGTAAGAAACACTTTAATTGAACTGGTTATTTGTTTTAATAGATGCATTATTGTCATGTAAGAGGTTATTTTAGAAATTCTATCCATTTTTGATCCCCTCCTGATTGATGTAATCAATGTAATGTCTAATATGTTACCTTCTATTCAGCTCCTCTGGAGACAGTTTAGGTACCAGCGGTTTCTCCAAGGCTATTTCAATGACAATATAAGTTCTGGCCTCCGTGTACACCTGCCATTAATAGAAGTGAACTGTTAAAATATTTCACAATGGCAAAGCTGTTTCCAGTAAAGGTAATCGCTATGTTTGAGTAAGCACTAACACTGGAAGCTTACATTTCCCTCTGCATTGACTTTTGGCTCGGTTTCCGCCTGGTTTTTGATGCCATCGACTATAGCCATTCTGCTCTGATTGACAGTTTGCTGGCATGTGAAAGAAAAAGTATGAAAAGGTTAAAATTTCACAATACTTACTGAAATTGTGGTAAATTGCTATAAAGATTAAAGGGTTCTTCTGTAATGTTTTTATAAAACAAAACTGTAGCATACACAGTTTGTGATGCTTGTTTTTCTGAGCTACTGTTAATAATAAGGACCAAATCTTTTCCAATCCTTAATACATGTCTGACCTCTTTGGCTGGCTCTTTGTCCCTGTTGCCTTTGTTGCTCCCATCATAGTTCTTTCCTCCTTTTTTGTGAGTTCCAGCAGTATTGGTGGCCTCTGCTTTGGCCTGGTTAGCTGCTATCTTCGCCTGCTTCCTTATCACGCTGGCACTCCTTTTGGCCTTTGAGTCCATGATTGACAACCCCATTTCATACAGGTTTACCAAACAACACTACTGGACAAGTATTTCATCTATTTAGATTTTTTTCATTTAGAAAACACCCACTGATATTAAGGACATACTATGGGCCGAATTTACTAAGATCTAATTTTGCGTGTACTAATTAGCATGTTGCATCTAGAATTTAACGTGTGAGGCGGGGCCGTGATTAGTGCGTGATCTACTAAGATTGCCCACACAAATGAAAGCGGGTGCAAAGTGTTGGAGACACGCCTATTTAAATGTGGATTTAGCGTGTGCCATGGTTTTCATGATGACAACTTTACAAAACCACAAACGAAAATACAAGTTTGATCCGATGGAATTAGAGGTGTTGATGGAAGAAACCAACAAACATTCCAAAGAGCTACAGCAAAGAAATTTGACAGCAGCTTATAATGCCAAAGGCATCACATACGCACTACACATTCAACAAATGGGTGTGTTTTCGGTTTCTGTATATATGCTCAGAGGTTGCGGGAGGCATAGGCTGCACATGAGTGCAGTTAATTGCTCCGATAACACCGGGGAATCCAGCTACCTAAAAAAACCTTGTTTTGTCTTATTCAAATAATCTTGAGTGTGTGGAAACCTAATAAACGTCGCCATCCAGCGCAACATTGCATTTTGGAATTCAGTCATGTGAAAGACGTGATTGAGAGATCCCTGCTGTGTTGGCTGCTGTTCACTGGAATGACACAGATACCAAAAATCTACTACTACAAGTACTAACTTGAGGAGGAGGTGCAATTTTGCACCTTTGGAAGACGCAAACCCTTTTACTCACTGTTAGTAGATCAGTTTGTACTTTTTTTGGCGTGTGCAATGTGTTTGCACACGTTTTAGTACACGCAAACCTTTAGTAAATCTGGCCCTTTATGTTCTACAAAAAATACTGAATGCAGTGACACAACAAATGCTGGAAAGACATAATGAAAGTCTGCTCATAGAAAAGCAAACATCTAGAAGGCGCTGCTGTAAACAGAAGATGAAATTTAGTGTTTGTATAAGCCACTCCATATCTGAACTAAAACTATCTTTTTTGCTTCATTGTATTTTGTATGACCTTGCTCAGCAACGCAGCCTGGCAAAAGGGGTGAACGGTGTACGCTCCTCTGATGCAGTTGACTCCAGGATACAGCAACCGTGCTAAGTCCACAAATGCCACACCATGGAAGGGGAGCTCTACATTCTCATCACCTAGCTAGACAAACACAAAACAGCAAGTATAGCAAATAATTGCTGCCACTAGATGAATGTGTGATCCTGTCATTTGTCCTCAAGCTATAAAAGCATTTGGGATGATACACGCTCTTCATGGGGACCTACTCATCAGAGGCTGTCCTCAAGGATCTCATTACCTTTGGTTAACTTAAATACAATCACTCTGTTAAGTCTAGACAGCTAACACTACAGGACCAATAGAGTACCAAAGAAGTGGCTGGAATTATAACTAACCTTTGCCAGCGGAACCATCGACCTCATAATCTCCACTGGCCACAGTCGGCTTTCATTGATCCTTTGCCGCAGCCTGAAATAACAGTACACACACCGTAATTATCTACCAGGGTTTTTCCACTTTACGTGATTAATTAGCAGTCCCTTATTTTCCAGTATTTGTTGTGAAGAAATCATCCATTTTCTAAAATGCTTAATTCAATACAGGGTCGCGGAGAAGCTGGAGTGGATCCCAGCAATTAGCAGGTGAGGCAGGGTACAACTGATCACCAGTCCATCACAGTCTAACACAGAAACAAATAACCAGTCCTCACACTCACTCCTAGGTCAAATTTAGAGTAACCAATTAACATGTTAACACCAATTAACATGCTTGTCTTTGGATGGTGGGAAGGAGAACCTACGCATACACAGAGAGGACACATAAACTCTGCAAAGGAATAAACTCTACCCCATCAACGAAGACTCGAACCAATCCCTCGGTGGTGGAACGAACTGCCAAACTCTGTTCGCTCTGCAGAGTCCTTATCTACTTTCAAAAGCAGCCTAAAGACGCAGCTCTTTAAGGAAGATTTCTGCACTTAGTAGCGATCAATGGAAATTGTACTTACTTGAGAAATTTGTTCTAGTTCTATACAGAAACTCAGATCTAATGAACATATGAGAAATATCTATATATTAAAAAAAATCAGTGCCCCTAGCACTGCAGGCAACATCTGTGCCCAACTAGACTACAGCAGTTCGACTGCACTTATCTATGATGTCTCTACTGTTTGATTTAGTGCTTGTGTTGTTCTTATTCTCAGATGTAAGTGGCTTTGGAGAAAAGCATCTGATAAATGACTATAATTTAACAACCTTCTTGCTATGGGGCAACAGTGCTACCCTCTTCTCCACTGTGTAGCCCTGTGGAGTAATCAATTCTATTCAGATCCAATTTGATTTAAAAAGTGGGTTTTATACAAAAAGTGCTTTACAGAAAAACAATATTGGGACAATGCAAGGTTTTCATACACTCAGGTATATAGTTTACAACTTTAAAAACACACACCCAATCTGTGCATCATCACCTCCATCCTACTTTGTACTTTAACCTTCAGCTTGTCTCTCCTTAAATGAATATCAGAAAATAAACATCCGCTTGATTGTATTTGACATCCTTTGTCACTCACTGGATAAATACACCTGAAAATAATTGTGAATGCAGCATACTCCTAAGATAGACTGACATTCCCTTTGCAGAATCATCTGGCAACAGAGTATGATTATTTGTGAAAGAGTCTGCTGTATGTGCATTAAACCTGGAGGTTCCTCCTTCATCCAGCGAGCAGCTAATCGCTGCATCCCAGCACACCCTGTTCTTTGCCGTCTCTGCCTCAATACGAAATGCCCGGTCCTGTGGGAACATTTAGACCGCCAACCTTATAACTGACCATGCGTACGGGTCTTTGCATATGTTCTCATATTCTATATTAATAGATACACTTCTCATATCATTAGTCACCAACTAATCCAGCTTCTACATTTGTATTTGCTTTAAATTTGGAAATAATTGGCAAATGAAAGGTATTTATTTACAGTAAACACATTTATTTTTTTGGTTACCTCTAAACTTGTCAGTTCCCCATCCTCTTTGTCAATAAGCTCTGGTTGGAAAAAAGCTCCTGACTGGGAGAGGTTACCTGCTGCAGACATAGTTTGATAAAACCTCTCCGACTGTTGGGCCTTGAGCTCCTTTTGCCTGCTTGCCCTCAGCTGTCCTTCACAGAACATAAGTATCTGATCTTGCTGGGTGACAGAAAAATTGAACAATCAAGTTGCTAAAAGACATTCAAATTTGGGTTTTGAGGAGTTTTGCATTAACTGCAATGTGAGAGTCAATGTTCGGGAGAAGAAAAACCCCAGGTGACTGCAGAAATTGGAAAGCATAAAACTTACTTCCGCGGTTAGAGGGACCTCAAGAGCAGCAGTGTAAGTGAAGGGGCTGGAGAAATGGCCTGATGGCAACGGCCATGCCTCGGGAACGGAGTAGGCTGACTCCACTGTTACCTTCAGGAGGTTGGAGGTGGAGACTTCGGCCTCAGACAGCATTGAATCTGGCACATTGGCACTGACATCCAAGGTTTCCTGCAAAAGAGGCTCAAAAGATGTGATGCATTTACATTTTCTTACATTTTTCATCATAAACTTTACAGAAATTGTATACTAATTATATTGAAATGATAAATGTCCATGTTTAGATAATTTGTCTTTAATTTCTTTCTCTTATAGTGACATCTAGCTTTATGCTTCTTTATGTTATGTTTACTTAAAAATTCTCAGTTTTGAAATGATTAAATTAAAATATCAAATGTGCTTTTGATATGCTGAGATCTTGGTTAAATTAAGATAATGATGAGTATTTAGTTATGTCTAACTTTTGTTTTTTTATATATATTTTCTATGCTTTTATGAGACAAACGTTTCTGTTACTCAAAATACCATGCTGCTCAGCTTTAACTGTGTTTTATCTCATTGTGTGCAAGAAGTTTTTAAATTAAGCCATATTACAGGTAAATAAATCAATGAATTAATCAAAACAATTTGCATTTCAAACTTCCAAGCCTGTCATTTTACTCCTGAAACAGGAATAGTAAAACTCTACAGAAATTTTAAGTAATTATGGGGAAACAGTGAAGAACAGGGAAATACAAAGTCTGAACATAATTTTGCAAACGACTTTTGAACTGTAGTTCTAGTGCAGTAAGTTATACAGTCTGTAAAACCCTTCACTTGTTATGTTTAGATACGTTAATCTGCGGGTGAAATAGCACTAATTTTGCAACTGCTCCGGCGGTTGGTACAAAGATGGTTTGCTAAAACGGCCAACTCAAAGTACTAAGTAACAAAACGGCAAATGAGCCATTTTATCTATCTATCCATCCATTTGAATCTCCCTGAAAAGGGATTAATAAAGTATTCTTCATTCATGCATCCATCCATCGCTGATTATTCAATTGCAAATCGATTAACAGCCTGTGTACCATGCTAAAGTTAAAAACCTAAACTTCTATAACAGATCTTGTTATTATTATATAACAAATAAATGTCACTAAAATCAAACTACCAGGTGATTTCCGTCTGTTAGGTTTGTTTCCGCGGTCTCGTCAGAGCTCTCCATTGTAAAGTTGAGTGTCCGAAACACAGCTTGTCTCCATGGCAACAGTCTTCGTGGCTCGTTCAAAGAAACTCGTAAACTAAGGCATTATATCGTGTAATAGGTGAATTTATGAACAACTACAGAAATAATATAACAAAATATGACGTTTTTCTTAACCTAGGTGGAGAACTTTGTTACAAACGCAAAAACGTTACAAAGAAAATACTCACTTTATGCAGTTCAACATCTTGCAACTGTAACTGCAGCAAGGACAGTAGGTGTCAGTGTGGTCAAGGAAAACATTTCAGACACTGAACAACGGGGAATCCTTTTAAAACATAAACATGACAATATGGAGAAAACAACAACACAGACACACAACATCACCTGCTGTTTTTCTTTTCAAACCTGAGAGTTGGGAAGTGTGGCCTCTGAACCCTGAGACGGTGCATGGCAGTGATGGACTAGGAGAGTGTATAATGAAGAACACGACCAAACTGAGTCAGAAGCCCAGAATTTTATGGTCAGAAACTTAAATATTATTGCTTTATTTAACCACAATAAGCCAGATCCAGCCTTATTTATGAAGCTATTTAAAAACCACCACAGCAGAACAAGTGGTGTACAGTATATTCAAGGATTCAAGGATTCAAGGATCTTTTATTGTCATACTAGCTCACATTAACATGTTTATGGTACGAAATTAGTACTGAGGTCCCGGTTTTGGCCATAGAAGAAAGAGCAATACAATAAAAATAAAATAGTAAAAAAAAAAAAATAATAAATAAAAAAAATAGTAAAATAGTAAAAAAAAAATAGTGATATAGGCTAAATAAATAGAAATATACTACAGTTAAAAATAGAGATATAAGCTAAATACAAATGGAATATCTACATAAAATAACAGTAAACAATAACTGGCCAGGTTAGCATGTGCAAAACGTGTGCATGAGGTAGTCTAATAGTCAAATCAAAGTATTTGAATAAAAGCCACAAATAGATGTCATTACAGCATATGAAATAAAAACTACTATGAAAACAATAAGACAAAAACATGATACAACCTAAAAAATAAATAAAAACAATAAAAAAATAACTAGAAATAACGATATAGTAAAAATTAAGTTTGAGAATATCATTCAAATTGGAGAAAAGGCAGCATAATTACAGTTACGTCTTGAAAAAAAATCTGGAAATAAAAAGACATTTGCATTGATATGCACAACAGCATATAATTAAAGAGTTAAACTGGCAAAAAAAGGTAGGGAGGTTTGACAATGACTTGTTTTAGCAAATATCTGGTGTGAAATTGCCAGAACACCGTCAGTCTGAATGCATTCTCAGCTTTTTCAAAGATGTCTAATAATTTCTTGAGTAATGGCTTTATATTTTATCCAGTGAATCCACTCTAATATGTCAAACATATTAATTGGGGGAAAAGAGTTTCTTGCCTTATTTTATTTTATTTTATTTTCACATTGTAACTTTTTTAAATAAACAAGTTAAATATAGTCTTAATATGTATATTAAAGGATAATTTATTTGTTGCTGCTGTGTGACAGCCTTTGAACAACGATAAACACACTGAACTGTCCAAATTATACTAAAACTGATTTCCTCTGCTGGTCTAGTGTGGAGAATGTAATTTATTGATTTGTAAAAAGTTAAATTAAAAGCATCTTAATTTTTTAATGCCTTATGCAATATGTTGATTATCTATTTTTGAGAACTTAAAGGATTTTGTAGTTTCAAAGGAAAAATTGCTACAGGTGTAAACTAAATGTGCCATGCAGCATTTCCTCCACACAACAGGGGGCGCTCTGATTGAAAAACCCTCAACGCTCGCGTTAACAAACTGCTTGGCTAACTGTTTCCGGGAGTTTTATTATCAATGATTTTGTCACTTGTGTGAAATTAAAACACTACTCTGGTGTTTGTCTTTTGTGTCGTTAAAATGTCATACAACTACGTGGTAACAGCGCAGAAGCCTACGGCGGTCAACGCCTGCATCACAGGTAAATAACCTCTAGTTTCTGCAGTTTTACGATGAACTCGCACGCAGGTGGTTGCGTGCTAACCTAGCTCCCGCGCTACAACCTAAAGTCCCCCACAGGCCTGTGATAGCAGCTAGCCGTTGCTTTGCTAGGTTAAATGTGTACTTGCAGGAAGCTTTGTAGTTGTTTTTATGCACTTTGTTTTACGCATTAATACATTAAATGTTTATGCATTTAATGGGACATTTGTTCTTCTTTTGAATGCAACGATGGTTGTTTTCGTGGCCACAAATAAACGCGTATCAAAATGCGTTTCCTTCTAATGACATACACCACATCAGATTAATCTGTCTTAAAATAAACCTGGTCGTTTAAATGTTGCTTCATTTTACTCTCATAAGCCAACTTAAAGCTGATCCAGCAATCGGGCTTAGATGGTATTAGAGAATCATCTTACAGCCCGCGAATCTCTTTGTACACGACTGAATATGTTAAATGTGTTTTCTTATTTTCTAGAACTTTGAGTGGTCACACATCGACATTACACATACGCATGTTTACCAGGATCTTTCAATTAGATTTTTTTCCTTTCATTATTTTTTTTCTCATTTTTTTAAAAGTGAAATATGTTCCCTTTAGAGCAATATTTAATGTTTTGATTTAAAATCTGAACATTTGGGTTGGTTTGTATATTTATGTAAACTCTTAACCTTATTCTGGCAGTAGCGTCTTGATTTTCATTCTCATTACTTCCAAAATGAGCCTCAACATTTTACTGTCTTTAACACTAGTTCTACCTTCTGCATTTTCCTCCTAATGTTTCCAAACAACACCACATTGTTGGTCTCATTGTCATCTTGTACACATTTCCTTTCATTCTTGCTGATACTTTTTCATTGCTCATAATGCCTGACGCTTCTCCCCACTTGTTCCAACATGCTTGTACCCACACCTTCACAGCTGTACTCAATGCAGATAGGTTTGTGTGAATATAGTTTGTATCTTGAAACTTAATCTGAATGTACACTAATAATCTGCCACAAAAGTTTTTGTTTTTAGCTTTCTCTGCACCAATCCACTAAACCAACTGTGCAATGAACATATTCTAAATGCTGCTGTGTCTACAGGTCATTTCACCTCTGCAGAAGATCTCAATCTGCTCATTGCCAAAAATACCCGTTTGGAGATCTATGTGGTCACAGCAGAGGGGCTGAGGCCCGTCAAGGAAGTCGGCATGTATGGGAGAATTGCTGTCATGGAGCTCTTCCGGCCTAAGGTAGTGTGGGTGTTGTAATAACTGGTAAAAGGAGCTTTTTTTTTTCTAATTTTGAATACTTAATGTCTTGTTAGAAGAAGTGAAGATCTACATTTGGCACAGGACATATTTTCTCTTTTTGTTTTTTCCTTCTTTGTTGTCTTTAATCTCAGATGGGAGGAGGTTTTACATCAGCAGGCTGACAGAAATACGACATACAGCTACTTTGACTTATAGAGAGAGATACCCTAATTTTATCACGTGGAATACTTTTGGCTAATAAATAAATGTAGAGGTTTTTAAATTGGGTCTGTGGAGGATCAGAAGCAGTTTTCATGAAGTACATGACAGCCTGTTACAATATATTTAAAAAAAACTAGTATTGACATGCCACCTTTTTATTTTTTCAGGGTGAAAGCAAGGACCTGCTTTTTATTCTCACGTCCAAGTACAACGCTTGCATCCTTGAATACAAACAGAACGGGGAAAGCATTGACATCATCACCCGCGCCCACGGCAACGTCCAGGTGCAGTTAGCTGTGAAGTTTTAAACCTGTTTAGACTCTACTTGTGTAGAGAATGTGGCCAGTACCACCAACTTTCTAAACCTGTGTTTTCTCCAGGATCGTATTGGCCGATCATCAGAGACAGGCATTATTGGAATTGTAGATCCAGAGTGTCGCATGATTGGTCTCAGGCTGTATGATGGGCTGTTTAAGGTGATCCCGTTGGACCGGGACAACCGTGAGCTCAAGGCTTTCAACATCAGACTGGAGGAGTTGCAAATCATCGATGTTCACTTCCTGTACGGCTGCCAGGCCCCGACTATTTGCTTCATCTATCAGGTACGGTTGAATGAGCTGCACTTTGATGAGACTTTGTCCTTCACAGGAGGAAAGACTTCAATCATCTTCCATATTTTTGACGTTTTTGTTCATATTCAAGGCACTTTTTCAAGTATTTTAAAGACTCATTAGGTCTTCTGTGGTGTTTTGTAGGACCCTCAGGGACGCCATGTAAAGACTTATGAAGTTTCTTTGAGGGAAAAAGAATTTAACAAGGGTCCATGGAAACAGGAGAATGTGGAGGCAGAGGCATCCATGGTCATCCCAGGTAATCTGTGTTGAAATGGTTTATTCTTTTGTTATCAGCTTTTTTTTCTATATATTTTAAACTGTTCAACATTGCAGAACAATAAGACTTCAGTGGGATAAATGTAATTATTCATTTCATGAAGTAAAAACTCTGCTTGCATGAAATTGTTGTAACATCGTTATGTGCACATTGGTGATGGTACAGGAATGGGTTATGAGTGCAAAAGTGTCATGTCACAACTTTTTGCTGGCTCTGATTTTCTGCAACTGCTACCAGATTTCTTATGTAATGTGATTTTATTTAAGGGATTTTCAAAGCAGAGATTTTTGTCCCTTCGAACTTGCAGGGTCCTTATCTACTTTCAAAAGCAGGCTAAAGACGCAGCTCTTTAAGGAACATTTCTGCACTTAGTATAATTTCCATTGATCGCAACTAACTTGAGAAGTTTGTTCTAGTTCTATTCAGAAACTTAGATCTAATGAACATAGGGAAAAAAACTATATATATTAAAAAATAAAAAATCAATACCCCTACCACTGCAGGCAACATCTGTGCCCAACTAGACTACAGCAGTTTGACTGCTTGTGTTGTTCTTATTCTTAGATGTAAGTCTCTTTGGAGAAAAGCGTCTGCTAAATGACTGTAATGTAATTTTAAAAAAAGAAAAAAACATCTATTACTATAAATTTATGTACGGCCTCCTCGTACACATTAAATAAATTCAGGTAAGGAACCTGAGGATTAGATCATGCTTAATTATTACCAAAGGGCCCAAAGTGTGTCAAAAAATATGTCTACATGACCTAATGCGCCAAGTCACTGCCATGTGATTGACTAATTAGCTATTTCAGTTAGTAAGTACAGGTGTACCTAATTAAGTGGCCTGTGAGTATACATGTATACTGTAAATATATTTTGAAGAATAAGGTATTGCAGTTTCTTTGAGTTATTCTGTCTTTTTTCCAGCCCTACTATTCACAGGCAGTTAATGCAGAAATAAATAATCAAAGTAGTTTTTGTTGCTATCTGTTGCAAGTGTCTCGACTAGTATATAAATAGAGGTGTCAATTCCTGGTGCGGAAAGTAAAAATCCAGTCTGGCAGCTGGTCACCAAACCAGCTGAATTTAGTGAGTGCAGTTTATCTGCCAGGTAAATGAGCCTGTTGGTGAAAACACCTGTTCTGCATGTACAGGTAGATCCACAAACATGGCAGGGCGTCTACTGTCTGACACCTGGATTTGACGCATCTGCATATAAACAATCTCTGTTAGTAATTGTGCAACTATAACTTTGACTCGCTTGGCTGTATGCTTGTATTTCAGTGCCGGAGCCATTTGGTGGAGCTATAATCATAGGACAAGAATCTATCACTTACCACAATGGAGACAAATACCTGGCTATTGCACCACCCACTATCAAGGTAAACAATAAAATGGTTTCTTTTTTTTACATTCATTGAAAAAGTGTAACTATTATTACGCTTTCTTAATGTTTTTTCCATCTCCTGACGTTTGCAGTTTAATATATTGGTTTAATTTATGCTGAACTGAACCATGATGGCGTCTATTCAAATAAGAATAAACAATAGTGCAGCCGCATAATGAAACTGTTGGGAGTTTTGATGTTTTTCCTCCTGCCAACTGGCATGATTAGCGTAGCTGCACATAAAGCTGCCAGGTTTGATGATGATGGTAGAGCCAATATTATTTTTACATCCCAGCAAATAAGCATTTCTCTAACAAGACTAAAAAAAATTAGAGCAACAAACTAAGACAAGTCACTGGTCAATTTAATGTAATTCACAATCTCCTCTCAGTGATTTTCTGTTATGCATCAGAGTAATCATTAGGATTGAAGCGTAGACTTCTTATGATTGACGGACGCTTTAAGAGGAATGTAGAGTTGAACTGGTTTTCTAAGAAACCGAGTCAGCATAAAGTGTTAAAACCAGCAGAGTCTGTATTTTATGCATCAGGAAACTTTATATGTGTTCTTCTGTATTCTTTAAAATGTTGAGATTGATGTTGAGTTGCTTGTACAGGCAGGTTTATTACAGATGAGTAAAAACTTGCAATCCAGATGCTTTTAGCATCATCGAGATGCAGCGGCAGGCTGCACTGCTCGCTCCACATTTAACAAAGATCAAGACCCAAAGGAGCTCCTCCGGAGTCTGCTGCTATAATTGGAGAACACTCTCTGTGCTGTAATAACCCGCTTTCCGAAATTAAAAAAAACTTTTCAGTTCTTTTCTTGTTGAAGCCTTTAATTTAGCGATAGACTGAATTTTTATTAGCTTGTGGTTTTGTGAGAGGTTGGTTTTCATTTATAGGCCTTAAATCAATTTTCTTTATATATTTTTCTGTCTATGTGACTTCTAACTAAATGTCTGTTTAGCTTTAGATTGCAGCAATAAATAAGATAATCCTTTATCAGTCCTACACAGGGAAATTGACATGATTCAAGCAGCAAATCCGTAGTAAAACTCAGAGGAATCATAAAGAAACAGTAGGAAAACAGTAAATGTTCAGTAAGATCCTCCCTGGAGTGATCTTATAGATACATATTCTGTTGTAGTTGGTTGAAACGACACATGCAAAAAAAAAGGTAGGTACTAGTTTAGATGGCTGATTTTTCAGGGGGGAAGCTGCTTAATCCCGAAGTCGGATGCCAGACACTTGCAATTCCGATTGTAAGTTGCTAATCTTGGCCTGTGTTGTGTCAGAATTAAAACTGACATGATGACATAAACATCATTAGAGCCTTTTACTTTGCTGCTAAATAACTATTTGTCCAATCACTTACTTTGCAAAATAGTAGCAGATGTATTTGTTTCTATTCAAGATTTATTTGTTCAGCAATAAACTGTAATTTCACTCATCTGACAACAAATGAGTGCTCAACATTTGTCTAATTACCTTTAGTTCCCACCATAGAGTTGTCTTCACCAAGATCCACAGATAAAAGAGCAGAACTGTGATGGCTTCAAATGCTACCAATACATCTGTTGTTTCATGATCAGCTGCTTTTTGTGCTCTGCTGGTCTATTTTATCTTTAAAAGCCTCATTCAGCCGCCAGAGTTGCCCAACTGTTAGCAATGTTGCTTTATATTCCTCTATAGATACGTTTGAGCAGGTTGATGGGCATTGTTGAAAAGTCCATTTTACACCTAACTAGTGTTTGTGTATGTTTGTTCTTTTCCTTTGTGATATTTAATATTTCTTCTCAGCAGAAACAGCTGAACCTAATAATAAATTGTCAAGCAGAAGTGAAACTTGTTATTGACTTGAATGTGGTGGCTGTGTTGACTCCTCTGAACTACTTTAATAACATGATTAACTGCCACTCAGGGTTTTGTGAAGCCAGAAAAATAAAATTGAATCCTAGTTCTAACAAAAGGAACAAAACAATGGCACAAGCTCGGGGATTGCAGAAATTAGTTTACTAAAGGCTCGATCAAGTGAGAAATTGACTCAGTTTGAACAGCAGGGCGACCATAACAATATCCTAATTCAAAGGCAAAGAAGAGGGAGCGGAGTCACACTTTGTGAACTTAATACTACTTCCAGTCATGACAGCTCATGGAGCTTATCTCATGGCTGTTGTGGAGAAGACAGATTTTGGCTGCTGTTCTCAGATGTTTTGGGTCTGGCTCGCATCCTTTAGACAGTCCCAACTCCAACAAGACAGCAGCTGCTTTCAAAGAGTTTTTCTGAGTGAAATGATTTAAAAAACCCACTTATTATCCGTAGTGGTTTGCATTAGAAGCTGTTTGTGTTTTTGTGTTGTGCAGTCCAAGTAGCTTTCAGTTTTTCCCTTGACAGCATGTCTTTATCACACACGAGGCAACATGAGACGATCATCATGCTAAAAAAGTGGTATGTTATATAAACACAGCTAAAGCTCATAAATTAGCCATGTTATAACTGTTGGCAACATTTGCATATCATACATATGTTTATTACATTTACATTATTACATTTACGCACCGCGTAATAAATCACAGTATTGTATAAGAGAAATAAAGTTGTCAGTTCATCTTAATGGCAGGCTGCTATTACAGTGTTTGTCCTCCAGAGGGCACACACGAGCTAGCTTCTGATCATGTGTACCATGATCACAAACTGCATTTTAGATGTCTGTATTCAATGTATTTGAGATTTTGTGGCTGTGTAAACATAGAAGAACAGACGTAAAGTCCTATAATGGTGGACAGATGCATGGATTAGAAAAAATGCATGGAATTTATAAAATTAAGACAACAGGGTCCAGTTGGAAAAACAATTCTTTAGTAAAAAATCAGACTTGGAGACAACATCACAAGATGGGATAATATCAGATCAATCTCATGATATTAGTTTAAGAATGAGTAATGCTGCATTCAATTTCTGTGCATGTAAATAAGTATTTTCATATTTTTCTTCTGATATGTAGTAACATTTTTTCTTTAAAAAGGCAAACATATTGTTTAGAAATAACTACAGTAGCAGAAAGTTTATTCCTCAAACCGTTTAGCATTGGTGTTACTGTACAAGTGTGTCACAGAGTCCTTTAACACTAATTGCACTGTGTGGGCGGTGGTGCTGCTTAGTGGGGCAGTGGTTAGCTGTGCAGACAAGAAGCCTTTGGGGTCTTCCTAACTCTTCTTGTAGAAACTTTCTGCTGGTACTTTTGCTTCATCCTTGTTAGAGTAATTGGTCAGTAATAGGTGTTGTCATCAGTATGAATGCTCGACTTTAATTGAGTCATACGTGCGATTATCGATTGATTGAGCGTGATGCACCGTCTCACAGGCTGTTAAGGAAAAGTGCATACACTTTTCTGGATGTCGTAATAAGATTTTAATTCTGCCTGTTTTTCGTGTTTGAGGACAAGCCAAAAGCAAATTATCAACTCCCCCCCTCATTATTATAGTCATTTTTCATGTAAATGTTCTGTTAATGCATGAAATGAGAGCTGCGGGTTATGTTGCATGTCTTTCCTGCCACGCAGTTCTGTGACTGCTGATGTTCTGCTCTAATTTACAGCAAAGTACCATTGTCTGCCACAACCGAGTGGACCCCAACGGGTCACGCTACCTGCTGGGGGACATGGAGGGGCGCCTGTTCATGCTGCTGTTGGAGAAGGAGGAACTAATGGACGGCACTGTGGCACTCAAAGACCTGCACGTGGAGCTGCTCGGAGAGGTGCTCATTTATCTTATTCTGTCCGCCGTTTTATCGCCACCTGACTGTCCTCGCTTCGTTTATCCACCTGCCTGTCATCTGGCATTTTCCCAACTTCTCTCTACCTGGCTTGACCACCCATTCTCTTGCTTGTTGAGTTTCCAATCCTGTCTTTCCCCCTCAGTGCCTCAGTAACCCCCTTTTTTTTTTTGTTGGGATTGACTTTTTAATGGCTCTGGCTCTGAGTGGAGCTAATGGGTCTGTCTACACTTGTACCGAAAATGGAAAAGATGATTCCAGCTCTCGCTTGCCACCACGTCACTTATCCCTTAAAAGTTTATTTAGACAATGACTCCATTTCAATACTGTGCTTGAAATTCAATCTCCTGACTGCATCTAGTTTGTTGCACCTTCCTTGTAATGACTTTCCAAGCAGCTTTGAGAGGAAGAATGCTTTCTCTCTGGTTCTCAGAGCAATGCTGAGGCATGGAGCAATCAGGCAGGCTACTTGCTGAGCTACGGACAGAATTTCTTTTACAAATAATTCTGAACAGTCTCCACTGTTCTGTGCGAACACAAGCAGCTTTAGAAATGTCAGTAAGAGAAGGCTGCATTAATTGTTCATCAATAGTAACAGGATTTATTTTTACACGATAAGTGCTTTTTAAAAAAAAACAAAACAAAAAAAAAAACATTCTCATCCTGTGAGGTCATGTGCTGATCAGGAAGAGCTTGTAAATATTAGTATTTGGTAAACAGTTTAGAAAGCAGAAAAGCATTCACAGCTAAAAAATAGCGGCATTATTCATGTAGGTATAGTTTCGGAGTAGCTGAACATTATTGTACATCATGTTTCTGCTGCCAGGTAACCGACGCCAAAATACTGTGTATTTTCCTCAACTTATTTGCTTTATTTATTTATTTATTTATTTATCTGTTTGTCTAAGTTATTAAATAAATTCTCATCCAAAATGACTTTCCTAAATGAAATGTCTCATCATTTCTACTTTTGTCTAACAATAAAGATGTGTGCAACCTAAAGCTGTATATGGAGTCTGTGGGAAATGTAATATTCCTCCTCAGGAAGGTTTGTTTTCGCTTGAATTGCTCACACTCTAATCTTCTGGACTTGTTGTCATGATGTGGTGTTAACTCAGTCTTCTGTGCAATATTGAACACTAATATTTGTATTTCAGTTGGAGATGAGATTTTTGGTTTGTCGAATAATTGCTAAAAGTTTTTTTTTTTTAGTTTTCATGCTTGTGATGTGGCTGATTCATGCTTGGACAGAACAAACTAACACTCCGGGATCTGTGAGGCGATGAAATCTGACTAATGTGGTGTTGAGACAGCATGAGAGACTGAGATGTTTGTGTTTCTCCATTGACAGACATCCATTGCTGAGTGTTTGACCTACTTGGACAATGGAGTGGTATTTGTAGGCTCCAGACTGGGCGACTCCCAGCTTGTGAAGGTAAGCAGTAAGACAGTGAAGCTGAACTACTTTGTGACATTTAGCATGAAAATGTTTCAACGCTTTTTCATTAAACCCTATAGGGAATAAAAGCTCGGGTGTTTGGCGCCTTTCCGGCTCGTCCCGTCATTGACTTTATTTATTTGCTTTATTTCTCTGCAGCTTAACGTGGACAGCAATGAGCAGGGCTCATATGTTACTGTGATGGAAACGTTCACCAATCTGGGGCCCATAGTGGACATGTGTGTGGTGGACCTGGAAAGGCAGGGCCAAGGCCAGGTACACACCAAAATCCCAATTCCCTTCTTTCTAAACATTTCATGTGTTTCCACAGAAAGAATATGCGTCAACTATCAATAGTTCTTTTGTAATCTATGTCCCTATTTGCACTAACCGCTTTAGAGTATCAAACCAATGTAGTTTGGTGGACATACACGCGCACACACACACACACACATACACGTACCTAATATGGTGTCCAGGTTGCATTTGTATAACATCTCAGATTACTTTATTAAGGCACATTGCCGCTGTTCCAATCATTTCCTTCTTTAAAACTGAATCCACTTGTCTAAAATAAAGGCCTTATATTGTTTCAAACATTCAGTCTTCAGCACTGCGCTGCACTCTGGTTTGTTTACCTTCTGCAAATGTCAAACGGTGTGTACTCTGATGCTTATGCTTCTACCAAGACATATCTCTCTTTCTGAGCACGTCACATGTGCCATTTGAACATATTTTATTTATTTTTTTGTAAAATACACCCAGATTCTCAATAAATCTATTTGCATGTTCTTTAACTTCCTAAAAATAGTTTGGTACGTTTGAAAATTTCAGTCTTCTTCTGACTCTTTGAGGCAAACAAAGATGAAACGGTGGAATATAGACGGAGCAATACAGCGCAGAAGGGATGTTTTTGGCAGGGTGGGACTGCAGGCTTCAGGGTTTTGGATGCCGTTCCAAAGGCACCAGTCCACAAGAGCTCTGAACCACTTTGCCGGGCAAAGACCTGCACAATGACAATCAGCCACTGACGTTCTTCGCCCATACAGTCCCAAATGATTTCATGCTGTAGAGATCCAAAGCTAAATCTAATCCCAAATGGTTTGATTTGCAATTTGCTGTGAGCATTTGGCCTGGTGGATGCAGACACATTCCAGGACTGTCGGGACAAAAGAGGATTGATGCATAAGCGACAGGACGAAGTGCAAGCCGACCTTTTCCACAGCGCTCATCACGGCACCGCACGTATTTAGAGCTGGCAAACGATTGTGTCCGCAGATGTGTTGCTGAGTTTCCCGCAGGGACTAAAAACCTGCTTAAAAACCAAATATACAAACGTGTGAGGATTATTAGGACAGGGACATTTGAGATCACGCTCAAGGGAGTTGAGTGAGTTGCCAGGTTCATCATGGCCATTTCCATTAGGATGAAAGTGTTGGGTGGCAGGTGGCAGGGGGTGAGATTATCTGGGCTCTGGCATTAATCTTGTTAGTGCACCATGACTGGATGAATAAATAACATTCTGCTGCTCTCCAGTCAGGCTCTGCAGGCACCACAGTTTTTAACCGACAGGGTGTTGGTCTCCACACTGCCATGTTAATGGTGGAGCTTTGCTCTGAACACCAGTTTATGACCAGTTTGACTCAACCAGAATCTACTAATGGTGCTAATAACTGGTATTGTTTACCAGTGGTGTGGGGAAAAATTGATTGTTGCTTCATTTCTCTTCAGGCTTTCACATAGACAATCCTTTAAAATAGTCAAGGAAGCTCTGAGCTGTGAGTTTGTTGTTACCAAAGTTGACCAGAATCTGTTTAAAGTACTTGCTTTCGAGGAGTGTTTTCTTTCAGGGAAAAAAAAATCAATACAAACCAGCAAAAAAATTCAGTGAGAAATAATCCCAGTTCAGTCAGTGGTGAAGGAAAGTCTTTGAAATCAGTCTTACACTTTAAATTCTACAAAGTTCCTTCAAGGAAGAAGCCAGACATGACTTCTAACACCTAAGGTTTACAAGGTGAAAGTTAAGCTATTTAGGAACAGCACAAATGTCTTGGATTGTGTCATCCAGCGTTGAAAGAAGCGGAACAAGTTAAGCATCCAGCTGCTGAACCGTGCAGCACCATGTTGCAGAAGTCCCAGAGTACTTTTAACACTGTAAAATATGTCATACTATCACGTCCTGTTACAGAAAAGCTAAACAGCTTTGAAGTGTTTGCTTCTATTGCTACAGAAGAACTTGTCAGGGATCCAAATGAACTTTTTCCCTGAGTTTCACCAGGAAAACGTACATTTTCTAGCACCGCAACAATCCTTTTATTTATTTTTACTATTTTCTTTTTATTTATTTTTCATTTCATAAACAGACTGACAAAAGCAATGAACAAGAAGACCTTTTTTTAACGTCAGGGGAAAAATAGCTAAATAGCCCTGTAACCTGTCTGTTGTGAAGTGTGTGAGAGGGACAAAGAGAAACTGGATTAATGATGACAATAATGTCATGGTATTAAGTTATTTTTAACCAAAGTTTACCTGAAGTTTAATGTAATGGTACATTTATATGCAGCCTGTTTTTACCAATTTTAAAAATGTGTTTATGCATGAAGTAAATTCATCCACATTATCGATCTGATCATCATTATACATTAATACTTTTTAAGGATTATCTTTGCATCTCTAAAAATATAACCTATAGGCATTGATGGTTATTTATGTTATTGTGAATAAATATGATGTACTGGTTGAAAGATGGATGGAATTATAGATGGATGAACGCATGATCTTATTCTATCATAAATATGTACACTTAATTCTACTTTCACACAAAGACAATAAAATGAAACTATTTTGCTGAATAATTAGCTTTTAATTTTAAATGAGTTTTTACTTCAAGTATGCAGAAAACTTTTGTGGTTTAAATTTTTTGTCTGAAATAATTAAAATCTTGTTGTGATATTGATAACGTCTCTGTGGCAAATTTAATTATTGAAGCTTTCATAACATGAATGCATAATTAGAACATTTATTATCTAAAATACTTTGACTGGGCTGGACGTCGGACTGCTGGTGACGTCAAGTAAATCATTTCTGTGATTTTTAAATCCCTGCTGTTGAAAATAATCATAAACTAAACTGTAAAGATTTCTTGCTGAAATGCAAATGATGGATTTGTGTTGGATAAGGCCAGAATTGCCCTTTGAGGACATAATAATTAATATTTAATATATTTAGATGAATAAATACAATGACAGAGATGTAACAACTGTCATGAAAAGTTAAAAAGTCCTTCTGTCCTTGTCTGTCTCTGCTGTTTCCAGCTGGTGACGTGCTCTGGTGCATTTAAAGAGGGCTCTCTTCGGATCATCCGCAACGGCATTGGGATTCATGAGCATGCCAGCATTGACCTGCCGGGAATCAAAGGTTTGTGTGTCCTGTATGTGCACGTCTGTGTCTCATCCAACACCTACCTCTCAGGTTCTGACTCTATCTGGCCCTAAATCCTCAGCTGGCCTGACAGCACAGCCACTTAATCCTGCGCATCTGCTTGCCTCGCTGGCCAAGATGCCAGCTGTTGCTCCTCCAAGCTCGGCACACGAGCGCGAGCAGATGGTGCAGATGTCATAGGTCTTGGCTTGTTGCTTTCAAAGGAACAGGAACGTTGCCAAGGTTAGGTCTGCAGACATTTGTTTTCATTTACTAAACCAAAGAGCTCTTAGTGGCTGTTGTAGTGAACAGTCAAGCTGAGGAATGCCATCAGGTTTTAACGACCTCTTAATCCTACAAAATTAGGTTCCTCTCAACGGATTTATTTGATGCTTAAACAAGACACACAGGCCAGTTAAGGTCTTCTTGTACTTGTTAAGGCTTCAGCTGTTTATTGACCATCTCTGCCCTAAAAGTCTCAAATGCATGCAGCTGTCCCTGGCCTCTTGATGAGGGGCCAATTATTCTCTTAAGCAATCAATTGCTCTTTGAAAAGAATCTAAACCCTTCCCACATATAAGCATTTAACAGAGAATAGTTGAAGATTGGCTGGATATTTTATTTGCATTGCACTGAAGAACTGTGCATAAAATGCTTTTGCTTTCTGACATCCATTCTAGGTTTGTGGCCGCTCCGCTCTGAGGCTGGCAGAGAGACAGATGATATGCTGGTTCTGTCTTTCGTGGGTCAGACACGGTGAGTGGTTGCTGTTCAGAACACCAGAAACATATAGAGTCGCTTATGTTTCCTCATATCTTATCTGAGGAGTGTGTTTTGTCCCCAGAGTGCTGATGCTGAGCGGAGAGGAGGTGGAGGAGACCGAACTGCCAGGCTTCGTGGACAACCAGCAAACATTTTACTGTGGCAACGTGGCACATCAACAACTCATTCAAGTTTGTATATGCACGCACACGCTTTTTATGCACGTCGACAGCATGTGTGGTGTCAGTTTGCATCACCAGAACAAGCTTTGTTTAGTTTAGCATTTGTACTTCCATATCTGTTGCAAATAGAATGTGCAGACTTGGAGTATTTGAACATTCCAGATCAAAGTGGGAATGCGCTGTAATTTTTATAAATTTAAATTTAATTACAGAAATGAATCATTTAGTTATGGGTTTTTCCATTATATAAGATTCCTGCTGCTTGAGCTGAATCATACATGATTAAAATGGGCAGGCCTGAGTATGAAGGGCGCAAACGGACTTCATGTATTTTACACTTGCATGGGATGAATATTGCACATAATTTAAATTTAAGTTTTACCTTGTCACATGAAATTTAGACCCTCAGCCAGTAAACTTCATGTTGCTATGGCAACTCTGCACCATTTTACCGACAACGTCATCTCTCGCAATAGCATATATACACATATTACATTTAACAGAAATGTATAATGTTCCCTTAAACTTGCATGAAATTTTTATGTTGCCCTTCAGTGCCAACTCACCAAGTCAAGAAAACAAAACACCACACTGTACCTGAAGTGTCTTAATTAACCATAATTAATGAAGTAGTAACATCCATTTTCCATAGTTTTTTAAATCCCATTAAAAAAATGCTAGAATTACATAAGAAACAATAAACAAAGCAATATTTTTTACAAATGCTGAATGAAATGGCTCCACGCAACATGAAAGCACTGCTCATAGTGCTAAATCCACCAAGGCAGCCCTTTGCAGCCTGTAGCCTTGTTGCAGCTTGTTATTTCGGTCCATCATCTTCCTCATACACTATGTGCCTTAATGTTGCTGCTCTAATTAACCTTGCAATAAAAAAATGTGTGCAGCTCATTCCGGTAAACAAGTTTAAGCAAGCCTACTGTGCATACCTCCCCAGCATGTGATGTCCAAAGAAGCAGCTGATAAACAATGCTGAGCATCCAGATATTCCTCTCTGGGGGAAGCCTTAATTTAAAGACCATTAAATGCCAAACTTGATGCTTACTGGTGCCCATGTACCAACACAATTTCCTGTCAAGCTTACAGTCAGCAATGTTTTCTTATTTTTTTCTTTTATGTCCTCTGACTTGTAATCAGCCGGGCTGGCATGGGTCTTAAATGATGGTGACTGTGGGGGTCTTCTGACCTCTGCAGGTTGATTTCCGTGTTCAGTCTTGCTGCCATCACAATTAAAATGATGGCAGATGATATCAAATGATATTGATTATGTGTTTGTGCAGAACTCAAATTTTCTCATAAATGAAGCTGTCAAACCCACCAGCGAACATGTAAATTATTTGCACAGGAAAAAGTTCAACTATTGTAATTTCTTCTTTAGTTGTAACAGTCTGACATTTATTCCTGGATTTTTAAACTGTGCAGTGTGCAAAAGGTTTATGTTGTTGTGCTCATCTTGTATGATAATTACAGGAAATGATGGCAAATTCTGTTTTATGACATTCAACTTCTCCGCTTTGTAAAATGATTCATTTTAATGTGTTAATTAATCTTTTCATTCTGTGGACTGATGTTACTAATCTTGATGAATTTTCACTGCCATAAAAACGAGGCATTAATATAAAAAATTATTTCTTTTGTGTATTTTTGCTGAAGAAACCTGTAATTATAAATATGAAAATGTTGCATACAATAATATCTGCCTCTAATACAAATAGTTTTGATCATTTCTTAATTATTTTTTCATACTACATCTGCAGGTTCGCTGTATGTGAAGCTAAATGTCATAAATGTAGACTTTTCTTCCACATTCTAGTCTCGGTTTACTCATATTTGTCGACTTTCCTTTCAAAGATAACTTATTATATTTCATTACTGGTTATATCATTTTATTGGTAGCAGCCTGTATTGTAGTTCTTATAAGTATATAACATTAGTTAGATTTTATGTTACATTTACGGGTGAAATAGGCTCGCTGATGGCTCCACACAGACTTCGACCAGTGCTGCCGTGCACACAGCTGTTAAAGTGATTTAGAGTAATTGTCAGGCGTGCATGAATGAACAGTAACGTTTATGATTCCTTAATTTGTTCTTCAGCACTATCTGCCTGGCAGAATTTCCCATTGAAAGTCTTTTTTTGTTATATCAATGAAATCGCTCATAAATGAGCTAATTAGAAAATCCGCACATGCTAATGTGCTAATTAAGCAACGCAGCAGTGATGTCTTGACGGTAAACTTTACTGTTTCTAAAGAGCTTGTTAACATCATTGTTAACATTTCTGTGGACAGTTTGCACACTGCTTGCTTTCTTGCTGTGTGTTCTGACATAACGCATTACAGATGAGGAGAAATATGTCTCTGTTAACATTTACAGAGATGGCAACCGTTTCCGTCTCTGAATCAGCTCGCTTCAAACCCCAACAAGCCTTAGAAATTAGGCGGTTTAATCTTCTGCCTTCTGCAGTTGCTGACAGTGGCTTTGTGAGCGATGTTATATTGAATATATGCTACTTTAACATCTCATTGCAGAGGTTCCCTCCATAAATGCAGCCCCTGCATTTATAGTTCGACTGGTTCGTTTTTATTATATCTGCTGCCATCTGTAAATGAGATTTTTACTCTTCTGTTATTCATTTTCTGTGCAATGTTGCGCCTTTCTTTACATTATTAGATTTTAAATGTTAACCTTGTACTTTGCCTCAGCCTGGGGGGCTTATTTAGATCCACTGGCTTATTTTGAATGAGCATTACAAATATAATCAAATGAAATTGCAGAGTGATGTCCAAATGCGAACCCTGTACTTTTACTTGTTCTCAGCGTACATTATGCATCTGTTAAACAGGAAGTAACCTCATTTTTCGTAAACATAGTGCTACCATCTACCACGTATAACTGATTGGACTAGATTCAAGGGAAAGTTATTTATTTCTCTCCGTCAAATGTTATTTAAACAAAACGAAATGAAAAAGAAATTGATCAGTAAATATCTATTTATAAAGTAACTTTTATTTAAAATGTCATCTTGCACTGCTTCATTGTTTCTGTCTCTTTCCAGAAATAGCATTTTGAATAAAACACAAACTATGTCTACCTTCCTTTAGATCACATCAGGCTCCGTGCGCCTGGTGCTTCAGGACAGCAAAGCATTGGTGAGTGAATGGAAGGAGCCGCAGGGCAGGAACATCAGTGTGGCTGCCTGCAACCACACACAGGTGGTGCTTGCTGTGGGACGGGCCCTGTTCTACCTGCAGATCCTGGCTGGAGAGCTCAAACAGATCAGGTAGGACAGAATTAGACGCACACACACAGATACAACTTTAGTTTACTACTTAAGCTGTCTGCAAAGTTTGATTTGCACTGACTCAGTAGTGAGTTTAGTCACTTACCCTGGTGCAGCTGAAAGGCAAGCAGAAAGAACGCTGACTTGGTGGAGATTAAATAAAATGATGTTTGGTCATTATTCTGCTGGGTAGGAGATACGTTTTGTTACAGCTGAACTGAACTAAGCCAGTTGCAGATTTCCAGTAAAAGTCCCTTGTAAGCAAATATAATTAACAGCCTTTGCATTTGATTGGCGAGACCTTTACAAATGGAGTCGGCTGCATATTTACAAGAGCTCTGACCTTACCGCCTGCATAAAACACAAATGAGTCTAAATATTAGAGCACTTGTGGATTTATTGCATAGTTGATGTGTTACAAACACAATATACTCAACAGAACAGCTGTGCCGAAACTGAATTATTAATTAACTTGCTCTATTCCCGATAGATGTATCCAACTCATTTTAATGAGTGTAGTGTTATCCTGCATTATTTAACTTTTATTTTCAGTTATTCTTTTCAGATTTGTGGTTTGAGATTTTTAAGTACAAAATAAGTGGTTTTGTCAGAAAACATAACTTTTTATTTATTATTTATTTATTTATTTTATTTGGGACTTGATGCAATAAAACGGCATATACATGTTTTTTTTCTTCCCTTCCAAAGAGACCCAGCTGATAAAAATGGCCACCAGGGTTGCCTGGAGCACACAATATTTGTTTTCATCTTCATGTGTTTGTAAATAATGAGAGAGATGGAGTAAGGTTTCTCATCAAAGCTGTTGAGAACTGTAGATTATATCAATAAGCAGCTGGTTTGCTGTGAGTCATTCTATAAATGACACGCCAGCTTGTTAATAGTATGCAAGAGGTTGAAACGCTCAGTCGAGCTCTTTCATTCCAGCTTCTTACATGAAGATTATTCGTTATATTGGCCTTGGTCAGTTGGCATCAGCTTTTTCTTTTTTTAATGAGTTTAGACTTTTTTTTCTCTACTAAATATTTTGTTGTCCAATTATATTGAAGCCTGAAGGTTAAAATTTCAATATTTTAATCCTTAAAAAAGTAGCAGACAACTATTTGCTTTAGCTTACTTTTAACCAAACATTGCTAGTGTTTTAGCTTCAGGGCCTTTAAAATGGAAACTAAATAATTCCTTCAGACTGTGCCTGTTTTTCTTTCACTTATTTTCCGATAAGGCTTTTTTTTCTCTTTTTTTCCCCCCCAATGCTGAATCTGCACTGCAGCACACTGAAATCTGTAGCGCAGCGATGGTAGAAACGAGTGTACACTCATATCAAGTAATCCACTTTTAAAAAGTAAATAATAATATTATTATTATAATAATCATAATATTTACTTACAGTCTTTTTACATGTCAGTGAATAAAACTTAATGATAATAGTACTGGCACAGTACCAGTTTTTATGTAATAACTGAGCTGTGGTTGTAGCCTACCTTTATGTGACGGCTCTCTTTTGTTCCATGCACAGGATGGGAATCAATTTACACGATTAGAAAAAGTCAGATTCTGGAGATTGCGACAAAACATTGAAAGGATTCTGTTTCTTATAAATGACTCAGTGGGAGACAAGTGTGTGCGTGTGTGTGTGTGTGTGAAATTTAGCAAAAGTGCTCAGACTCATCAGGTTACGTTGACTGCTGAGTTTGTCAGATGAGCAACGGTCCTTAAATGCTCCAGGCGACGTAGAGATTACATGTAGTCTTAATGTGTTTTAGGTTTATTTTCTTCTGCTTTCTGTCTGAAATCACCGACCCAACATAACATTTTACTGTACATGTACAAGAGCTAAATTTGTAATCTTGGTCTCTAAAGAAAGATGAGCTGTAACTTTGCTACAGAAATGTC
>JBAMHX010000001.1:6187603-6211225 GCA_037177515.1 Pseudomugil tenellus
ATATATAAGATCAAAGCACTTAATTATTTTACCTTCTTCTATTTCTTGTTTCAGCTAGATCAGATAAAAAGTGTATTACAGAAGAATCCCATCTCCCCACTGTAGCTCGCTCCTGCTCATGCAACTCAACCTCCTGATGACTTTCTTTCTTCTTCAATTATTTCCGATAGTTGTGATTTATCCAGGAAGAGAAGCACCACCTTTCTGTACTTGTGGTTTAGTACCATATCTAAGCAGATTAATGCAATGTGGATCAGTGTGAAATCAGCTGGCATACATTGTGAAAGCAGCCTTTTTCCCCTGCTGCCCTGTTACACCGTGCTCATCCACGCTGAGCTATAGATAGATTAAAGGGATTAAAAGCTTGAAAGGCAGTCTTATCTTGAGATATCATGTATCGAATAGTCATGGATCTTAGATTTCTGGAGCTCATCAGACAGGCTTGCTTCCTACTGAAGAATCAGTTTTTCTCTCTAAAGTCTCTATTTAATTACCAAAGGTTAATAATTATGTACTTAACCATCAAGTGCTTGCTAATCTTTAAAGCAAAATTCATTTCTCATATTTTATCAGATTTAGTTGAACAAAATTCATCATATTGACATGATGGGATGTTTGAAAAGGTCTCCTGGATGTGTTCTGCTCTCTTTGAGTTTTACTTTGTGGAAAGATTGTGACATTACTAAATTATTAAAGAAATGCTTGAGAGAGAGGGAGATTCACAGCCTTTTCTCCTGACACGTGTTGCTTTCAGTTCATTCTCTGATATTGTGGCATTGATTCCAGTACAAACACAGTCATCACGGATCTGCGCGCGCCTTTCACGACATGCTGCAAATAAAAAAATGCATTTTGAACTTCCTGTGACCAAAACTGCACATTCAGCAGAATATCTGTCACTAGGAACAACGTCTGTGAGTAGCATCCAAATATGGACTGAAAGCAGCGCATGCTGAAGTCTCATCTTCACACACACACTGAAACTGTTCAGCTGTTTTGAGAAGAAAGAATTTGATTTATAAGACAGGAAATCATGGTTGGAGGAGAAAAACACGCGTTTAATTTATCTTCCCTATGGGAATCTTCATTGACAGTTCATTCCTTGTACATTAACCATAAGCATGTCTGCATACCTCACTCTTATCCTGACCATAAAACCTTATCTTAACCTTAAAAACAGAATCTCTTTAACCACAAATTTCTACCAGTTTATGTAGATCTACCCCATCGCCAGCACTTAAGAGTAAACACCAACATGCACATCAATTACCTCACCAGGTTTGTGGATGAAATGCCTATTAATTAATTGCACCACGGCCTTTCCTGCTTGTTTATCTAACATGTTTGTAAGGAACACGTTAAGGAAAGGCAGAGCAGGTTCATGTGTATAGCACAGTTTATGTCCAAGACAACTCAAACCTTACACATAAAACCTTAAAAGTGAGATGCAAAGAAAGCATTCAAATGTATATGAAGTAATGGAATTAAAACATATTAAGAAGAATGAAAGTAAATAAATGGAAGCAGAATAAAATAAAATAATCAGCAATAGGCTGCAGAATAGATTACTAACTTGAATGGAAAACGCAACATTGTTTAAAGTGGTTTAAAACAGGATTTTCATCAAACAGCATCACATGGGGAAAAGAACTACATGCCCCAAAAATATATTTTTGAGCAGTTTTAGTCAAATTCCTTTACTTAAGAGGAAACTAAAGAAAAACTAGTTGTGTGTAAGACTTTTTCAGGAGCCGTAAACTTTTTTTTTTTTATATATACAAACTTGGTGTAAATGCTCCATTAGTGAGTTGGTTGCTGCAAATTTTTGTTTGCTGCTCTTAGACTTGTGCTTGCTGATGCCTCTTTTCAGACTTCACTACAAAGTAAAGCTAGCTGCTGGCTGTGGATTCATATTCACTATTAAGATAAAGGATATAGCTGACCTCTCTTAATAAGGCAAACAACATGGCGCCATCAATGTGCTGCAGAATCTGCTACTTTTTTACTTCAAGAGAAGGACACCAGAAAAGCAGCTTCTTTATTTTGTAATAAATCTTACAGCCTACACAGAAAATTCAACATTATGAAATATAATTGCTGCAGTAAATAAGATTCAGTTAACTGAATTAGATTTATATAAACAAATACAAGTTAAGTAAGTTATTTTTCATGTTTTTAAATTAAAAAAATTCTTATCCTTTAAACACTTTTCAGGGTATGATTAAGTTTGAAAAAAGATCAATAATTTTTTAAGTTGTCAAGAAATTGTTTAAATAAAATGTTGGATTATAAGAAAAGCAAGCAAATCAAATAGAAGAATATTGGTTATAATAATTTTTAATGTCCTTTGCTTCTTATGTGTTTCTGTTCATCAGTGCAAATATTTCACCATATCTCACGACTCTGGCATCATTTTGAGCTTCTCTTTATGTCAGCACGACATTCAGTGAATGACTACATCCATCGCTCCTCTCCATCACCATTTTACCTCTGCATCATTTTGTAAGAATGGTTAGGTGATGCACGCAGTGTGAAATGGTGGCTAATTAGCCAGTAACTGTTCATTAATGAGGCAGCTGGTAATCAGAGCCTCAACCTCACACTCACCGAGGCACATCATATTCAGTGACAGCGGCGTGAAACTAAAATGTCACAACAGTTTTTTAAATACAGCTGCAGCTACTTTTATGGCAACAAGCCACCACACATCACGTCTGTTTGTTTCAGGTGCGTCTGTACGAGTGGACGGTTGAAAAGGAGCTGCGGACCGAGTGTAATCACTATAACAACATCATGGCCCTTTACCTGAAGACCAAAGGAGATTTCATCCTGGTGGGAGACCTGATGAGGTCCATCCTGCTGCTGGCGTACAAAAACATGGAGGGCAACTTTGAAGAGGTGCGATGTGAGATAGAAGTAGTTTCAAAGTTTCATTAATGTTATGATCAACATATTTCATATTTCACTGTGACTTTTTTTTGTAAAAACAACACAAATTTGACACAATTGAACACATTACTACGTCTTTACCCAGGATACTCTGTCAAGTCAGAAATAACAATACATCACGTTTGTAAGGCCTGTCCTTTCAGCTCTTGTTTTGATCAAACGCTTCTATGCTGGTTCTGGTTTTGACTGGCACCATTGTGTTGTTTACTGTTTTTGTCAGATTGCTCGTGACTTCAATCCAAATTGGATGAGCGCAGTGGAAATTCTGGATGATGACAACTTCCTGGGGGCCGAGAATGCCTTCAACCTGTTTGTCTGTCAGAAGGACAGGTGAGAAAAGCATAGCGTCCCGCAGCGAACTTCACCTCGTACCAATTTCTTTCTTCTAATCATTTCATTGACCTGATTTGCTCCCCCCACCACTAAACTACCAAAAAGTTCCTCCGTACATCTGCTCAATCCACCAGGTGGTTTAGAGCAGTAGCATTTATATGAAAGGTTCGCCGCAGCGTTGTTCTTGCATTTTGTCTAGATAATGATCATTTATCTCTAAGGAGCTTTTAGCCACTCTGCATCATTTTTCTTTGTAGTAATTTCACTACTAGACAAGTGTTGACTTTAAGAGAAAAGAAGAAAGATGTGGTCTGAAATAGTGTGCCGCTACTTATTACCCAACTAATACATCAGGTTGGACCTTTCAATACTTTTGACCTTTACTTTTGTATCACATCTTTTATCCTCTTGCTCTCTCCACTGTTGCTCAACCCTTTATCTCTTGTCTCTCTGTCAGTCTCTGACCTTATGCGTTGCGTGTTGTGTCTTTGCCCTTCTTCTTGTTTTTCTTTTGATTAATCAACAAAGTCGAGCCCCCAACAATTTCCCGGTTTTCCATTATCATTTACTTTTTCTATTCTTTCTTTCTCTGTCCTCGCGGCGGTCAGTGCGGCCACCACTGACGAGGAACGCCAGCACCTGCAGGAAGTGGGGGTCTTTCACCTCGGGGAGTTTGTAAATGTCTTCTGCCACGGCTCCCTGGTGCTGCAGAACCTCGGAGAAAGCTCCACGCCCACTCAGGGCTCTGTGCTGTTCGGCACGGTCAACGGCATGATAGGTAAGCTCCACCCGGAGTTTTGCACGCAATCATTTTTTGCATAAATGCTGTTGTTGCTAAAAGTCTTGATGCAACTTGTAGATCGGTGAAACATTTCAGCATGTTAGAAATGTTTGTATTTGCTTTTTTTGTCCTTCGTCACTGCTTCTAAGAATAATATAATCCTCCTATTTCATTTGCAAATTACTATGAGACTAACAAAAATCCTTCGATGCTCCTTTGTTTAATCTTAAAAAGTCAATAAATAAAGTGAGCACCAGGATTTAAATTAAAAAAAGAGGCATCATCTCATAGGAAAATTACTGTTTGGATGATGTTTGAGCTGACAACATGTTATTTAACCTTAACTGCTACAGAAAGTAGCTTCTCATTTCCTTAAACAACCATGTCTGAAGAGACATCCTATTGTCCTGGTTTCTGAAGGGTCAAATTATCGCCACACATCAACAAATGGAATCATCTAAGGAGATGCTGAACCTACATTAGCTGGGTTAAGAACTGTCAAATGCTTGATTAAAAACTGGAAGAATAGTGGAGAACCATCATCTTCCAGGAAAAAATGTGTTCGGATTGGCAATCACAGCAGCGGAACACATAGCCTCGTGGAATGGTGAAGGTAAAAGAATTTTCCCACACACGGTGTGAAGGGAGCTTAAGGGTTTGGGGCTAAACAGCTGTGTAGCCACAAGGAAACCACTTATCAGCAAAGCTCATCAGAAAAAGGTTTTAGTTTGCTCGAGACATGAAAATTGGACTCTGGAACAGTGGAAAACGGCCACTTGGTCCTTTGTTCTAGAGCGATGGGTACATCCGAGTAAGAGCTATAAATGTCTTACTTAGGGTCATACGTGATCTGGGGTTGCTACACGAAGCATGAAGTCAGCTGACTGCCTGAATGAGCAGTTTATTCAATGCATGGATTTTTTTTTTTTTTATCTTCAGTGATGGCACAGCCATATTCCTAGATGACCATGTCCGGATATGGAATGTGCTGGAGAAGGCTTTGTGCAGTGAGCCATCACTTCAGTTACATTGACTATATAAATTACTGGGCAGTGGATATCATCACGTGACCCGTAGGTTTCTGAAGAGCGCATTTGAAGCCAATAGGCGGGTCCTACCGTCGCCATCTTGGTGTTTCGTCATTATCGGAAAAGGTAGAGCTGAGAGGGCTCTGTCACGGTGGTGCCACCAGGAAGTACGCAGCTGTAACCAGTGATGGCGCTCTAACACACATCAATCAAAGGGACACGCCTCTAAATTTAAAATTAAAATAACATCGAAACCAAAGCGTTAGAAAAAAAAATCCTTCCCCCCCATGAGTTTACATGACAGAAAATTGGACCTATTAAACCGAAAAAAGTTTTTGGAGCCACTCTGTAAACATGTTTATTTCAGCTTATTATTTCATTATGGGCATTGCTCTCTATTGGAGCCATTCATCTAACAGTGAGGGGTGAACTGCAAGTATTTCCATTTCCGTATTGACGTCACCATCGGCGGCCAAAGATTGCCGCCTGTTCAGTTATCACTGCAAGGTGTTGACAAAAATAAATGCAACACTACAGTGAATGTGTAACATAGTTAAATTTGAGATGTCAAATGAAATATCTGTGTGTGACTGTTATTTTTGTGCAGTCTCTAATGGTTGACCAGCAGAAGCAAAGATTTAAGAAATAATGCATTATAATATTGCATTATTATTAATAATGCATCCATTATCTGTACCACTTATTCCATGTCAAATCGCACAATGAAGTTAATCCGACCGTCTGGGATTTGGAATAAACTTGGAATTCTTGTTCAATATGGTCTTATAACTTCAAATTTGAAATTTTATGATCATCCGACCAGGCGTTTGGGAGATACGTACCCCTGAACTTTTCTCATTTTGGCATAACCAGTTATGGACGCCAACATTTGAACACCAATATCTCAGGAACTACTTTCAGAGGTATAATAACTTTTGTTTTGTAGCAATTCAGTAAAGAAATGCATACTCCCATGTCATTCTGTGTACTCGTAATACTCTATACACAGAATGCATTCGTTTGAAACCAAATTGCTACAAAACAAAAAGTATTATACTTCTGAAAGTTTATATGTTGTAGCTGATGTGTTGAAGATTAAATTTACCTCAAGGTCATGTGATCTAAAAGGTGAATTTGAAGGTCAAAGTAAAGGTCAAAAGGTTAATTGACCCTGACATACCCAAATCCTTCAAATAAGGGAAGATTTGGAATCCCTGTGGAATTTCCACGCCAAAAATACCAACCATTTAAAGACTGGCCAAGTAGTTCCTGAGATATTGGGTTTCAAAGGTTAGCGTCCATGCCCATTTTTGCCACAATGTGAAAAATTCAGGGGTCCATATCTCCCAAACCCCTGATGCAATCAGCGTAAAATTTCAGATTTTTGAAATTAATTTTCAGATTTGAAGTTTTAAGACCATAATGAACAAGTATGCCAAGTTTAATCAGAATCCAAGACAGTCGGGTAAACTCCATTTGGGTACCATGGAAAGACCCTCATCCTAATGAAGGGTTGCTGGATTTCCCAGCACTCATTGGGTTCGAGGTGGGTTACATCATTGACAGGTCGCTAGTCCATCTCAGTGTTAATACAGACATACAAAGGACCAGTCAAACACACATTCACGCCTAAAGAATTTTAAATGAATAATCAACCTAATATGCACGTTTTTGGACAGTGAAAGGAACCCGGAGAACCTGGAGAACCCACGGAACCCACGCTAACACAGAGAGAACATGCAAACGCCAAACAATGTACAATCCAGAAAAACTTCAAACTTAGCATATTTGTCAACAACACATGGCAGAAAATATTGTTCGCATTGCTCGTGTCTTATGTGATGCTTGTAGCTTGTGTCTACAGTAAGTAATAACCACCATCTTTCGCTTGATTAGCTGATTTTTTATTTGTGGTGAAACTGCGATTTGTGACACAGAACCATCTGGGTGCTCCTATGAGGAAATCATTTTGAAAAGGGCAGGCACTTAGAAAAACTACCTAGCAGGTGATTAAATGGAGCTTTAGTGTGTCACTGTCAGGACTGAACTTTACGCAATCAAATCAAGGGTACCGTTATTTGAGCCACTTATAGAGATTTCATGCATGCCTTGTCTGCACACACTGACAGAAGGGGGAGTCTGCAGGTGCACCAGTACTTCTCTTATTTTTTTTTTTATTATAGATTAATTTGCAAAAGTAGTCATCCATCTTGTTTTTTAAATAATCTACATAAAATAGTTAATGTTAAAAAGAAATGGGGGAGGAATCTTTCAGAGAGAAAAATAAATGAATAAAAGTAGATTGTGCGTGGATATCCACCCCGAGCATGTAAACACGATTTTGCTTCTAAGATTTGATTTCCACATCTTAAAGGTTGCTGCCATGTTTAGTGAATCAAATAATACCTTCCATTTTATTTCCCAGCTGTGAGCTGATAAAATAAAAATATTTATACCAAAGGATTGTGACTAGTTTGCAAGCCACTGCATTTAAAGGAAGTGAAATTTATTGTGATTATTTGAGCAACAGTGTGACATAGCCCAGGCATTTGGTGGCAGTTAAGTGCAGTTTGAACACCAACCAAACCAAAGGAGGGTGTGAAATCTGTCAAATATCCCAACCCAAACAGAACGAGTCCCCCCCCCCCCCGCCCCCCACAGACTATCCTCATGCTGAGTGACACCAGCTTCTTTTATTCTCAGCCATAAGTAAAAAATACCCTAACCTTACATCACCTTCTACCTTGGCATTTTATTTGTTTTGTTGCAAACATTTATGGATTTGCTTTCAGGAGAATTTCCACGTTGCAGCTTCTGCTTTGTTTCTGTCTCAGTTCTTTATCGATGAGTAGATGAATTTTGCAGAGTTTTCCACAGCTTTGTGTTTTCTGACGTCCTGCTGTTCCAGATCAATCACAATCAAACATTTTGTTTTGCTTTCCACGTCAGAAGTAGCTTATAGTGAGCACTTTTTCTTAAATTTGATTGTAAAATCATTTGATTTTTTTTTTCAAAAAGCTGGCAAGTATTCAGTAAAAGGACCAGCTCAGAACAATTACTCAATACACAACCATCCTTCAAAACTAATGTTTACATTTCATGAAACAACAGGAGCGAAAGCAATCACATTTTCACCCCTCATTACTCGGATTGGAACTAGTAACTTTCAGCCTGTCAGTAATGATGGCTGAGATGAAAAAGATGAAGATGCGCATCATTTGGATTCAGATGTAATTTACCTCTTTCACTCCCAGAGCTGCACAACACATTACTTCAGCCTTCTGAGTGCTTTCCTTTTTACAAGAAAAGAAAGCCATAGTTGTACTTTCTACGGAGAACTTTCCACACTGGCTAATAACCAGCGATGTTACTGGTGTTATCGCTCTGCATGATGGTGCGTGAAGTTGAGCTGTTTCTGAGGAGAAGCTGCATACGATTATTCTATCTGAAAAGTAAATAAGGAGATTTTTTATTGAAGACGCTGTTAATGGAATCAGGTTGATCAATATTTTTTTTATTAGAATTAAAATGAAAATCTGCACATTTCTGAGTAAAATTCTCATCAAATTAATTCACCTGTTCAACAAGCTGAATGTTGCATGTAAATGCAGATTCATCTTATTTTCTCTGGTTATTTATTTATGATACATTATTTTGGTTTCATTATAAGTAAATAAATCCGATTTGATCCTCTTATTAGGCTGTTTTCTATGCTGAATTTCTGCATTTGTAACATTTTGCTTGAGGAACAAAACCATTTACTGTCCATAAAAATGGGACACATGAAGTTTGCGTTCGACTTTTAATAAACTTCCAGATTGATGTGTTTCCGCCAGCTGCTGTGTTGCATTAAGGTTGACAGCTGTTGGGGTTAATTCCTCACCTGCTTGTCATGAAAAGGGTGAAACAGCGATGCAGTTATGACTGCATCCAGTCTTTTTTAATACAAATTAATGACTTGAACAGACATCATCTATCTTGGAACATAAGGACCAAACATGATGCCTCTTTTTTCAGCGTAATATCTGGTCAGCATAGCATCACCATGTTTTCTTTTTTTATTGTTTTGTGTTGTTATCAGAAAGTATACATAAATGAGGGCTTAGATGAAAGATGAGAAAATGTGAAAGATTTAAATTAAAATAACGTCAGAAATTATTCAAATGTATTATTTATGCAGGTAAAGTAATACATCCTCATTTGTTTAATTTCATAATGCAATGAGCTGAATGAGAGCTGAGATCAGTGGATGGTAGTTAGTTTAAGCTGTATAGTCTTTAACAGAGCTGACAGTTTTAAGCAAAACATTTTCATTGCATCACATGCAGAGAAACAAGCACTGCATCCAAATTAGAGCCATAAGCTTGTGTTTGTGTGGGCTGTCGGTTTTAGCACACATTACGTCCCTAAAGCATCAGATTTATGCACCAAATCTCACCGAACACACACGCAAACCTCTGACTCTTAAGATTTACTGCAAAGTCTTTTAAAATGTGGAAAATCATTAATTATTAAGGATCGAATTTATGCTATTTGACTTCCATCATTATTCCAGCACACAAGCACAAGGCTTCCTTTAGGAGGATTGGAATCGCACTAATGAGCTTTTATTTATTTATTATAAAGCTGTTATGAGTTCTGTGATGAATCCAGACCAAAAACTGCTTCTTCTCTTGTTGTTAAAACCATCTTTTGTTCTGAGGTTCAGATTTCACACATGGTGATGATTGTATTTGTCTTTCAGGTCTGTTGACGTCTTTGTCTGAGGGCTGGTACAGCCTCCTGCTGGACCTACAGAACCGTCTCAACAAGGTCATCAAGAGTGTTGGCAAGATCGAGCACAGCTTATATCCTTTAGGAAACTCACATCTGCGACGGCAACGCATGTGTTGTTGGTTGGAAACCCAAAGAATTAACTGGAGAAGTTTCTTTAATTGACTTTAAAGGTGGTTGATAGATCAATTTTACACTTGAATAATTCAAATGCAAGTTTAGCAACAGTTCATTTTTTATTCAAGTTGTCTTTAGCCTTAAGAAAGTTCAGTTTAATATTAAACAAATAAATAATATGAAAACAATGATGCCAGTCATTGTTGGTGGCAGCATCTCATTAATGCAAAACAAACTACTTCTTTGTTTGTTTTTTTTTGTTTTTTTGTTTTTTTTTTAAAGACCATGCTTGGCTTGCTTTCTCTGTGAAATGTTAGATATTTGTTGACTGCCTGATGCAAATCATGTGCTGCTGTACCTGAGGTTCCATCTGCAGGCAAAGCAACAGCCAGCTATTGATTCTCCTTGACTACATGTCACCTGGAGGTCCTTCCACACAGAGCGGAAGACGGAGCAGGCCGCGGGATTCATAGATGGGGACCTGATCGAAAGCTTTCTGGATCTCGGTCGGGCCAAAATGCAAGAGGTTGTCAGCACTCTACAGGTACGAGCTCATGTTCATCAACATCTGTGTGTCCATTTAAAATCACATGTGGGTTTTAGACACATCTAAAGCTGTAGCTCGTTCCATCTTTCCTTTTAAATTAAATATAAAAAATATTTCATAATGAAGGGAAATGCATTAAAATGTTTTCTGTGGGAGTAAAAATTTATTTGCTGAGATATTTAATTAAAAATGAAATATTCTGGGAAGGAAGGACACATGTTCAAGATCTTTATCTTATTACTATTTTTTCCTCTTCCTCCACACTGAGCATTAATTCCTACTGAAAATGCACCACAGATAAAACCCCATCAGCTGGAAAGAGATAAAAGCCTGTCTGTGATATTGTTGTGCCTACATCAAAACTCACCACTAATCCTCAAGTTCACACAGCTCCAGTTTGTCACTTCCAGGCTCCCAGAAGCACTGGGACTGTTTCCTTTGATAGTCCAGTCGACCTTTTACTTCCTTAGAAAGGATTGTGGAGAGATTTGCTGAGTTCTTTGCTTATTTAATGTTTGCGTGCTCTTGTCTTCATCCCTCCTTCGTGTCTGTAGTTGCTTTTTAAGGCTTTTTCTGTTTTTGTCCGGCGGAAGAAATAATAATAAAAAAATAAAACACCTGTTGAAGCCATGAAAAGGCAAGATTATAGATGGCTTTCCTAAAACAAATAGCTTTACTGCTGTGTGAATAAAGAATTAAGCCAAATTGCATCATTTTTGTTAATAATAATAATAATAATAATAATAATAATAATAATAATAATAATAATAATAATAATATTGTTATCATATTTTTGTTTAGCATGTAACCTTTAAATAACCCCCCACCCCCCCCCCAACCCGTTTCTAATCAGGTAATGAACAATTTTCTATTATTTCTAACCTCCTACCTACCCACCTACTTCAGTCAGTTTTTGTTATGTCTCCCAGAGACATTTGGCTCTTTTCTCCCAGTTTAATGTCATACTGTGACCTGTAAGCTGAACTGGACTTTCCAGAACTTTTCAGTTTCTGTTAAATAATCGTATTCTTAAAATGAAACAGATCTCGTAACTTTACTGTGCTGCTCATTGGTAAACCTGCAGAGAAAATAAACACACAGGTGTGTGTTTAAAAGCTCCCAGGAGCTCAAATCCAATAACAATGTGGTAGCACTGGTTTGATGCAGTTTTACTGGAAACAGTCACTTCAGATTTGTTAATTGCTTATAATCTAAAACTCAGCTTATATGATTTAACTCATGAAAATAATAATGTTTTTTTTTTTTTTTTTAAAAGATAGTGTGAATGTCTTTCTGGTCAGTGGCATGGAAATGAAAGTTGGCATTTAACTTTATTTCTATGGAATTAAATACAAAAAAAAGAAGAAATTCTACTTTTAGCTTATAAACAGATCCCAGCTCACATTTCAACACATCTGAATGCTTTCTTTTCCAGGACACTCCCGTTTATGATAAGCTGCAGCTAAAATTAATGAGCATTAATGTAAAAAAAAAAGAAGTTGTTCATTTGGAGGCTCCGAGCTGCTGAAAATATGCAAGTGTTGAAATATTAACTGTATCCTTTATCTGTACTTGTCTGAAAATTAGGGCCGGAGGTAGCATCTGGAGGATTAAATAAGCAGTCTTGATAAAGTGAAATGTTCTTCACAACTTTTTGGATGTAATAAAAAAGTGCTTTTGCATCCACACAAGTCAAGAGTGTATTTAACAAGGAAGCAGTAAAATCTCATACTGAAAAATATGGATCTGATTCACTGATGGGATTTTGTAAGGGTTGCGGTAACTGGAGCTCAGGGGGAAGCACAGCGTTCTGCCAATGCGAAGGTCGGTACGTGTGTCCTTTGGAAAGACAATGACCACCACGTTTCCTCGCAATATGTTGGAGTATGAAAGTGTGTGTTAGAAGAGCACTTATTTTGTATGTATAGAAGTGCAGTATGAATGTGTGAATGGGACTATAAAAGTGCTATAAATTACAGTCCATACTCTGTTTTAAAAGAGATGTTAAATAATAATAAAAAAATGACAATAATTTTACTGAAATCTTCTTTTCAAGCTCCTTTTGTTCAAAACAGCATAAAATAATCATACAGATTTCACAATGCGTATGATATTATACCTTAAGATGATGAAAACAAATATAAAAAGAATGAAAAAGTAATTAAATTCCATAATGTCAGCAAAGTGTCGCTCTCCTTGTAAATGCAGCTGTTTGCTCATTTGATGTATGTGACAACGCAGGAGTTCGTCTTACAGCTCAATGTGGTCTCCTTTCAGATCGATGACGGCAGCGGCATGAAGCGTGAAGCCACAGTAGACGAGGTGATTAAGATCGTAGAGGAGCTGACGAGGATCCATTAGTTCAGCTCTTCATTCAGGCTCCCGCTGATTGGGAGGACGGCCTGGAGGAGGGACGATGGAAAGATCCCATAAGGACGGGAGCAGCTTGGGCTTTGCAGATGTGTAAATAATTATAAATAAAACAGCGTGTGCATGTTCGTCCTTCAGTCCTCAACGACCTGTCAGCTGGTGAGACCCTGAGGGTGCTACACGATGGGTGAAGCACTCTTTATGTAGACAAGAGTCTAGACGAAGCAACCTGTTTGGACAACAGAAAGACCAAAGTAAAGACCTTGGTCTGAGTGTGTTTGAGTGTGTGTGTGTGTGTGTTTGTGTGTGCAGGTGTGATTTAAAAAAGAAAAAAAAAAACAACAACTCACCGAAACAGTTCTCTGGGATATTTGTGACAGTTATAAGTAAGCTGAAGGTTAGCTGGTCTGCACATCACAGTAAAATCTGATTTACACTTTCAAGTTTATTCTTAAGGTCTGAGTAAAAAAAAAATGCCGTAAGAAACAAAATGATGAAAATGATAGATTTATAGCTATTTTGTCTTTGTGATGTTTTCTTTGTTTATTCTAATAAACCTTGCTTTAGTACTGTTCATGTCTGCGCTTCAGATTCTGACCTTTATTCTCATCATGATGAGGCTCCTCTTCTCTGACTCCATCATTGATTGATTCACATCATTTCAGCTGCTCCACTGTGGGGAAGTAATGCCGACTGGTCTGTTGGGTCGCCTCTTTAACTCAGACGGTGACATTTTAACTTATTTATATATTTACATGCGTATTTGCTGAACGGGTCTCCTTCACAGTTGAAAAGCGCTGCGACCGTTTGGTTTTTCATTCCAGACCTGGGTGAGTATAAAAACAAGGAACGTGGAAAATATTCCTGACGTGGCCCTGCTCTTTTTATACTTCTGGATGTTTGCAAATTAATTGGTCACACTGCGTATTTGTGACGGACTAATGTGTATCCACTAAAGATGGACTTGTCAGTTTACTACTTTACCAAGTATGTTTAGTGTTTTTATTAGGGCTCTCCTCGAGCTTAAATCATACTGGGAACTGTGTACACATCAGCCAACTTTGGAGTTTTCCTTTTGCAATGGAAACAGATTTTAAACATCGTGTTTAATAAACATTTAAACCATTTGATTAAATATATTTGGAAAGAAAACCACAAATCAAGAGAATTTCTTTCAGACATCCTTTTTCTGTGTTTTTGAGTGTCAGTTTATCTTGTATGGGATGGTGGGTCAGAACATGATATTGAAAGTACTATTATTGTTTGGTTTCCGTAGAAACTGGTACTAATTTAAAGGGTAGAGCATTATAAATAAACAAATTTTGTTTGGCACAAATGTAATCCAATTCAGTTTCTATAATTGAACGTACAGAAAATCCAAATATTTTCACAAACAGCTGTTTTAACATAACAGAAGTTTTTGGTAAATTGTAAAGATCTCTTAGAAAAATTGTGTTTGTTTATTAAAGTTGTTTATGGTGTTCTGGGTCAGATGGGATCCACTGGGATTACTGGCTGATGCATGCATTATTAAAAAGCTCTGAATCATATTTGATTCAGTTTGGCCCACTACACACACACACACACACACACACACACACACACACACACACACACACACACACGCACACACACATGCACACACACACATGCAAACCCCCGCCACCATTCTGCCCAGTTAGATGAGGCTAAACATTTTACATCTAAATAAAGTTTGGCTAAGATGTTCCCAGTTTCATATCAAAGACAGATTTGCTGTATTTCAGACTATGTGCCATATCATTGGTCAGGGGAATTAAATTCTAACACCTGATGTGAAACACCATCAGATGTCTCCATTCGGACTGAGATGAGTGATACCGGAAGGAAAAATGTTTTGCAGCAACTGAATGTTTAGAAGACTGTTGCTTTAAACTGGGATGTACAGATGTTGTAAAATGGTTATCGCAGGAGAATGATATGGTGAGTCATGGTTCTCCATAGTTCCTGATACAACTTCAGACATTTCATGTCAAGAATGTTCTAGTTTTATACTTTGAAGACAGAAGTTGTCCATCTTTGTCCCAAACATTTTTAACAGGAGCTGATTTGACGTTCACACACCAGGTACGTCTTGTTGGAAACATCTGCAAGGAGAAATCAGAAATGATCTATGATTCATTTATGTAAACCTGCAGACAAAATCTGATTTTTCTATCCAGAATTTAGCTTTTAAATATTTACTCTTGTTAATGATAAAAAAAAAGTTAGGTTTACAAAAGGATTTTGCTTTTTTCTGAAAAAAAAAACTTTTTTTTTCCTGTAGCACATGACTCCAGAGAGGCGGGGTACACTGGACAGGTTGCCAGTCCATCACAGAGGAACACACACACAATAAGTGTTCCATGCACATTCGCACTCACTCCTACAGGCAACTCCACTACTTCCTGAACTTAAGAAAACTTATTTGTTTCTTGTCTTTAATTACTGGACAAACTGATTAATCCAGTTGTGGCCATTGCTGTTGTGCTTAGTGAGGTCAGACATACCTGGATTAATCAGTTCATCCAATCAGCCTATCCCCAAGCTGCATGTCTTTGGGAGGATGCTGGAGAGAACCCACGCTAACGGGGGGGAGGACATGCAAACTCCACACAGAAAGGCCGCTGTCTGAATGAGGCCAGACCATAGTCCAGACCAATATTTACAGCAACATTGGATTGGAGTATTTTGGGTAAAGTTAAATGCAGGTAAATTAGACCCCCACCACTAAAGATGTGGACTTACAAGGGAGGTTTGAAAAGTTTGTGCTTTCCCTCTTTTTGGTACGTTACAGGTATGTGGAGCATTTATTTGGAAAAAGAAGAAAACTTTTCTCCACTGCAGGGCGGCTTACTTCCACTGTGAGTAGAGATGTCATCAGTTTCTCATTGTTCACCATTTAAACTTTGCAGCTTGAATACAACACTAAACATGATGTGAAATGTTTTTTGTTGAGTGATAATATTTTAACTTGAGGTTCTCCCAAAGTGTGTTCTGATCAGAATATTATGTGGATTAGCACAAAGCCCAGAGTCTGGTCCCACTTATCTGTCTGTCCTGTCCTCTCCACCCCCACCTGTCCAGGCAGATGGCCGTTCTCCCAGAGGTTTTTCCTTTCCACTGTCGCCTCGTGCATCAAAGTCAACATTAGATGCAATCTGTCAGTTTTCCTTAAAGCAAGTTGCTGTCATTTGTGATTGACGTGTCTGCAACTTTCCCCGAGAGGACATTGTTGTGAAGGTGCTTTATACAAATAAAGTTTAATTGAATTCTTTCTATGAAGTTCATGTTTTGTTACATTTTTCTCTGCGATATTTCTGCTCAACTAGTGGATTCATTTCCCGGTGCAGACTTTTGTGCTCGCTATAGGACGAGTTTCCATTTCAGTATCAAGTAGTTTAACATGTTCTAAAACTATTAAATCCACATCAGCTCAGTCTGTTGATTAATTTAATACCTTAACATGTTCAAAATAGCAAATACAACAATATATTCATGGCAACAGTCACCCTGTTTCAGTAAATTCACATTGTAAAATCCCATTAAAAGGGATGTGTATGTATTGCAAAATAAAATACTTTTTAATAAACTCTTATAGGGACATGCATAAAACCTTTTTATTTTCTAAATACTTTGATTGAAAGAATAAATCCGGCTTCGTGCCACATTCAGCTGCTAATATGTGTACTGCTGTGAACGATTATACTGTGGATTCTCATTTTTCCACTTATGGATTAAGCTCTTCATGTTTAATTTGGGTAATTACCACTTTTTTCCCACAAGTAGGAGAATTTCTCCTGCTTTTTGTGTCTTAAATTTCTGAACAAGTCACATTTTCCTTTAAGTCAAAGATGTCTTGAGGCATTCATCAACATGCTGAAGGCGCTGAGACATGGAGAGTTGCACGCTGGGCCTGTATAAGACAAATCAAGATTTATTGCAGCTGTGAAATCACTTGATGGATTATGATTCAAATCTTTTTTTCACAATATTTTCATTTTGTATTCTATTGTAAATCTAACAACATGATTTTTCATTGTTTGCCAAAACCTTAAATTAACCTGTTTGTGTTTTAATTAGTTCAGGGAACAAGACATCAATTTTTCTTGAAAGTTCAATAAATTTCTAATAAGTCTATAGTTGGTTGTGGTCATTGTTAAAGTGGTGCGGATCAAAATGTTTAATACGGCTGTTGGACAAAGGAAATAAAAAACCTGTAAGAAATTACAACCCAATAATATTTCAAGTTTCTTAAAGGTGACAAACAACCACTTTTTCCATTAGCGTATATCCCACTGGCATCTCATCTGCTAGTTGCTGAATTGGGTTAAATGGTATAGAAAATCATTTTTAAAAATCAATATATTCTGCTAATAAATTAACATAAAACAACCAACTAGTCTTTGAAGCAACAATACAATCCTTAACTTCAAAATTTACATAAATGACAAAAAATTAAGTGTTTTTCTTGATGGAATAATGAAACGGAATTAAATTGGAAAAATATGTAATAAACCACCAAAATAACTGGAGTTGTAAATGGCTTTTGATTTAAGAATTAATTCACTGTTTAATGTATTAATATAAACTGAAATAAATACATTTAATTACTTATTATATACCAATATTTATAGAGTGATATTTATTAATAAATTATAATTAATAATATATAAAAACATTGATTAAATGCTGTTTTTTATGTATTTTTAATTTTTCTGCTGTGTTGTATCATGTATCAGTTATGTAAATGGAAGGTGCTATACTAATAAACTAGCCTTTTGTATCTATAAATATATTTATATAGACAATCAGAGTGTAAAATAAGCTAGCATCTGATGAAAAAGTCTTTTTTCTAATTTCAGCTAAATGTTGAGGTGATGTCAGTGGTGTTGTTCAAGGTATACTTGGGTATACAGAGTACACCTTGTTATGTTCAGTCAACATGTATACTCGCTAATAAACCTCCTGCGATGTTCAGTGAGGCCCTAATAGTACTCACTTACTTCAGGGAAAAAGTAAGAATTGGTGTTGGGACTGCTGAATCAGTTAAAGACAAGTTACCAAGGAAAACATTGCTAGCTAATTAATATATGTTTAGATGTTTTTAATATGTATGATGAAACAAGCAATTCAAAATAAAATGATTTGCAAATTTAATTTGCAAATTAAAACATCCATGTAAATGTAAGTAAGGAAGGTTACTAATGCTGCACTGGTGCACTGGTGATCTGCCTCCCACCAGCTCTGAAACCATCCATCACTACATTCCCCCCCCCCAGCTGTAACCAACTCATTATGACCCAGTTTAATAAAAAGGTGTAGTTCTCTATTACAGTTTACTCATTTCATAACTGTTCTTCTGTGAGATCAAGAGCAGAAATTGTGATGAAGAGCAAATATAGTCCAGCTGATGGATTTCTTAGGTAAATTAAATCTTATATGCTGCCGTTTCTGAAGCAGTGTTTTTCTAGAATAGTTTAATTTAATTTTATTCTTTTAAAGGGCACAAATGTGAAGGTACAGACACCTCTTAAGAGACCAGTACACCACTGGGTGATGACTGGTTAGGCCAGTGGAGCTGACCAATCAGAACCGATGGAGCTTTTTATGCAGCTTTTTATGTTATGACAGGAAATCTGTACATTTACGGAACTTATTCTTGCTCTGTTTTAGATTTTGTAGAACACAAGCTTTAAATTTTCATTACTTAAAACAGTTTTTGTTTGTTTTTCTTAAGTTATGCAATGCAAACATCAGAGTTACTACAGAATATGACAATAATGTCATGCCAGCCACTGGGATGTAAAAATCTGTTTCTTGGTGTCTTTTCAACTCCTGTAATTATCTTAATGATGCTAGTCTGTCATGTATGTTTCTGTTATTCTGCAGAGAACCGTGAGACCATACATGCTGAGAACTGAAAGGTCTTACAGACTGGAATGTTGCCAGTGACAGTAAAACTAGAACATTTCTCTACACAGAGTTTGAAGCAATCATGTCAGCAACTGGCAGTCCAGGTCTTGAAGCCAGTTTTCTATTTTTGTCTTTCTGTCTCCAACCTGAGGCAGAGGGGCTCCTGTTTTGTTCTGGCTTCCGATCCGCTCTCTGGTCTTTGGCTTTATGTTTTAATATTTAATCCTACACCCTGAGTTTAGAGAAAACATACCTATATGAAATACCAATTCAGCAAATCCTGACTGCAGAGACATTGCTTAAAGTAAATCTGACGACAGAATGAATTCATTTAAGGTTAACTTGTTTTTTTCAGTGTAAAATCATATTTAAGTCAGTCTGTATTGGCACTTGGAAGAAAAATGCTACTATGTGTATTAAATTAATCAACTACACGCCAGCTCAGCTAATCACAGATTCTGAATGAGCTTTAGCTCTGGATTTCTGGCAGTCCAATAAAGACGCTTCATATTGCTTGTTGGAAGACATTTTGTTGTGGTTGGACGTTGAAAATTCAGCAATTTGCTCCAATTTCTGTACATTAATATTTCATTCTTTAAATCTGAGGCCAACATGCATATCAGCCGTAATACTGAATCACAACAGAAGACTGATTAGCCCATGAAAGCTGTTTCCAGGACCACAGGAGGTTTTTTTTCCATCTCAGAGCCCCTGGGAAAGGTATTTGTCAGAGATTGTTGCACCACTGCAATCAGTCCTAACTTTTTATAAGCTGTGAGGAGAGAAAGTGAAACTACGCTGTCAGATCCTGTAAATATCACCTCTGTTCTAAGATTGCCCCCCCCCCCCCACCCTTGACACAGGCCCTTTGTGCCTTTTATGGAGGAAAATTACAACTTTTAATAAAAAAGAGCCCATATTTAGTTTGACAGGAGAATCTGTTATATTCCACCTCATCTGTTATACTGATTCCTTCCAAATCTGCATTCACTCAAAAAATGTTTCCCACCCTGCATGCAAATGAGCGTCACCCTAAAACTCTTGGTTCTCAGATGCACTGCTGCAAAAGCCCTCCCCTGTTTCCCTGTCTTTCTCCTGAAACCTCTCCTGTTTGCTCTCCTCTGCTTTTTCTCAGATTGCCATGTCACTAGAATCACAGCTAACAGGATCCTTGCTGTGATGCCGACTTCACTGACTCATCCAAGCTAAGAACTAAAAATATTTACAAAGATGAAAAACTCTCTAATGATGTAAAATACACACCTCTTATCACCACCTTTATAAAGATATGTGTTTACATGTACTGGAAAATTATCTGCTGAATCCAGTTTACCAATAACTGTCTTAAACTGAACACTTTGAACACTTTGAAGCGCAGCCATTAAGCGGCATTAACATCAGCATCACACAGTGGGTCCTACTGGCTGGGGAGTTCATTCAACGGCTGTTTGAGCCAAGAAAACGAGAGAGCAGCTTGGTGACACCATGGAGAAAGCCTTAGTGATGGGAAAAGAAGAAGAAGATTTGGATAAGCAATGGTGCATCTGTGTCTCCGAGCATGATGACGGTATCTGGGAAGCAAAGTGTATTTGCACGCAAACAAGGACTTTGTGAGTACAAAAAATATGAAGGTTTCCTACGTTCAAACTGATAAAACAACCTTTTGACTGACTAAGAATGCTGCTGATTAGGGATAGTAATGTACCTCCACATGTCATCAGACTGTTTGCAGCAGTCGGTGATACAGACTGAAATGTGTTAGAGGACAGGGTGATTGCTTCCATCCCAATGAGACATGTGGCTGATCTGAAGCAGTCCCCAGAGTACATTCGTGAAATGATTGAAATTCACTCTCTAGGCTACATTTATTCTAATTTTTCCAGCCTCCTGCAGACCAGTGAATGTTCTCCTGTGGTTCAGTAAGTCAAGGCGTTGCATATGTGAGGAACTCTTTAGTTAGAGGTCCTTTAATAATCCTGTTCCTGAGTTTTTTTACCTTCTTGTGTGATGAGCATTGCTGAGACCAGGACAAAACTCCTGATTGTGTTTGCTTCAGTTCAGTCAAGCGGAATTGGAAAAAATGAGAAATCGAACAAGAAAAGAAGAAGAATTATGTCTCTATTTTCCACGAGGACATTGCGATGCTCTTAAATATTTTACGTCCAGTCAAATGTTGTGTCACATGTTTTGGTAATATTTCTTTACAACATTCAATATTTATAATAAAATAAAGGAGTCTGGAAGTTCAAGACAGAGAAAGAGAGAAAAAGAAAATATTTAGGCTCTAAAAAACTTGGATTAAACCTACTAAACAGAAACAGTTTTTATTTAGAAATGCTTGTAGAACTTAAGTAGTACTTAAATGAGAAATGAATTTTCAGGGTCTTTAAATGCATGTTGAAATCAGAGACATCATGATGAAGACTAATGGGGTCTGACTTAACCCTCTCCTGATCCCACAATCCCGCCACTATTCCCACATCTTGCAGCTGATTCATTGTTCAAGTCCCATCAAGAGTTTTAGGAATCAATGATGCATGAAGGATGATCAGATTTAAGCATCTTCTCATTAATAACCATGTTCAGAGAACAAAATGACACTTTTTTCACTGGTGATGTTCGACTCGTTTTTGCAGGTTTGAGAAGCACAGATGTGACCAAATAAATTTACAAATGTTTAATCAAATTCGCTGTCAAACACAAGAACAAAAAAACTTAAATATTCATTTGTTGACAAAGACTGTTGGTTTGTTTCCTGCTGAAAAAAAGTTTTGTTTTTTTTAAAGTTTTGTTTTTTCTGTTTTTTTTTATTAAAGAACCTTCAAATGAGGCTTTTTGATATGATTATTCATATATTTATTTTCATATTTTTATTTGAAGGCCTCAGTCCATCAACACTTTTTTTAATTAGAAAAAGAAAATAAATGGTTATGTGAGGTGGTTTTGCTGAGAGACATAAATCCACATAACATGACAATCCATTTAATAATTGTTCCAAAAACAGTTAAAACAATCAATATTTGTATTAGTGTTAGAGACCCAAACAAGATGAAAGAGCGCATGGCTGACTGTGCGTCTGTTAACATGACAACATCAGCTTGAATAATGGTGGTGTTGCTTCCATTTGTTTTGGTTTTTTTTTGTTTTTTTTGTCTTGTCCAGCATAGAGGCAGGCAGAATGAGGATCTGTCCGCTATATCATGCTGAGCAAATTTATTCTGTCAAGAGGAACTATATGTATATACTTGTATATAAATTTCTTCTTGACAATCTGTATTCTTTATTTGTTGTATTTACATCTTAGTTCGACAGAGTTTCCATGTGTTGTTGGACACGACCGGAGAATGCATGCAGACATCACACTGAAGCTGTTTGGGCTGTATTACTGCTATTACTGTTGGTCTGTTGGCTTAACACATACTGTTCACCACATCATCATTACAAAACTTTTCTCCATATATGTGCATAAATACTTCTCCAGTTTGAAGATCACAGTCCTTCGAAGGGTACTATACTTTTACCTATTTAACTATTACCTTCCCCTTCCAGTAGTTTTTTGAGTGTATGTAATACAGTACATATATAGGAAGTGGTGTGGCATGGACTACAGAAATAAAATAAAAAACTTTCCAAAATTTTAGATCACTCCTCTGCGACACCCACTTTGACAGATGCACGATATCTTTCCATGTAAGAGATTTTGTTTGTCCACCTCTGGGAAATATCTCATGTTGATTGAACTGGGAAGATTCACAGGAGCAGCTGGATGCAAATCTCCCCTCAGAATGTCTGACATGAGGTTATCTTCTGAGTCTGAGTATATGTCAGAGGGTCATGCAAGTCATGATCTCCACACCACAGCCTGCTTTGACCCCAGTTTCATTTTCTAATCGCATGATCCGGAGCCGGACGGCCCTCTTGGCTGTTCCGAGCACTGAAATTGATGAGTCTTTGATCTCGTTGCCCCAAGCTTTCACCTCATCAGCTACGACAAGTGTCCTGTTCTGATTAAACCAATTTAACACATCTTTTACAATGTGTACCTGATTACCTAAAGTGGTGAAGTGGGAGTGAAGCTGTGTGCTGCTTCTGCTTTATGTTTTGCTGCTTTTTCTGCCTTCCGAGGCTGCAGCTCTCCCTGGTAACAGGATATAAAAAGTTTTCAAATGTTGAACTCCTTATCACCACCGGTGGGTGGACTTTTCAACTGCACTAAAACATGTCATCCCGTTGCTTCCACTATGGGGAAAATTTCAAAAGAGAATTTCTTATCTTCATCCAAAAAAGTTCATCTTGTAGAGAAACACCACTAATTTTCATTGTATGTATTTTTCTTCATTGGAAAATTAATCACATCTAATCAAATTCCATGATGGTGCTGCCAGCTGGAAAAAAAATCATCTCCAGCTCAGTCTGGAGAAAAACCAGGGTGATCAGTATGGAGGCTCTCTAAATACTCTAACCTTTGAGATGATAGTAAACTAGACTCTTGCATGTATAAGGAATATAAACATGTCTAATCTGAAACTGTGGAAGTATTTTTTTTTAATAACAGTTATTTCAACATGCACTTTACGCAGAGAAATCAGGGATTTCTGATGGAAACATTTAATGTGGTGGACTATAAACATGTAAGAAGATGCTGAACGTCCCTGCTGTCATTTATTTAGTAAACTGAGGAAAACCTAGTGACTGCAGGACAAAGGTAACTATTTTTTTTTTTTTTGTGTCTTGTCCAGCATAGAGGCAGGCAGAATGAGGATCTGTCCGCTATGTTATGCTGAGCAAAT
>JBAMHX010000001.1:6295915-6306939 GCA_037177515.1 Pseudomugil tenellus
ATAAGTTTTCAAATGCTATCATTTTGTCATATTGCATCACATATCATACGATATGAATCTTTTTGTATGAGCTACAATTTACCGTTATAAACCTAACGTTGATTTAGCTTTCTGAAGAATTTAGAATGTGAGAATTACTGACACAAAAAGCAAACTTTGTGTTCTCGACATAAGATTAAGATGGGTTCAGTAACTGGTTACCGTGCTGCACCTCAGTTTGATAAAAAGTGACAATCCCCCCCCACACACACACACCCCTTCTGACTGACAGCCCTGCAGTGCACCAGACTAGCGCATCCAAAGTGTGCAGGTCCTTCACTCCTGCAGACTGGAAACCAGCGCTGCTCCCAGTATGCCATGAACACTCAATAATATCCACTGCAGTGCATTAAGGGCGGCTGTGGCTGAGAAGGAAGAGCAGTCATCTTTCAACAGGAAATAGGTCGATTCCATGCTTCCTCTGACTACATGTCAAAGTGTCCTAGGGCAAGACACTGAACCCCAAGTTGCCCCCCAAAGTACCTATCAGGGTGTGTGTGTGAATGGGTGCATGTGCCATGTAGCGTAAAGTGTAAAGTTTTGAGCTTCCTTGCAGTCCAAACACATTTTAGACAAATTTGAGTCTTGAAAATCTGACACAGTGATTCTGATTTATTGTTTGTCTCCGTCTATGTTGGTTCTGATGGCATAAGAACAGCGCCAACCCTCTCACAACTTTGCATTCCAATAATCCTTCATTTTGGGAAAAAAAAACTTGCTTTTCTCAAAGACGAGATAACGTACTCAGTTATCACGATAAAACTACCACTGTAAAAATATTTTTTTGCATTGACTTTTTGATTTTGTTGCCTGTTGAACCTTTAAGAGAAAGTATAAAATTCAAAAAGACCTCATGAGAGCAAATCTGCAAATGCAAATACAACATTAGGAACGTTAGTTGCAGCATTTGTAACAATGTTGAATCCGTTTTATCACAGGGTCTCTGTCGTATCTGGAAAGATGAAAAACTCTTACATGGGGTTATGGAAGGAAGAGGATGGGTGAGGTCCCAAACTAAATTGTGAATGCTATTTAGACAGGTTTATTAATTTAACCTGAGGAAAATGTTGTAATAATACACTCATGCAGCCTCATGCGTGTCATTTGCTGCTTTGATGATATTGTGTAATCTGTCTGAAGATGGGGGGAGTCAGGGGAGAGTTGTGATGTGTAGTGGTGCAAGACCTCAATCTGTTTAAAGGTGACACAAAAAGTAATATTATCTCCATGATTTCCTGATATATGACAATGGCTCTGAGCCAATAATGCATTTTACTCTTATCTGTCTACATTTCTGCTGTTCAACCCACTGACTCACTCATTTGGTTAATTTGACAGTAAAGTGTCAGTCATTCTACTAAATACTGCAGATAAGTTCATTAGGTGCTGTTCTAAACTGTGTGTAGTGTTTCGAGAGCATATTGTGTGTTTTGTTGCACAAAGCTGCCCTGATGTTTTGCTTGGACAACATCAACAGTTAAAACAACTGTTTACTTCCATATAAGCACAGTTTTGCATGTAAAAATTACACATGATGTAGGTGGATATTTATTTTGTACAGGCAGATCAGTGGATTTTGTGTTTTTCTTTCTCCTTTTTCATATTTTTGTGGACACAGAGATTTTAGTGATTAGGCCCCATAGTCGCCTTTGTGAAGCCTTCCAGGAGTGTTTCCTTTTTTTTTTAACTTGTCTTGTCCAGCATTAAAGCAGAATGTTCTGCTTGCTGTGTTGTTGCTGAGCAAATTTGCTTTGTTAAAAGGAGCTTTTTGTATATATGTATATATAAAGGTCCTCTTGATAGTTTGAATACTTTATTTATTTTAGCTAAATATTTATTAGAAATTACATGTCATGCTGGACCCGACAGGAGAGGACAGAAAAAGAACAGAAAGACAACAGAAAAGAGAAGCGATAGTACAAAAAAAGGGGGGGAACGGCCATAATCTGACCACACACATTACACCATCCATCACACCTGAACATAAACACAAAGCATATCTCATGGGCCCTGCAGGAAGATGAAATCAGCAGATGCCAGGAGCACTAGAGATGAATGAGCAAAATATGTAAACACATATAAGAAAAATGGCTGTTAGTGAATAAACCTACAGCTTAGTGTCTGTGACAACATGCAGAACGTACGGGGTGAAAAATGCTTACAGAAATGTGAACATGCTCAGGTGACCCAGTCTACTCGAAGGTCAGAAGCAGGACAGGAGGACCCCCAGACCAAGACATCCAGCAGCCAGCCCCAAACAAGGACCCCAGAATAATCTGCATCCCTTTTTTCTTGATGCTTCTTGATGCTTCAAGCAAACAAAACTCTTGGCTGGCAGGTGGACCATACTTCACTCCTTTGGTCCGCATCAGAGTGCAGTTTCTGTTCAAACTGTGGCAAACAAATTGTACTATCCCTGGAATCAGATCACCTTTCATGTATAACAGACCAGACAGCGGTCGTGTGAATGTCCACATGAGACTGATTCATATATCAAAAACATTTACACTTTACACTCTTCACAAGTAAATATAGTGTTTTATCTTATGAAAACATGATACTGTCACAAGTTAAAGTCAATTCCAGTATATCTGATTTTTCTTTTTCTTTTGTGTGTTCCAGATGTTCCTTTAACAGGATCTGAGTGTTGCTCACTCACAGGACTGGCATTGAGCAGGTCTGTCAGTAACCCCAAGGTCTGCTTGGCAGCATCTACATGAATGAATCACTTTGTGTCGAAAGGGTCAAAGTCTTTGTGGCGATGCTGGAAGGTAACAGAATGACTAAGTAACAAAGCAACAGCAGAATAAAGGCATTTTGTATTTGACTCGCTGGTGATGTTTTCAAAAAAGCTCTGAAATAAGTTGCTGCTGTTCTGTCAGGCTTCTTGTCTGAACATTGTGCAGGTCTATTCAATGAATTTTTAAATTTGCATGTAAGTTAAAGAGATAACCCTCACCAACCCTCTGAACTAAGGACATTGTTGGAGAAATTAACGTTATTAAGCCAGTTGAGAGACACTTTAGTTTTACTAAACTCCAGATATTTGACATTTCTGCTCTGGACGCTAATCATGTTTATTGACACACAATTGACAGAAAAAAGGAGGCAAACTTGCACAGCCATGTCTGATTTTCTGAAATTTTTCTACCACACTACAAGAAATGTACATTTAGCAGAAAACAGTCAAAAGTTAGGACCAATTTAAGGTGCCCATGGGAGCTTTAGGCTTTCATCTTTGCTGCTTGAAGGCAAATCATATTCAAAGCAAGTTTAGAAAGCATGCGGTCGCTACCGGAGCAGTTAACACAATGTTGATCCTGCCAGTTGGTAAATTATAACTTGACATGTGGTAATGGCCTGTGGCTCTGTCATTTTATTGCAGATCTGGTTTTGTTGTTGTTACTATTCCTCTAACAGTGGAAAATGACAATTATGCCCAACACTAAGCCAGCTTAAGTCATTGAATGAAAGTCACACCAAGCTATCTGCAGAATTGGCGCATCCTTTTGGATTATCTTGAATCTTAGCCACCAGTACTCATTCTCCACTTGGAGCTGGTTCTTAAACAGCATTTGAATAAAACATGTGGCTCTTAAGCTGCTCAGTATTTATTTTTCAACACCAGATATTTTTTAACTTAGTCTGCTGTTTGCATGTCAACAGGCAGAAAAATTAGCAAAAGTCTTTTTTTTCTCCTTCATTTAAAGTGTAGCTTGAAAATCAATCATGCGGGTGTCTGACGGTTCAGGAGGAAGTCATTTGAACAAATCAAAAGACTAAAAGACTAGTTTTAAATAATTTTCAATTCTGCTTTTTAAAGAATGAGTTCAAGCCATGAAATTACAGCACAAAGTGCAAAGATGGTTAAGAACTGATACCCACCTGTACCTAATAATAAAAAAGACAATTTTAGTACTAGATATTTCTTATCACTTTGTTCTTAATGATTTGAAGTCTTCTTAACACACAACAGCAGAAAGCAACAGGATCATTCATGTCAGAAAATGGAATTTTACTTCAGTAACATTTTGAGAAAGCTTTCAAATTGGCTAAATTCTTAACAGCTGTTCATTTGACTTTTATTATCAAAGCGGCTGAAAATGAATCGCAAATGTTGAAAATCCTTTTCTGAACTGCACATTTGTACAAACAATCACAATACGTCAAATTAAAAACAATAAATCAGATTGCCTAAACTACATTTAAATATCCAAAAAGCATGTTAGGTTTATGTTATAAAATATGAAACCGTTATCACACCTCCAACCTGTAACTAAAGCATGGTTGTTTAGTTCTTTGTTTTCCCCGCACGGTGATGAATTATAAAGTAAGACAATCCTCTTACAGGGGGACAAAAGCTACCTTGCTATGGATTTCCCGAGACGCCATTATTCAAACTGAACTACCTTATTCTGTCTGCAGCTGTGGCTTCTGGCTGGAAAAGATTTATAGAAGATCAGAATCAAAGAAAAACAAAATAAGGCTGTAAATAAATTCTTATTGCAAAAACATTGAAGCTTACAAAGCTGCTGTCAAATGATGTTCACGTGTTCATCTGTTCTGCTGAGTTGGACAAACGTTCTTTACATTCGTTAAAAACAGCATTAATATGTGAAACCAGAAAATACCATAATACATCTGTCAAGGAGCTCAGCTTTCGGAGGAAAAAGGGGAAAAATGGATTAAAATGATATGAACAGCTTGTCTGATCTGTTGGTTATTAACTCTTTTTGATTGGCTGTTTAGTATATACATGAATGAGTGATTTTAGGAAGCTAACACATAACTGCACTTTTCTTTCTGTCTTTCATGATCTTCATTTCACTAAAACCGGTAACAATACTTTAAAAACCTAATGTTAAAAACCAAAAAGAAAAGAAAAACACAATGCACACACTGGTTTGTCTGGTTTGCTTTCCTGCAGAGTCTGCTGTTTCCCCTTATTGTATAACGTACATCATCCCACGATACTGGGACATTGCATTTTCTTGCGTGGACAGTATATTTTACCCTGTTAGATAGATACAGCAGAAACATCCAGTAATTGTTGGTCCTTTACATCGGTTTGGCATGCCATAACTTTACCACCAGTGTGCACAGGCAAGCACAGCTTCACAACTGAGTTTGTCATGCATTGTCATAAGCACTGAGATAGTATCAGATAAGAAAAAAAATATATATATATGCTAAATGTCTGTGTTTATTAGCGTGTTTCATCCCGTTATACTGTCTGGAATTGTTATGGGATTAGAGAGAAAAAAGCAGATCCATGGTCGGGTGGACTGCCAAGCTACAGCGTAGGCAATGTCAAGCAGCAACATGGATGTTCTTTTGTGTAGAAACTGTAGTGTCAAAATAAACATTTGTCGAATGCAAATGTGAAGCAGCAAGCAAGCAAAACGCTTGTCTGACCCTGTTCTGGGTATCTCTGAGCTTGGCTCCTGCTACAAGACTCATGCGTGCATGTCCCCCTCTCTGCCTTGCAGACCATCACACCTGGAAATAGTTTTGGGGCTTTTTCTATCACAAAAGAATGCTGCTTTAATACCTTTTCCATAATCTGTCTGGAGTGACACTGAGCAGTTGACTGTCTGGATTATCACACTATACAACACTGATACCAGAGAAGCAGTACATGATTTCTTTTCCCGGTATTTAACATACTTGTGAGGTCCTGCTACAGATAGTAACAAATGTAATGAGGTGTATAATCATGTCAGTGCAGCAGAGCCAATACAACACACACTGGTCCTTTAAAAGCACTCAACTCCAGTTGTGGCAAACCAGTGTCCTGCAGGTTTTTGTTCCATTACAGTTTTTATTCGATGAGAGTTAATGAGCCACAGCTGGTCTATTTCTAACTGATGCCTACTGGGAGAAACATTAAGCTGCAGGACACCGACTCTGGAGAACCACAGCGCGGTTCCTTTTTCTGTGTGCAAAATATTTTCAAGCATTTCATTGCCTAACAGTAGTTCACAGCCCATGAAGCAGTGTTGCAGTCACTTGGGACTTTGGTGTTTACTTTATGTTGCAATATTTACATTTGTATAGGCTTTATATCTGTGGAACAGCAGTTTTATTAGCCTAAATGCAGATTTCATGCACATTCATGAACGTTCATACAGCAGAGCCAAGAGGAATCTGCACTTACGCAGATGGATGGTGGTGGCACGATCTTTCTTCAGCAGCGGCTGATTCCTTATCGGAGCTTTAGGGTCCACTATATTTAAAGCATTGATTCATTCATCAATGCTGTTAAAGCCACTGAGACTCTTTGTATGTTTACAAACCAGTAAGATCAGTGAAGCAGGCGTGTCAGGTGAGGTTCAGGAATGTCTCCAAAATCAATATCTTTTCACTCTCATTCTCTTAAGTATATAGATGTACTTTAGATGTGACGGCACATCATGGGTCTAATCATTTTACATTCTCAGACAAGCAGAGTAACCAATATTCTTTCATTTTCACCGCCTTGATCTCCCTGTTTGGTCTAATTTGAGGGCAGAATTGGTCACAGTCTCACCACACCTCCTCGGTGCCCTTCAACTTCCTCTGGTATTGACTGTCTTTACTTAATGGTGTAAAACATGAAGTTAATTACCCATTACACTGCTGAAAGTGGCATTTCTGGACTCATGTAGCTCCCTCAGATGACTCATAATTTCAACTGAAAAGTGTAAGATATTGGATTTACCATAAAACCTGGTATGAAGTCATAACCAGTAAATGTACAGCAAGAAAAGGCTGATTTCTAATAAAAAAAGTATTTCTCTCTAAAATGCTTTGTACTTAAAAACATTAAAATAAATGTGTGTTTTTTTTTTATTATTAGACAAATCATTTTGCCAGAACCTGAACATGTGGTTGATTTTAATTCTGCAAAAGTCAAATTCAAATACACCCACATCCCCATCTTCCCGTAGAGGCTTAAAGACAGCTCAGTATCTGTTATTTACCCATTTGGAGACGGATTAGCATGCAAACCCATAAACAAACAAAGAGCCAACAATTGATTTGGTTGCAGCTATGTCCTACACTTTAATGCTGTGACTAATTGTTTTGTTCTTTTAAAATTGTGTTAAATGCACCAAAAATGCATCACAACCTTTATTTATGACCTTAATTAGAAGTTTCTAAACTGCTGAATGCAATTGAACAACTATTCAGTGTTTATGTATATTCCATAACATAGTATTGAGTTCTCAGCCACAACAAAATCAGAAATCTTAAGTGAACCTGGAATGGACCCCTAAATCTTCAGTGACAGCTTTGGTGTGAACAATACAGATGTTTGGTAAGGATGAAAACTTTGGTGTACATTATATCAGGTTTCAACTGGCCAAATTAATAATTACCTTCTAATTATGACACTGCTTAGAAAGGATTGATATATATATATATAATTTATCTGTGGCTCTAGTGTGCAATAGATGTACTAAACTGGTCTAACAATATGAGCCAAACAACACAGCACATCAATATCTTGTGTCCACAGTTTAGTTACTACATCCCCATGCAGTACCAACACAAATTCACAACCTAAATATCTCAGAGCCCAGTCTTTTTCCCTGCCAGCTATGCAACAATATTACCAAAGATATTACCAGAGAAGCTTTGGAAATGGTTTACTGTTGCGCTCGATGAATGGTGGGGAGAACAACTTCGCGAGACCAAAACCAGTTGCAGAAAAGGCTGCAGCTCTTCCATTCAGTTCCATTTTAAATGCATTATTCACCCCCAAGTAGAAGACAATTTAATTAGAAGAGCAGTATTAAAAACTAAAACCTGAACTTGATCAAAAGAAAAAGATTGCTGCAGAAATGAGATAAGATGCTGTTAATACTAATATTGCAACATGAACAACTGTGTCATGCTCAAAAAGTGTTACTGTGTAGGTTTAAAGCTAAATAATCAGGTCCTGAAGTCTCTTTAAAAGCTCCTTTTTTTAAAGTTATCACACTGAACTAGCACCAACATCCCGTCTAATTAACTGTTCAAAGGTTTCTGAAGCACCACTGCTGAACATGAATATGGATCGTACAAAAGGAGATGACTGAAAGGGCTACACCACATTAGTTTTACAATGATATGGAAAATAAAGATGTCTTTGAAGTCACCCGGATCACAGAGTTGCAAACGGTTTTTGAGCTGTGTAAATGAAGAACTAATGTTTGTATGCTGCAAATAAAAAAAACCACAAAAATAAATTGTATGTTTTAAGGCAATGAGTGCAACGGCTTATCTTCAAACATCTTACGGCAACAGCGGCTTGTTCGTCGTCCCTCATCAGTGATAAACATGCTAATTAGCCCTGAAATTAGAAAGACAATTTCATTTCTAATTTCCATGACGATCAGGTTGCTCTGTCACTCATTAAAGCTCACATGCTTCGCCCACTCATCTTTTTGACACAGCACCAGGATCAGTATGGTCACTGTCGGGAATATGTCATGTATCATGCTAATGATCTACACTGAGACTTATACCCACAGAGCTCATAATTGCTTACTCCTGCTGTGCAATTTTCACTAATTAAATGCATCTTTTCCTCACTCAAAATACTTCTTTTCTAGTAACCGCTGAAGCAAATGTATGTGTCAAAGTACTTTTGTCAATACCTCATTCATTTGATCTGGGTGTCAGCATGAACCAGCATATTTTCCCATTAAACTCCGGTGCAGCAACTGCAACCTCACACTCACTTAGAATTCATCATGGATCACAGTGCCTGCTGCACTCCTCTTTCGTGTGCCAGTACTTCAGTGTTAATCACAGCAGATGGTTTTCACCCAAACAAATACAAACTGCTGGGAAAATATTTCGAGACATTAAACTGAAAAAAGAAGTAATCATGTCTGCAGGGCTTCTGGGATGAGTACAAATGTTACCACAAAAGGCCTGTTAGCTGCCGAGCTTTTCTCCTGGGTGACCGAAAGAGGCTGGAGCTCCATGTTAAACATGCAATTTAAAAAAGAAACATTCAATTGTTCCTCATTGTTATGTAGCCTGAGTTTTTATGGCGCCTCAAGATGACAACATGTGGGACCAATTGGAGGGTTTGCTTATTGTGTCATGTGTCATCCTCATCTCCTCATACTCAAGCTGCTCAAGCTGTTTCTAACATGGTCATGCTCACGTGCCAAATCTGTAATACAAATGACCCATAAAATACTGGCATAATAACCTAAAAACAATGAAAACACTAAAATAATGTTTAAATACAGAGAAATATCTACATTATCCAGATTCATCCATCCCTTCTGATGACTGGTTTTGACTCTCTGGCTCCGTAAATGTTCCCCCTGATCTACAATATCAACTTTATCCTGCTGATGCATACTGCTCCTCCACTGCCAGTAAATAAAATAGCTGGCATACAATATTGAACACATATGACAACATGTCTCACAAGTCCAAGTTTTTTATAGAATGTGCACCAACATAGTGTGATCTTTTCAAAGGGCTTCTCCCTCAAATTTACAATAAATTGTTTGGTTTCTGTTGGTACTGATCAGTCATTCTTTCGTTTTGATGGTGAACAGCGGAACATATAAATCTGCTTCAAATAAACAGCAGATGTAAAATGAATGAATTGTTGTGTACAAGACTGGTGAAAAGCACACAGACAACAGCTCATCTCAACAAAACACCAAAAAGCTTTTTATTGAGCGGATACCCCACGTCACATCAATCATCAGGAAACGTCTCAAAACACACAGCTGGCTGCTTGAGGATGTCAGCGCTTGCAGTTAGTGATAACATTTGTCACGTCAATAGCAAATTGCTAAGTGGAATGTCATCATTGACAGCAACGCAACCTTCTGTCTGGACTCAGCAGCAGTGTGACAAGCCATCCTGTAAGATAACTTACCGTCAACAGCAGAGGACGGCTTTCTTTGACAGCTCCCACACACCCTAGACAGCCAATAACCATGATGATGGTCCCCACAGCAATGAGCAGGTTGGCTGCTGACAGAGAGGGAAGTGATGAGGATAGGGTGGCAAAGTTTCCCTGGGTCACAGAGAGCCAGACCCCAACGCCAAGTATGCCACATCCTCCCAACTGCAGAGGGAAACACAAAGAAATGCGGGCTTGTCAGTGCACTCGCAATGGTAACAGGCAAACACTAAAATATGATATTACAGAGTTCATACTCTTGTTGGGACTTCATGTATCACAGTGTAGAGAGAAATTAAAAGAAATTTCCTTTCAAATACTCCAGAATGGATATAATTTGAGAACAAAATGGCTTCAAGTTGTTATACATCCATGAAATTTCATTATTTCCCCTTTAAATGTTTAAGAGACCAGAAAATAACAGTTTTTCCTGTAAACACAGCTACAGGCTGTTGTACCTAAACTGAGCATAAAGACTGTAAACAGGTAAACAGTCTCCTTGCAGTAGCAGTAATCTGCCAGCTGGCAGCTGGAAGAGTCACTAACATGTCATGCAAACTTCATCAAATGAAGCAAACTCATGTTGAGTCACTAATAATATAGTAAAGATGCATCTGATGATTGTATGTAGTACCTAAAATCTCTTCGTTAAATGATTCAGGGTGAGGAAACTGCAGAAACTGTTCGCATCGCAGTGTGACCTAATAGCTTTCAGACCAATTTAAACAATTACAATTATAAAATCTGCTTTCTACGATGAAAAAACTCAAGATGTGACAACTTTACACAGATGCCTGATGCTAGAATGCAACTGGTTTGTTTATTCTATTTCTTCATTTAATTATAAACTTAATAATTTATATTTTAGTTGTTCTACAGCATTTTTTGTTAACAAAATATTATCTTTCAATATTAGTTTGCAGGTTTTAAGCATTTAACAGCCACCACCACCAATTTCTACTGTTTTTATTCTCAGTATCAGTATGCTTTTCATCGGTGCACTGGTACCATAAGGTAGTCCCAATAACATCCTTGTAGACTACTATACCAGCAAGCAGTGGTGTTTGCAGGTCCCGGAGGC
>JBAMHX010000001.1:6311951-6328243 GCA_037177515.1 Pseudomugil tenellus
CGAGAAAACGAGATAAATTATCCCGTTATCACGAGAAAACCACTGAAAAAAAGTATGAGAAAAGTACGACCGCTCTCGGCTTCCGTAATATGGTGATAAATGTCTGTAATAATTTTAACAGTAACATGTATTCGAGACCTACTGGACTCCAGGGATTTCTGTTTAGCATTAAATTGGTATATTTATTTTTTATTAATACCTTTATTACTGTTTCATTCAAAACATGGGTCAGCAGCAAGCGACAAAACGGAAGTTGGAAATTAGTGAAGCCTATATTACCATTAGGATGTAACCTGTGCCAAAAAATGCATTTCCCCCCTCATCCACTATGCTCCACTACCTGCATCCCCCCCCCCCCACACACACACACACACACGCCCATCAACTAGGGGCTCCATAGATAAACATGTTTACAGCACAGTACAAAAACATTTTAGATTTATTTGGTCAAGTTCATGAAAAGTGTGTCGGGGGTGGGGGAGGGGGGGGGGTAGAAGTCATCAGCTTAGACTTTATTTAATCTTGAAATTTGGCATAATGATGAGCACATCCTTTATATTGGAAGGTATTCCATATCAGCATGCCTTAGCTTTAGCCCACCTGCCTCCAGTAGCCAGTTAGCTCATGTTAGATCTGAGTTATAGATTAGCTACAGGCGGATAGGCATAAATCATCAATCCCCACGTTCACAACCCCCGTCAGCTCCACATCTTTGGTCATTTTTATACTTTCTGAGAGTAACGGCATGTATGATGCTTCCAAGATGGCGACAGTACTAACCGCCCAACGAGCTTCATTTTTGCTTTTCAGAAACCTGCTGGTAGGCTTCGTCCATCTTTCATATACAGTCCGCAATCAGGAATTTATTAACTAAAAACTGTCTAAATGAGTCAAATGTGGAATTGTTGCAGATTACTGAGTTTTCATAGGTGCCACAGAAAAGACTTGCTGTCTGAATTCACATGGTTCATGTGTGCAGTTGGTCCCTCAAGGAGGATTTCTTGTCCTTCAATCTTCCCTCGTGGTTATGTCCTAATGGTGACATTTGAAGGATGAGGGGAGGATAAAGTCTGCAAGGAAAAGAAGTCAAACACTAAATAACTGTGACAGCCGCGCCACTTGTTTGCAGAAATATCTTCTCATTTTAACCATTTCACTCTATAACAGATCATTTGAAATTGGAAGTTGTGCTAAAATGCTTTACAAGTGGTGTCTGGTGGCAATTCAATCTCCTGCAGATCAAAGTGATTGTACTTGAAAATGATTGACCAAATAGGTATTGCTAGTGTCAGTGAAGAACTCTTAGAGTTTTGTTTTTTAAAAATGTAATATTTTCTAACATTTATTTAGAAACTCAAACAAAGCTAATCTCTTATCAGAACAAATTGCCACATTATTTCCAAAAAAGAAATATAACAAAAATTAATTTTGTTCAACAGGTTTAGAAAAAAATCAGAAGTTCTCATTAGCAGCTATAAAGAAGATCAAAATATGATGGCCAGTACTGGTGGTAATAACATAATGTTTTTGGAAAATAACCTGGTTAAAGGAAACTATTAATGACTGTATAAAGCAATAAAAAGCCATTTTTCAGGGATAAAATTGACTCCCTTTTTTGCTTCTGGTAATGGGAGTCATAGGTGCCGCTGATGGTATGGAGTTTGACACTTGAGCGTACTGAAATGACTCATGCTGACATTTTTACTGGGAGGATATTTATTCTTTTGGCTTGGTCCTCACCATCAAATCCGTTCTTATTCCCAAAGCATCAGATGCTGTCATATCGTCAAAGCTGAGGTCGTCTCTGCACAGGTGCAAGACGCCACAGCTTGCTTCAGGCCAACTTTGAGTGAGGTGAAGATAATAGCTGAGCTTCAAATACTCCATTGTGTAACATTAACTCTGTAGGTTTATAAAAAATGCTTAAGGCTTCCCAGTGGTTACAGTGTGACACACAGACTTCTGCAGCACTGACTGCACTCTGACTTTCTCCATAAGCCACTCACATAATGTTACTATTGGTCTTCGGTTTTGTAAGTGTAAGTTTTGTTGTAAGTCTTAAGATTATTTTCTAAAATATTTTATATCTTAAAGTTGAGAGGTTTTTTAAACACAAAGGAGTCCGTTTTCGATTTTAGATGCTGTTGAAACAACATGATTTAGATTTAAGTGAGTTGTTAATCTGAGTTAAGTTTTCAGTGCAAAGAAAAATGCTTGCTTAATTTATTGGGGACATTTGTGATGCTAGCTGAAGCAACTTTTAATTGATTCTCAAATTGAAGTAAAGGTTAAACTTCCATCCATCCATTATCTGTGCAGCTTATTCCAATGAAGGATCGGAGGCAACTGGAGCATATCCCAGCAATCAGTGGGCAAAAGGCGGTGAAGGGAGGCAGAAAACTCGGAGAGAACCCATGCTAACACGGGGAGAACATGCAAACTCCAAAGGCCACTGCCCAAGTCAGGGATCAAACCAGTGACCTTCTCGCTGTGGGGCTGCAGTGCTAACCACCATGCAGCCCAAAGTTATAGTTTTATATTTCAGATTTAGACCCTTAATAGCTCATCAAAGGTTGGATTTTGATAAAAAAAAAAATGGAAAGGAAACTACTTCTATTAGACCATAGACTCAAAGATTAGTTTAGCAAATATACATTTAACATATTTATCTAAATGCACCCCCCCATGTCACTGGTATAAATACAGAGTAACTTCTGAGCAAGACAGGCCTGCCAGTAAATAAATAAATAAATAAACCTGCTTCCATGTGGCTTCACTTTGCGCCTGAAGCAAACTGCTCAAAAATATGTAACACATAAAAAATGCTCCCACCACAGTGTGAAAAACAGTTCTTAAATAACCTTTGAAAAAAAAGCTTATTACAAACAAATCAACAAGTAAAGTTATGCAGACGTCACTAAAAGTGAAGTTTCAAGTTGAGTATTCAAAGCATTTTTCTGATGTGACACCCTGTAATGTTGTAAAATAAGTAAAGACTGAGCATTTAGAATTTTATCAACATGCAGCTGAAAAAAGCTGAATAGATTACAACTGAATGGTCAATAAGGAAAAAAATGAAATAATTTTCCACTCTGAAGTGTGGTGAATCTGCAGAAATGTGACGTTTTAGCACTAATTGCTATTGCATTGATAAACATTAAGTCTGTGCTGCGAGTCTCTGACTCTAATGGCTGCAGCAGCTACTTCTGTAAAATAAGATGCCACTAATAAGCTGTGCACCACTTATATGCCATTTATTTTCTGGGGTGTTGAGATCGCCACTGCAGCTTTTTCTGTCAATCCCAACTCCCTGGAGTCAAGTAGAAATCATGTTTGCCGGTGGACATTTGGTTTTCTTTTACACAGTTGAAGAATAAATTATGTATGTGAGCGGAAAAGTCCATGGTGAGAACGGCAGATTATTCTGGGTGTTATCAAGTCTCCAGACAAATAATGCCCTCCACTACAAAATGAAGATCCTGAAGCAAGCACATTTGGTCACTGACTGATTTAAGAAATCACTATCTATGTAGAACTGCACATATGACACCACACCGAGACTGAGATGACTCTGTTTTAGTGTACTAAAGAAGGGGCAGGCTTGTGTTATATTTACACCAGCAGTGTGCTTGGTTTAAAGACTCTTGCACAGCTCTAAGTTCTTCATAAGCCCGTAACACCATCCCACCACATCTGCTACATGAAACGTTTTAATCTCATCTCAAGTAAATGAATGAAAGTGACTGGCTGGATAGCAGATCTACAGACAAAGATGTTGCAGTGTTTAGGGGTAAACTGCATTTTTAGTGATGCTCTTTTCATCTGCCAGCTCTCCTGAGGGCTCTGCACTCACTTCTTTCAATTTTTATACACAAAATACTCTTGTTGTCAGCAGGGTATTCACGTAAAGTTAGCTAGTCTTTCAGGCATTGTTGCTCCCCTGTGGGACACAGAGGAAGTATTTTTCTGCAGCTTGAGAGTTTGAAATATCTAAAAACAATTAAGGATGATTTTAAAGGCTTTCAAAGCTTCAATTCATTTTTATCAAGGTCAGAACTGTCAGTCGTGTCACTTCACGAGGAAAATTGGAAGAGGCAAGAAATCATTTTTTAGATACAACACAATGTGGATGTTTCTAATTGATCTACAAATGATAGAGAATAGAAAATGTTTATTAATAACAAATTATTCAGAAATGCAGAATACTAAAATGGCAGAGGTGCACAAGCCCTTGCTGTGAGGCTACAGTGCTTTTTTTCCCCTCTCAGATTGCATGTCTTCTTGCATTTAATAAAAAGACAGATCTAGCTCAATAGGATTACACCACAGCCGCCTCCTCTGCCATCTCGTTACACCAGGTTCTGAGTAATTCAAACATTTTTGTTAATATCACTTTAATCATCCAGGACACACATCATCTGCTCTCTTCCAGAAGATTCATCCTCACCCAGAACCAAGCCTCTGGACCAGTTCAGTTCCATCGAAATAAACTGTATTCTCTCACACTCCTACCATTGGTAATGTCTGCTTTTGGGTCCTTTTCTCCCATCCCAGTCACAGACCTTGCCGCTGGTAACCTGTGCAGGGTGCACTCTTCCTTTTTGCTGCTAGTTGGTGGGATAGACAATTCCCTGAAACCCTGAACTGGAAGTAGCGGCATGGAAAACTAATATTTTAATTTAAATATTTTGGGAATATGATGAAAGAGAAATTCTATATTGCATTACTGTACAGAAAAAAAAAGTGATTAAAGCTGCTGCCAACCAGAGGACCATCAAGTAAGCAATGGCAACGATTCTCCCTCACTTGGAAAAGAAAATCCTGCTGCATATTTTCTTGCTATGGATTTGAGTCTATATTCAGTCTGTAATAAAACAGGGCTTATGTGGTCATAAGTTCTGGATATTTGGGACATTCTTAAAGATATTGTGCAGATGGATTCATTCCCAGAACTTACAGTAAAAACCACAGAATTAATGAGGGAAGTATGTTAAATAGTTCTAATATGATGCATGGTCATCATTTGGTGCAGCACCTTCTACCATCACAGTTGGACATTTTATCTCAGGTGATTGGCAGCTAGCATCTTGTGTTCAAAACAAGAGCACAATATTAGAGCCCCCCATCAATTTACTGCAGGAATGTTGCCACAGGCATATTTTCAGCAATGGTTCTGTACAATTCTGGGATAAATGCTGGCAGATTTGGCCCAAACCCCTTCCATTTGAGAGTAATTTCATTATGGGTAATAATAAATACTTTGCTTTTTAAAGTGTCAAGTAGTGTCACGGGGACAAAAGATTTATGGATTACCCTTTTTCAGCTATATTTTTTTCAGCTTGATGCACCTAAAGATTCCCTCTGAGACCTGCTGAGGGTCTCAGTGAAGTCATTTAAAGCAGCAACAAACAAAAAGGGCTCTGTATACATGACTGAGTCTTAGTCTGTACATAAGATATAACATTTATACATCTATGTAACATTTTATGGCAAATAACATAAGAATTGATTATATCTGATTAATCTTGAAGCAGGAACAAACAAATAAAACTAATAAATACTAATTATGTCTGTTTTTGCTGAAAGTGCTGCTGTGTATTTCCAGATAAGCCATTGAGTAAACAGGAAGCTGTTCCTGTCCGCGGGTTATTTTCTGCCTTCAGATTGGGGATTTAAAGATGCAAAACAAGCTGCTCCTTGTTGCTAAGGAAAGCCTAAACCCCGAACTTCCCTCCAGCACCTTCCTCACTGCTTTTCACAATTCCACAATAAGAGAGAGACTCTCCAGCACATGCTTAAACCCATGCAGCTTTCTGCTCATTACATAGCTGTCACCACCAGAATATACTGCTAATTAGAACTGTTAATTCAATTATGGCACACTTTAAGTAAATGTGGTTGAACATGTGTTAACAAAATGAAATTGGTGGTTTAAAAAATAGCTGTTTTTTTGCTTCTTTCCCTTTCAGTCATGTGGATTCAACAGATCCAAATAAATTAATTCATTTTAGTTGTCAGTAAACCCAGGATGCACCAATCCAACCTATATCTGTTTATGTTCATAAACATATTTCTACAAGCAGATCTTGCAGGAGTACAAATGCATTTTCTGCACAGCCCCACATGGCTGGAAACTAAATCAAAGAGTCAATAATAAAACTCCAGGACACGTTGATGTCATATCGATCTGGATTTCAGCAGGAGTTAAGACTATTATGCTCCCATGTGAACAAAGTGGCTCCAGTTTTCCATATTAACCTATTTTTTACAATCTGTGATATTAACCCTTTCATGCATCAAATATTAAAGAGTGTCGCATGTTTTATGTGCATAAATTGTACTATTGCACACGTAAGTAATTAATCTTTTTCATATTTATTAATTATATTCGATTCTAATTTTATTTTTAAACTTGAAATATGTACAAAATAGTATGGGGTCACATTAATATTATATTATATTATATTGCATAAAAATATATATGTCATTTTCTTTTCTTGTTCATTACTTTAAAAAATATATTAAATGATATATTCCTATTTATTCTACGTTCAGTTGCAACGTATTGGAGGAATCACAAATGTTCACTAAACTGTCTAAATTCAGATTCATGCTAATTAAACCAACTCATAAAGTAACCTCTTATGCATTGGAGGGATTATATTAGGGATTAGGGATTAGATTTTAAGGGACTGACACTAAGATCTTTAATAAAATTACACATTTTTGAAAATAGAATATTTTAAAGCCAGTATAGAAAGGTTTTATATTAATTAGTAACAAACTTTGCAGGATAAGCAACTTTACATTTTTAAAAATATGTTTGGTGCAACTCATAGCAAATAAACAGCACAATTATTACTTTGAATTTACATTACATTTTTTTCACATTCTAGCAATAAAAATATTTGTTACATTATGGTGTGAACAATGCAGTAAACACAGATTTATAGAGAAATTCGAAGAAGAAAACATTTCATCCCACAGACTTTTGATCAGCTTTGACTGCAGAATTGCTTTGCCAGATCACTGCAGTTCACGGCACTAAGATAACAGGCCTGGTTGTTTTTTTTCCATCACTTTGAAAGCAGAAAACCCTGCAGGAAGAAAATAGCATCCATTGTAGAAGGTTTGATTTTAATTGTGCCATGTACTTTTTATTTTCAGGACTGATTCCCCAGGAACCACCTGTTGCTCCTGCAATGTTCCAGCTTTTGCCAAATATGAGCATCTTTCATAAGAACTTTGATTTAAATTGTTTAAATTGTAGTCCATGGGTGGATAATTGTAATTTTTTAAGACTAGTTGTTTGATAAAAGGGGCATGACATGCATTTTTTTTTCTCCACGCTGTCTGTTCAGTATGACCCGTTACTGTAGTTCCACTATATGGAAAATTTAAAATGGTGGCATATATTACCTTCCTTATTTTCTGTTGCTTTGTAGTGAAGAATGTAAAGCAGTTAAGATATGTAGCACCTATAAGTGTGACAACATGCTTCCTGTTCGTAAACCTGATCCACATACAAGGAAACATCATGATCTGATATAGAAAGTGTTATAGAAACATGTCTTCCTGCCTCTAAATATGGATCTTTACACATCTGCTCCTACTTTATTAATAAAGGATTTATGCAGCCAGCACAACCTACTCATTAATAGTTGCTGTTATAGTTTTTGGAAGCTCCCATGTACAAGTGATACATTTATCACAGCAAGCACATTTGTGTGTCAAAGTGGTATTTTGCTATGAGCACAGCTAAATATTTCATAGAATGTGTATGAATTTACACACATTCAACGAAATCCTGAGCTCATTGGGGCAGTGATAAATCAGTTCTGTCATGTTGTGAGCAGGGCATTTGTGGTTCAAAAACAGCAAAAAAAGACTTATCATTCAGAAGAAAAACAACTTTTATTATCGTTATCGTAAATACTGAATCAACTGTGGCACAATATGGCATATGTCGCGGTATTTTTTGTTTGGATCATTTTGAATAAAGCCTGATCACTGACTCTGGATTGTTTCTTTTACCTGATTTAAAAGAACATTTGATTCTCCTGTTATAAATTCACCTCTAATATTAGTGAAAATTTATAGCTCAGCTACCAATGGGGCGTTTGCATTGAATAGATTACATATTCGATCAGATGTCAACATGCAACTAAATCAATGTTATCAGTGGTCAGCAGCCCATTTCTATGGGTTCACTGGTCCATTATCATGTATCCCTATTGCTGATCAGCAACACTGATACAAGGAAACTCCTGATCCAATCCAGCCAGGACCTTAGGTCTTCAGCATTTTCAGCGGTTTTTGCAGAAACAACATAAAATTTATACATTTAAATTAACTATGAGCAGACCAAAGATATAAAACGTAGTTGCTATGGATACTGCTATGTATGTTCCAGTCCTATTTTAGGCTTTGTGGGATCAATAGATTGTTTTCTATTTCAAATCAGCATCTGCCCATGGTATTGTGAGATTTATTTATTTGCCTATTTTCATAGATTTTTTAGGAATATACTTGAAAATATTATTTTTTTTACATTGTTAACATCACACGAGTGATACTCTCACCATTTTCACTTCCTTTATTCCAAAACCACTTTTCTTGTGCAAAAGTAGCACAAGTAGTCATAGCAATTGCACATTTTAATACAAGACTTTTGTTTATCTGTATGTGGACCTGTTTCTGACAACACTATGACATTATAGGTACAGTAAGTGGTTGTTTGCATGCAAAATGGTTCATTCACTAGGATAAAGTAGGATAAAGATATGTTTGGCAAGGTGCAACTAGTTTTACACTATTTTCATTTTTTAGTTTTGATGCTGGCAAAAGATTTTCTGGTCTTTTTAAAGGAACTAGAAATCTCATCAATGCTGCAAAATATCTGAAGGTTTTTATTTCAATCCGATTCTGAGCTGAGAAGATTAAATCAGGGGGATATAGTGCATACCATCAGATAGTCCCTGCAGTAATATTTAAACTTATTTATTTATACTTATACAATAAATATCCAGTCAGTCAGAAATGCAAGTATGAAGAAAAAGCTCAACAAAGATCAGAAAAGTCACAGCAAATTATTTTTTGTAACAGTGAATTGTCTGCCAAACTGTAAATTAGAGGCCTGTTGGAAGGATTGAGAACAATAAACTGGTCCATCTGTGAGACTTACAGCAACATCTCTGCAATGATCAATTTGTTGCTGATTAGATTTTAAGTCTTGGTGAGAAAAATCCTTCCTAGACCCTGATTCTTTGTGTGCTTAATGGAATTTCAGCAAGATAAGAACAAATATGACAAGGGCAGAAGACTGTATCAACAAAAGACTGCATAAAAATCTAAGCCTGTCCTTTTTCTATTAACACAGTAATAGCCGTTTAGTTTGACTTTTTTTTTTGTGCCTTAATAATTGAACAAGTATCAAGGGTTGGTTTTTGCCCACAGCTCTTCCATAACTGTGTGATCTTTACTTTCCTGTTTGAAGTCATCCCTCAAACAGTAAACAAACTTCTTTGCTTCTCTTCACAGGTTTTTCATTTTCTTTATTTCCATCTAATTAATGTTTTTTTTTTGTATCAAGTTATGTAAATCTACAAAGAAAAAAAAAAACAGAATATATTTTTTTCAATTAGAGCAGACATCTTTTTGAACCCATAAGAATGGTCACTTTAAAATATGTCTATAAATCTGGTCAGTGATTGTTTACATCAATGTGTCAAAATGTGTTGTTAAAATACTTTTACTCGTGTAGCACTTAGTAATACTACAATGATAACTTTCTCACTTATAACTGCAATAAAAACGACTATTATAGATTTTGATAGTAAAATAATCTCATAGGATTTCCTTTAAAAAAAAACCCAAAATCAACAAGAATGACATGTTGATCTTTCAAGTAAACATCTGCTGCAAAGCTGTTCTCACAATGCAACCACACAAGTCATTAAAGGGTTTTTTATGAATGATTCGACAGACGGTGAAGGCCACCACCTGAATTGACACCTGAACAAAGAGCACCACATCATAGCACAACATGACCGATTTATTTCTGTCAGAAGGGAGGACTTTTAAGCCAGTCTTTTTGGCTTTCAGATGTCAAGGTTAACCACGAACCACCTCGTCAACCTGCTATTATGACTCATATAAGTCATCTTTAATTGTGAATCGTGTCACATTGCTTCAGTAGAAACTTACACGTCTCATCCAGCTGCTGGAAAGAAGTCAGAGGCACGGAGAGCAATTTGTGCTTCCTTTGGGGCTTTATTAAGTGAAACCTTCCAAGTAGCAGAGTATGAGTGTGATTTTTCCCCCTCTAAAGTGAAAAAAGAGAGAAAGATCACCTTGAGCATTTCATGTCAGCAGTGCAAAGTACCTTCACTAGCCCATGTCTTTGATGCTGTCTAACGAGTGACTGTTAAGACTTTCCTTCAGTAAGATTATTGTTTAATAAGTTTAATTGCATCATTAGAATAAAAATGGCATGCATTCAAAACCCTGCTCCAGTGAAATCATAACAGCTTTGTAATTAATACACCAGTTGTTACATAAGTCCTCATCCTGTACAGTCATGTGAAAAAGAAATTATATTTCTAATAATTTCAAAGTATTCAACAGGGGCAAAATAGAAAATTAATTAACTCATGAAAAACTCAAAAAAACAAATTAACTCATGTTTTGATTTCAGCAAAAATTGCAAAAAAAAAATTCAAATGTTTATAAGTAAAAACTGTATATGCTCCATGAAGCAAAAATTTGCAACAAATTTGTTTGTCTTGTTGCATGAGGATGTTACGTGCAAAGCTCTCGATGTCCAACAGATTGCCTAAATTGTCATTTTAAAATATTCTGACAAGTACATGAGTTTATTTATTGCAAAGTTTCCAGGTCCTATACATGGCTGAAAGGAGATAAAACAACAACACCACCACCACCACCACCCCCACCCCCCCCCCCACTACCCCACACACACACATCACGTTTCTCTATCTTGAACCTTTACTCTCATCATGCACACATTTGATAAATTAAAATTGTTTTAAAATGTCAGGAAATGTTTTTGTTCTCACATACCGTCCAGCTCTCTTTAGGTCTCATCATGTCTTCCACTGTGATAGTTTTTTTTTAAATGAAACTTTATTGAAAAAAGTAATTGTGCAATGCAAACTATGATGTGAAGTGCAAGATTGTGTTCACTGGCGTTTGGCTGCGTTGCTAAGTTCTACACCAATTTCGGATTATGTACTTCCATGCACACAGATCAGAAAATGAGTCAGGAAAACCTTGCACATGTTCATCAGAATGTAATTTGGTCTAAAAAGGCTAATCGTATCAGAATCATACGAGTGGTATATTTAAATTAGGAATATTTACTTTGATAAGGCTTTGAGTCTAAATGCTTGCATCCATGTAAACATGGCTACTGTAGAATGATAAATGCTGAATTGTGTGGAAATTGTCTTAAAACTCTTATTAAATTGCTGTAAAGTAACTATTGCTTCTTAATTCCTGATGCATTTTCTGGAATTATCGTCAAACACTTGCTAATGATCTTTTAATCATGTAAATGTTATTATAAGGACTTGGATGATATTTAACTTAATTTAAAAGAGAATACAAAGTTTTCTTTCTGCATTTTTAATTATTTACACATGGTAATATTTATATTATTGCTAATCTGAGACTGTAGCAGATCTATTTCATTTTAAGACTTAATTACTAAAGTTTGTCTTTAATTATATCCTGATACCCAAAATCTTAAAATTGAAACAGTGTTTAAATGTTTACATGTTCATATATTATAAATCATTAAGGTCAAGACACCTTATGGATATTAACCATTTAATGATTCTGAAATGATGGAGCCCATCCATGTTGTGTGTGAAGTAAAGTAAAATGTCACAAGTCATTAATTACAGCAGATGAAATGTTAAGATAAAAAACTCTTTGAAAGCTGCATGCAAATTAAGAGTTAAAGATTAATTTATTCTAAAAAACAGTGGATCCTCTTAAGTTTATGATTATTTATTGAGCCCTTGAACACAGAGAACATAAACCCCCAGTTTATCACCTACGTAGATGCATGCATGGGGCCAAAGTGCAGCAAAGGCACATCAGCTCCAGATTGAAAATGTGAAAAGGTCTTATTGATTTGGAGGCTTTGAATCTATTCTCTGCTGACTTATAACCTGAACTTTAACCTCTTCTGACCACTAAAACCATCTCAGAAATTCTCTTCCATACAAGAATAGTATTAGTATTTTATTTTGTTAAAGTCTGCTCTGACATCAGCCTTACTAGGACTTCAGCCTCCCATGGTGCCACTAAAACAGAAAAACCTCTTTCTGTCCTTACTATTCTACACCTGGAGCAAAAGTGCACAACTGACATTCAAATGCTGACTTATTGTCCTGAATGATTGCCTGACAGCTTCCACTCAGTCTGAGAAGCAGCTTTACTCACTTAGACATGTAATAAGTCAGACAGGCCAGGTTCATATGTGTTCACACTGATGGTCTGATAAGAAGTGGACAATTTTTTATTAGACTTGTTAAATGGTACCAAATCACATCTTAAGCAATAAACTTCTTTTCCTGCTTTACATAGAGATCTGGCAGAAGCTTAATTTGTTTTTCAGCTGTGTGAATCCAACATAGGTCAACATGTAAGTAGTTATATCTGTGGTAATCTCACCTCAATAGAATATGTGTGTTTCTGTGCAGATAATGTGAGTGGTGCCAGCATTATTGCCCTGATTGCTGCACTCTCATTGACAACAAACAAAAGCACACAGGCATTATGTTCCAATCAATGCTGACTGGAGACAGAGTCCATTGATACCGATAACTACTTCATTATAATGATGCTAAGTATGATGGTTAAACATTTTCTTGTTGCTCTCGCAAATTGGATGTCAAAGAGTTACAGACTACATAGTTATTGCACCTAAGAGCTTAATTTTAGTGTGCAATATGAAGAATAGTTTAATAGTAAATAATCTGTGTGTGATGGGTCATTAGGGTGGTCCAGTGGTTAGCAATGTAGCCTAAAAGCAAGACACTTCCTGTTTGAAAGCATTGTTGATGTATTTATATGTGGACTTTGCAAGGGTTTTTTGTCTAAAACCATAAATATATTAATTGGTTTTAAATTCAAAACTTTAATTTCTAACTTTTAATAGGGATATGTTTACTGTAAGTATGCATGATGATTTTTTGTGCATTGTGTGTGTATGATGAGTGAAGTAATAAACAATGGGTCTATCATCAGTGAGTCCAAGCTTCAAATCATATTAATTAATCAGCTGGAAGAACTGGGTCATAAGCGGATCAGATCACCTCAGATGTTTTCTGAGAAAGCAGATCCCATTTTGTTCTCAACAGAAATGTGTCAACATCAGTTAAGAACCCGAGTCTGGTCAATAACAGAGTCAAAAAAGGTCTATGCTGTGGGAAGCGACGGCTAGGGGTATGTCCCTGAACGCTTCCAATCCTCCTGTTCCCAAATCCTTGAATAGACAAAATACAATAATATAAAGAAGTACATGTTCAGTCACAAAGCTTCAGCTGGCGTTAAAACTTTGAATCAGCTCAGTATGACGTCACTTGATTTGAGGTCAATGAGACAAATAGTTCTTGAGATATAGCCAAAAATCCTATTTTTCTTGAATAAAGCACCACCTGGTGTGGAAACAATAAATCCAATAATCATGAAATTCGATACAGATTGCCCTCTAGTATCAAAATCCAATTGTAAATAGTTCCAGCAATATAGCTCAATTATTATTATTATTATCATTAAGTGATTTTTCACGCAAAAAGCGCCACCTAGTAAGGAAACCAAAAATCCCAAAATGCTGAAATTCCGTGCAGGTCGTCCACTTAGGAGACTTCAACAGGTACACCGAGTATTAAAATCCAATTGTGAAAACTGTTTGAGTTATCGCGCTCACACGAAGGATATCCAGCCCCACCTACGGACAAGGCGGTCGTGATGAAACCATTATATCAACGACACTTTGCGTTTGGGGATATTACTATGGAAGAATAAAGGAGCAGAATATGTCAGAGGAGAATTTGTGCATCAACAAATCTTGCAATGTTGGTTCATGGAAATCAGATTTAAAGTCACTCTAATCCCTGATATCTTCCCAGCTCCCATTTTCCCTTTCAATTTAAAACATTTTACATTCATTTCAGGCACTTAGATGATTCTCTTATCTAAACATAAAGAGTGACAAGGTAAAAGCCTCTGTTACATCAGGATTCCCAAGCAGCTATGACTTATACTTGGCTTTTTACTTATAAGCCCTTTTCAATTTTAAAGATCCAGTTGATCTCCCACTATGTAAGTCACAAAAGGTATTTAACCTCTCGGGTGAAGCTGCTGGCAGTATATTCCTGATCAGTATGTGTGTGGCCACACGTCTATTTAAGACTTATGTTCAGTACATCAACGCAATGAAATCCGATTTCTCAAGTTACATCAAAATATCCATTACTTTAAAACACAGAGGTAAGAACCCCAAACGACAAGATCACCACAGATGTCTGTTTCTCATCCAAAACTCATACTAACACATTGTCATGGATAAAGAATGTATGGTTTATGCATCTGAGGGTGAAATTTATTCATACTGTCATTTTCTGTTTAGTTAAGTACATAGATTTTTCACTGCCTGCCCCGTTGGGGCTCACAGCATCTCCACTACATCTCAACTCTATTCAGAACTGCAAAAAAATGGATGTCCGCATGCACATATTCAATATCATATCTATTAGGATAAAAGAAATATATTTCCCCTCAGGTGTTTGATGTTCTGTGATAAAATCATAGTGGAAACAGCTCTCACAAAACATGTGGTGTAGTCTCTCGCTATTATCCTCCTACTCTTACCCTGTCAGTCTGGGACACGCTGAAATAATCATTTAGGCTGGAGGTATTGTCTAAAGCTGGCATTTGCTGGCAAGATGGAGAATAGGCAATCTCTAATCCTGAAGGGTGTTTGTATGGATGCTTGTTGCCTCTTCCGACAGGTACAAGGCTGAACAATCTCCCTCTAGTACGATGAATGAAATGTTCTTTCTTCTAAGTGTATTATTTTCTTTTCCCTGTAATGATAGGGGGCTTGCAGAGAAAGCTGGATTGGTCAGCTTACCTGAGCATCCTGCTTGTGTACTGACTATAGTTTCCTTGTTTTAAGATCATCTGTGTTTCAAACATTTTAAAACAAATTCTCCACATTTAAATTTTTGTTTTAAGACAACCTTCAACTTAGCAAAAGTTATCTCAAGGAACTTACACAGAAAACTAATACTTCACCCAAAAAGGTGAGTAAAATATAAATAGTTTATATGCCCTCCAATGTTATTTGTAAGAGCTTTGGGATTTGACACCTCTTTCAGACGTTCCTTTTTGTTTCTCATCACCAGTCTTTAATCAATAGTTCACAATAAGCCTGCATACAGGCTCCTTTTAAAGCACTGCACCTGATTACTTTCTTTTCTGGTGTGGTTCTTCTATTTTCATTGTTTCCTCATTAAAAATATCTGAATTTTTCATAAAATGTTATGTATCAGTATTACTCCTTTACACCTAAATAAATCCTCTAACCTTACATGTATGTAAACATGTACCAGGATTTATTTTTATTTAATCTTGAGATGAAATTCTTGGACAGGGTTCCTCAATTTGGTCCTACGATGGGCGCAATCCAGCAGTTTTCCATGTATCCCTGCTCCAACACAGCTGACTCAGATTAATTCTCTACAACCCGATAGGCTGTTGGATCCTGTTCCTGTTTTTCTTCCTGTTACTTTCTCTGCTGTTTATTTTCCATGTATAGGAAGCTTCTGGCATTGTTAATCTATTTCTCAATTTTGCAGGTTTCTTATTTTCCTTTTTCTGCAGGTCTTCCTGGATAACAGCTGCAATGTATACTGATCTGTCTTTCCTGTCCTCTCCCACCCCAGCCAGTTCAGGCACACGGCTGCCTTATCTTAGGGTTCTGCCGGAGGTTTTGCCTCCCTGTTTTCTTTCCCACTGTCACCTCATGCTTGCTCAGGATTGGAGATTAGATCCAAGTCAAGATTCGATGCAACCTTGCTGGTCCCCTTAAACAGACTATTTTTATTATTGACTGATCTCTGTGAAGCGCCTTGAGATGACATTGTCGTGAAATGGCGCCATACAAATAAAGCTGAGTTCAATTGAATTGAATTGAATTGAATTGAATTGAATTGAATTGAATTGAATTGAATTGAATTGAATTGAATTGAATTGAA
>JBAMHX010000001.1:6333647-6345816 GCA_037177515.1 Pseudomugil tenellus
TGAATGAATGAATGAATGAATGAATGAATGAATGAATGAATGAATGAATGAATGAATGAATGAATGAATGAATGTGTATTATTCATATGTGATTCATATTGTACTCTCGTTAAAAGCATGATCTCCTCCGTGGGGGACAAAGTAAGTCGCCAGTGTTTTAGGGTATGACTAAGAGTCCGTGAAAACACTCATGAATCCTGCTTATTAATTATTAAAATAGAGGGAGTTCAAGAGTTTTGAATGTACAAACATTAAAAGACAACAATATTTGCACTTTACGATACACATCTGCTGCTATAAAATTCCCTCATATAGTCTGGCTTTTATGTATCCTGTGTGTAAAACAGTCATGAGGCATGATGGACATTCAGCCTTCTCCCATGTCCAACGACGCAGTAATGACAGAGTTAAGGCAGATTTCTTTCAACATAAACCAGCAGTGACATGAGAAATAAAATAATAAACAAAAGATAAATAATTATGAAACAGCGTATCAGACTCCACTGTATGTTTTTCTGCTTTTTGCAGTAGCCTAGGACACTGTTAATCCATTTAGCTTTAATGGCCAATCGCTCGTGTATTATCGCACATTGCTGAACTATAAACACAATCACATACCTTTACAATCACTTTGCCTTCAAAATGACCCATCAATGGTCCAAATATCATTACTGTATAAACAAAAAAGGGAAATAGAAGCAATGACAAAATTCATGCTCCTCTTCCCTAGACCATTGTCTTTTATGTTGTTGTTCATATATATATGAATAAGTAAGGACATATATTATTCACATTTCAAAATTTTGAATACTGGTGTATTTCTGATTTCCTACCATGTGTATTGGAGTTTATTAAAACTAAATTTGATGCACACAGTCAACAACTAATTATGGAAGACAATGACCATCAATGTCTGCACCTCTTTTTGTAATAATTTCCAGAGAATAATCTATTCATTTGCTTTTTCAAGTAAATGTGTTAAAATAAAGGGACTTTATGAACCCAGTGACTGAATGGCAGAGGGGTTTTCGGCCTCTGTAGTATGGTCAGAGCGTCCCCTTGGTAAATGACACATTTGATGAAAACTTGCACAATCAGCTCAAACTGGGCCTCAAGGTTGGCCTATCACAGCCAGATTGAGCTTGCAACAAAGGATGTCAGAGTGCTGTTGACCTGTACAGCTTGTCTATGTGTGTGTGTGTGTGTGCGTGTGTGTGTGTGTGTGTGTGTGTGTGTGTGTGTGTGTGTGTGTGTGTGTGTGTGTGTGTGTGTGTGTGTGTGTATGCCATAGGCTTTTTGATAATCAACATGGTAGCCAGGAGAGTTCACAGAGTGAAAAACTTTTTAAAAAAGAATATTTGGAGTCACTTCAGTTTGTTTCTACCGAATGAAACTGAACAATGTGCAACTTCAGGAAACTTGTGTATTTCTGACAAAGGAAAAGAAAGAGAAATAACCTGGACAGCAGTGACCTCTGAGGTAATGGAGGACATCACACAATCTCATCGTGATTCCACAAGCATTGTCTTCATACAAACTTTCTCAAACCATGGAGGTTCTCAGCCTTACACACGAGCTGCAGATCTTTAACTCAGTGGGGTTTGCTTTTTATTTAACTGGCACAGAAAGCAAAGCAAAGCAGAAGATGTACTTTTTTTGCAATGTGATTCCTAAGCTGGGGTGATTAGTTTACTCCCTGATTCCAGCAGCTAGATATCTGTTCTCCTCATCTTCCTGGTGCTGTTTTTCTCAGCCATATTAGTTTGCCTTAACCCTTTCAGCCATTGCTTCTCACCACACCAGCTTAAAACAATGCTGGAAAAAATGATACCGTCAATTTTTTCTTGTGATATCGTTAAAAGGTAATTTTCCCAGACTTATACTATATCTGCCCTTGGAACTAAAGAGAGTCATTAATCTCATAACGTCATGTGAAGAAATAACTGGTCGTGCTAGAATATAGGACGTCCTCTATCTCCCAACACATGAGGTCATTTATCATATTGAATGTATACAAAATTTAAAAGCAATTTTGATTTTTTTTAGCTTTGATTCTCCTCTTTTTTGAGGTAAAAACCTCTACAATAGTATATAAAATACAATTCAATAAAGAGAATGCAAAGGTCATATGTTTGCAAATGGGCTGGTTAACACTGTTGCCTCACAGCAAGAAGGTCACTCCTTTGAGCCTTGGCTGGATTTAAACAGGGGCAGTGTATGCAATGGTTGTCTCCAGCTACTTCAGCGTCCTCTCACACTCTAAAGACATAAACATGACTGGTCGCTTTAAATTCTCCCTAGAAGTGGTTGTGAGCATTAATGGTTGTTTGTGTCTCAGTGTTACACCTGTGATAGACTGGCGACCTGTGCACAGTGTGCCGTGTCTCTTGCCTACTAATCGCTGGGATAGGCTCCATTATTCCCGCCAGCCTGAATTGGATTAAGCAGTATAGCAAATTGATAGGCTCAAACATTATGAAGTGGATCTTCATTGTGGTCTTACCATTAACTGTGCAATAACTACAACAAAACTCAGCAAAGTTCTGCTAATCCTAGCATTGTTTATGATTCCAGGATGCACCATTTAATGGAAATGATCTGCTCCATGCTAGATCACACAGACTCACATTATTTCCTCTTTTTCTATCATATGTGTTGAAAACAAATTGACAAGTTAAAGGCTTGAAGTCTGCTGAAAAGCGCGAGCACTATACTGTGATTCATCAACGATGAAAACTAGAAATTTCGCCTCTGACAGCTAGGGGTATATCTCAGAATGTCCCCAATATTCAGTTTCCCCAATTCTGGAATGCATATACAAGTATAGAAATATTCAGGAATAACAATATTATGTGACACATCTTCAGGTCATGACCTTTTATTTGTTCTTGATTTGAGGTCAATGGAATGAATAGCTCCAGATATATAGACAAAAAATATGACTTTCTGTACATAAAGCACCACCTGGTGGAGAAACCATAAATCTAATGATTGTGAAACTCAACACAGCTCCTCCCCTAGTGGACCTAAACAGTTTTGGAGATATAGCCAAAACAGTTTCAGGGCTGAGCGCCCCCTGGTGGCCAACCTGAAAATGATGGCTCAAAATGGAATCAGTTCATCCTCTCTATGATATCTATGCATATGCATAACATGAAAACTCTAAAATGAATATTGTTCAAGTTAGCACATTAACAGGAAGAATCTGTGGTTGGGGTGAAACCATAGTATCCCCGAAACTTCGTTTTGGAATCTAATTATTCAGTTTCAACTTGGATTTGGTCAAACAAACATGCAAGCGTAGACACGTGTGGTGGACTTTGTGGAGATGGTTCTTCTCAAGCTGTTACTGCTGTTTGTCTTTGTCATCTCTGTTATTCCAAAGAAGTTTACTTCCGAATAAACTACATCCAGGCTTGGCAAACAAAAACACATTTTTGATAGCAATTCCTCTGCACACTCTATGAGACCATGAACACTAAAAATAAATGCTCTGATCAGATTGGGCATTGCTTCTCCTCTTGTAGACATCCTGCAATGTATCCCTGTGAGAATATAATACAGGTTATGAATTATGAAGGAACTAAATGATGACGCAATGAAGATTCTTGGAAAGGAAATCTGAACAATAAAGATTATCTTTGTTTGCATCCTTCTGTTAATGTAGTGCAAACTTGTCTGACCCTCTCGATTGCAGAATCAAGCGCTGTTCTTTCACTGTTTTAATTCCTTTGTTGTATAATACTGCAGTGGTTGCTGGTCATGAAATTCTCACTCAATAAGGGTTCGATGGTGTGTGAAAAATGATCAACTAGAACTTTTAAACTCAGGAAGTATTTTCTACTTGCTAACACTTCTTTCTGCTAATTATTATTCACTGAGAAATAATCTGCCCGATTTTCCGTAGTTTTTCATTTGTGTGTGATTCAATGACTTCAAAGTCAAAATCCTTTTGTCATGATGTTGAATTTCCATAAATTTGCCCTCACACACACACACACAGATTCACACTTATGCAATCACATCTAACATGAAACAGGATGCATTACTTTACAAAGTGCCTATTCTGTTTTCCCGATAATGGGCTCATATCCCCCAAGTATCCTCCCGAATGCATTCAGTTGTTACTAATGACAGATTGAAATAGCAATACCTGCACTGTGTGTGCTGCACGTGCTACATAATTTCCCTGGACTGAGATATAGAGAATCTGCTGGTCTCACAAGCAGCTCGTGACACAGCTCACCCTTTGTGCTCTCTGCTGATAAAGGCATTGCAGATGAAAACACCTCAGGAGCAGGTTGCGAGGAGAAACAAATCTCTAGCACCCAAAGTATGAGATCAAACAACACAAGAGGGGGGTAAAGGAGACAAGAGCGAGAAGGTAATGGAAAGCATAGCAGACAGTGACCAATGAGACGTGTACAAGCAACTGGCAGTAGCATAACAAATCAGAAGTTGACTACAGAGGTAAAGGAGACAAGATAGAACTGTCACGCAGAGCTGGAGAGGCATATCGTACTACAACAGGATGGTGATCTGAAACGAGACCAGAAAGAGAATTAAAGGGGTAATGAGTACAAATAGTAACAAGGATTGTCCTGTGAGTGCCACATGACAAAATACAGAGGCAGGCAGTGCAAAAAATACAGGCCTGACAAGAACTAAAGAGAAATGAGACGAGACAAGACAGAGGATGGAAGGAGGGCAACGAGATGGAAATAATCAGAGACGATCAACAAAGCAAAAGGAGGTGACAGATAGTCCGACTTGCTGGCTCAGTCAGAGTGCTGTCAAGCACCAGGCAGCCCCTTTGACACAACATTTACAGTAACAGATGTTCCATTTTCCACAGTCTTCCAACACAAATCTACTCTGACTTATTCTGAAACTCCCTGCCAGTTTTCAAAGAGCTGTTTTCACATGAGATGATCATGGTTTATACTCCATTCTATGGACAGAGACACAACCAATCTAAGTTTCATTTAATTAATGTTTGCTGATTGCAGAGAATGTTTGCCCGAACCTGCACCATATGCTGCTGCAGTTGGCATGTGGAGGTATGGCTGAAATAAATCAATCAGGCACATCAAACATCTTGTTAGAATTTTGTGTTTTAATTGGGAACCAATACTTTGCCATTTAAAACAATGTTGCAGATCAAGACGGCTGTCTCCTCCAAATGGACAATCCACTACTTATCCTTTCATGCACAGGCTATGATATTATCTGGAGTGGCTCATGGTGTTGTGCTAATCTAAGAAATCTCTAGTCAAGCATCAGCTATCGTAGTCAGTGGCAGAAGCCTGCAGCTAATATTGGCCCGACTGAATAATGAGCCAACGTTACATCTTTATTTGGTAAAACCTGCAAATTCCAGCTAAGCAAAACTTTCATATCCACATTATTATATACTGTTAAAAAATCTAATAAAGTAATTAATTTAAAATCAGTTGAATTTGCTTCAGACTGTGTGACTGTTTCTGCTTTATGAAACATAAAGTAACCTGGTGAAAAGGCTGTTTTTACACGCTGTCTTTTGGGACATCATACTTAAATAAATACCATTTAACTCAAACTGATACTGAATCTAACCAATGTATGATTATTTTAAGGACATTTACGGTTATCCGTTTGTTTTCTGGCCTCTGTTTGTGTTACTTCTTACCACTTTTGTTTTTCTATCCAGCCATCCATTTTCTTAACTCTGCTTCATCCAATTCAGGGTTGCGGGTAGCTTAAGCCAATCCCAGCGAGAGGCAGGTACACCAGGGGGAGGTTGCCAGTCCATCACAAGGCAACACAGAGAGATAAACAAGGAAATAAACAACCAGGTACACTCACATTTACTCCTAAGGACAATTTAGAATGACCCATTCGCCTAACATGCATGTTTTTGGATGGTTGGAGGAAGGAAGGAGGAAGGAAACACCCAAGCCAACACTTGGAGAACATGCAACTGTGAGGTCGCCACCGTGTAATATATGCTATGAGACAAGCAGAACGTACTGCTTTTATTCTACTTAATATTATTCATTTAATCTCTGAGCTGTGTGTGTGCGTGCATGCATGTGTATGTGTGTGCAAAAATGGGAAATATGTTGCTCTTATGGTATGTTTTTCACTTAGATTGTATCATTCTGCAGGGTCGAGTGTCCTGAATCGTATGGTTAGTAGATGTAAGTGGATGAGAAATGAATCAGGGCGATTTTGGAATTGAAGCTGGGCTGATTGCATTCATGGGGTGGTTGCTATCCCAGTTGAACTAAACACTTCACTCACTGGAATGTTCAGCAACAAACAAACCAGTTATAGTTCTTGTCGGTTTGTCTGGTCCTTTTGCTTCTGAAGGGCAACATCTGCTTTACAGTTTAATAACCATGCTGCCTATGTTGCCTCCTCTATCTGTGAAAACAGCTGTTAAACTTTCCTGTTTCTGCCTCTAAAACAAGGTCAGGAGGGAGAGGTCAGGTGACTCCTCCTGGAAAAAGCAACAGCTAGCTTTGGGGTTAGCAGGGTTAGCTCCCTTTACATGAGCTGTGTAGTGTTTTTTTTTTTTTTTTTTTTATTGTAGCTAAACATTTTTTTTCTAATCGGGCAGTTTCTCACAGGTGTCTTTGCTCCAACATCAGACCTGCATGTCAGGCAACCTGACATACTGTGCATCACGTTTTCTCTCCCCCTTCTTAGCTCTACCTTAAAGAGATTTTTTTCTTGCTATTTGATGCTAACATAACTTACACATCATCAGTGTCAGTTATTCAGTAAGTTAAGTCAGATTTTTGTTTCCATTACTTTTTAATTGAACCTGTTGGGTTTGAGAGAAAGATTAGTCAATCAGTCAATCCATCCATCCATGCATCCATCCATTCATAGATACGTACATCAATCCCTATTTCTCCCCATTCATTTACTCATTCGCTACATCATCAATCCATTCATCATCGTGCTTATCCTTTTCTCCATCCATCTTAACATTTTTCCCATCATCATATTGTTCATCTATTTACCTTTTTCAGGGAGCGGTGCCAGTTACTTGGGTCAATGAAGCCTGAAACAACCTTCAGCGTGAGTCTCCTCCTCCTCCTCCTCTTCAATTATGAGACACCCCAGATGATGTAATGCTTTCAAATATGTGCATAACGTCCTCCATACCTTTTTATGGTATGTGGACCTGTACTTAAATAGTGCTATGTCAGTCATGTGACCACTTTAAGTGCTTTAAATTTCACAGTCATCCATTCACACCCACACAGATGTCCTGATTCATTAATCATTTACTGGATAAAAAATCTAGTAAACTCATACTGTTGAGGTGTGTTCCTTGCCAATGAAGTCTTTGTCCATCCTGCTTTAGCAGTTTTTTTCTGTATGTTCTAAAGTAGGCCTAAGTCTTATTTATATTCAACTCCCGACCTCGAGTTCTGCACTTGAGTCCTTCATCTCTTTTCTATGGGTTGTAAAATCACACAAATGTGTCAGAGCAAGGTCAATCAAATGCGCTCAAGACTATAAAAATCCTGGTATAAATTCCTGGTTTCAAGATTACATAAACCAGATGTTTCATATCCATCTCTCTACAGGTCAAAAAGTCAATCTACAACCAGCTTTACTAAAGTGTACATACTAGGTGTTTCAGTAACACTTGTCATTAATAATAATGCTGCATTGTTCTGATTTTTCTGAGCTTGTTGTGAACTTTTACAGTATTATCACATCCTACAACATGTGAAATCTGGAGTTCTGCATTTACATAAGGATGCAACTCACTGCAACATCAGCTGTCCTTTTTTCCACATCCTGCTGGAAACATGCACCACACTTTAACTTAGATTTTTGCTTCGAAATATATGCTTTGCATTTATTCCAGCTTTGTGGAAACAGTTATTTATGTAGTTTCAGACACTGTGTCACAGTATGCGCTTCCTGTCTAGTTGGTGGAGAAGTATTACACCATATCTGTAATTGCTTTGTGAGTGAGAGGTTAACACAACGGATAGAAGTGATGATTATGTCTAATTAGTTTTTAGGCATTATTATGCATCTTTCTTTTGTTGCTTGGTCATTTTTCTTGTTCAATAATGAAAGAACATCAGATTTGGAATTTTTCAGTATTAACTTGTTCTAGTCTGCAAATGAAACAAATAACTTTTACCTAGGGCAGCTTCTGTGCAATCTTTAACCAGCAGCTGGCTGTGAGAAGCTTTTTTTTTGTCATTTGCTTGCGTTTGCATGTTTTTATGCTTTGCCTGTGTAAGGTCATCTATTTAAACCCTTTCATTGTGATTTCATACAAATTCAGTTAAAGTTTAATTCTTTTTTAATTGCAGTATCTTCTTTCTACTTTCACACTGATAAATTTCTGTCCTCTTCGCCCACCCTGATCATTAACACCTCATTTCTTCAAGACTCCTCAGCAGCTTCCTCTCCTCCCTCACTCTCTCAGCATCATTAGCTTTCTTTTCCTCCATCTTGCACATGTCTATTGACCCGTATCACCTTTTTCTTTGTTTCTTTTTACCATCATTACCTTTCCATTCTTTGCCCACCTGTCCACCTTATTCCCACCTACACTTTCATCTTACCCCCACCTCTTGATTTCTCTTTGTCATCCTCAAAGAGTCACCAGTTAGAATTAATGCGAGGCCTATCGGCCTCCTCAGTGTAGCTGATCCATTCAGATTTAAGGGACTTACACTTTAGCAGGCTCTACCAACCCAATGCTGCTGGGCTGAGCAGACACAAGACGCAGTGTTTAGAAAAGGATTAATAAAATAAAAGCATGGTTTTAAGCTTACACCTCTCACATACATACTTATGCTGCAGTTGCATAGCAGGGAGCCGACCGCTGCCACATATCCACTTGGAAGTGTAGGTAATAAGATGGATGCACTGAATATTTCAAAAGGCCTGTGCATCAAGTAGAACAAGGCACACCAGAAAAAAACATGGGGCTTAAAGAAAAAAAGATGGAGGCAGGATGGGAGGTGGGCACTTTGCAGAATCAAACAGCTTTGAATTCACAAAGGATGCGAAACTAGTGCACAGGAAGAGTGGGAAGGGATGGAAACCCTGCCTTCCTCGTTATCAGGTGAGGAAACTGTCACAGAAACAAGTTCTACAAGGGGATTGATCATACTATTAGAATGATGTTTCAATTGGCAAGGTATCACTTTAATAAATCAGTTGTAATGTTTCTCATCACCTCACACTGAGATACATGTCTATTTGCACAGCAACTACTCCCACACAGGAGAATTATCATATTATGCTGCACATTTTTTTACCCTCCACAATTTCGTCACTGCTCTCCACCATTTTGAGAGGTCAAATCCGACCTCTTCTTGGCATCTGAGCTATCAAAATGATCTTCAAGTTCGCCTCTGGAAATTAGGGCGAAAGGAGGTGTTCATGTTCATGTATTTTCGAGTAATTCCAATAGCACATGAAGGAAGCATTGCCACCATAGCACACAGAAGAGCTCAGTTCAGATGGTCTCTAAGGGAGAAATTAACCGTTTGAAGCCCAACACACTGGGCAGAAAAGTCCAATTTTTAAAATCTGATGTTTTTATTTGACCCTTTACCAAAAACTGAAAAATTATTTTAGTTTATTCTTCTGCATTCTGGGATTCACCAGGGAGCAGAAGACCAGTATTATATGGTGTAGAACTGGGTTTTCTACCAAAAAGTGATGCAAAATGTCTCAGAAACCGTATGTATCAAATATGGCACATTTGGCTTTATAGGGTTAAGTAATACATACTATTTTGTTGGAATTTTCTAAAAATGCAGATGAGAAACTAATGCTCATATGGAGACTGAGTTTGGCCAAGAAGGCAGAAACAAGAGTTACAACAGTACAGAAGTGCAAAAGAGGCAACACTGTTTGAACTAATGTGGGATGAAGACCACAGTTATTTATTTCTTCCGTGGCAGGTAATTTGGAGCACCAGTTTAGAAGCTATTTGTTGCCTGAATAAGCACTGGTTGGAATTAAAGGATGTTGAATCTCCAACTTAATTATTAGATACCACTAACTTAAATACACCGCTCGTTCAAAATCTCCTCCTCAATTATAATCAAGCTTTAACATTGTTAACACATCCACAGAATCTTTATTTTTTATAATTTCTGTAGAATTATAAGACACTGTGTAAAATCAGTCATCAACACTCTGCCAAGAGAACACCAACAGTGTCTGAGAAGTGAGCTCACATGCTCCGTTTTTCCTGCAGAGATAAAAAAAGAAAGAAACCGTTTTGACTACTTGCAGTTTGGGATTTACAGATGATAGGTATGTGTTTAGGAATCACTGAGCATACAAAATGCTTCTACATGCTAGCCCATGAAAGCAAAAACACCTGAGTTCTCCACATCCTTACTCGGAGAACAGGATACATCCCAGCTACTTTACTGAGATCAGTCCTGAGTCCTAAAAATGTGGAAAAAAAAACATTTACTGCTGTAAGACTTTGCTTATTTTAGAATGATAGTATCCAGGTTTTAAGGTCTTGTAATTTCCTAGAACATCATATTAATACTCCTTTCTATGATTGAACAATTAAAATATTATCTGATGAAAGATTAATAATCTCTAATAGAGTACCACTTTTTAAAGAAATGTTGCAAACACAAGACAGCATGTCAGTCATCTAGCTAGCTTATTTTGTAATTTTATTTATTCCCACTGTCTATGTTCTGTTCCTGCACTCAGGCGGGAAGTCTTTTCAGTGCAGGGCAGGTGCTGCAGCTCTGTGTGAAATATCACTGACAATGTAAATATTACCAAATGTGATATTTGATTTACCTGCTTCTCAAATGAATCAGGGAATCAGGGACCAGGAGCAGACGTTTCCATCATAAGACTAAACAAGATGTGCATGCAGCTTGTTGAGCTTAAATGAAGAAGCTTGACAAATTCACACACATCAGAAGTCTAAAAGCTCAAAATAAAAATAAAAAAATCTAACTTATATGCAATAATACGTCTTTAACTGAGCTAGCCTCCGTGCTATCAGCTGAGCTGCATCAACATCAAGCGACCAATCAGCCTTTAAATAACTGCTGGCCCCTCTTTTCTAATTAAGAAGCCCCCTCCTGACTACTACCTTGTCCTGACGTCTTCAGCAGTTATCCAGATTCAGAAACATGTTTGGTCCCAAGTGTGTTTAACAGCTTCAAATGTATCTTTGATACATCTACCTGTTACTGTTTTGTTCCTGTTAATTTAAAAGTGAGCACATTTTCATTTTCACATCTTAACAGCACTCTGTAAAGATGAGCTGTGGGGGGGGGTTGGTGCCCATTGCACTGAAATTACCATTTCACGCCTCCAGCATCTTCATTTTCAGCCTTATATATTTTCCTTTGTAAACAAGAAGAGCAGGGAGAAAAAGGCACCACAGGTGGAATAAAGTCACACTGACAAAAGAGATGTCGGAGAAAAAAAACATTGAGATTTTACCAGAAAGGAAGGTGGCTAACAGTGCTTCCAGTACAAAACATGTTTGTGGAGTTGCACCTGCAGGTCTGATCAACACATGCAAAAATTTCACTGCTTCATTATTGGAATTGCTTTCTTTTTTTAAAAACTGTGTGAAATCTGATTTTTTTTTTAAAGGAAATTCAAGGTAACAAAAAATTCAACTAAACAAATTATTTCTGCTCTTCACACAAAACAACATTGTTACTGTTTCCAGGTAGCAGGATGACAGCATCTGTCGGTATCCATGCAACCAGCCTCCTTAGACAAAACAGCTTTTTCATCAGATGCATCAGCAGTAAAAGGAATAGCTTGACATCTACTTTTATATGCTTTTACTCAGATGAGCCCTGCATGGAAATACATGTTGCAACGCATCAGCGAGAAGCTTGAAACAAAACATTCAACTCTAAAGCTCTGTGATTAACACGTTATATCTTGTTTGCTTAATCCGCTTGAACACCAAAGTGTAAAAAATGACAATTCGTCTTACTGTGGGGATGCGTGTCAGCTTTTTCTTGGCCACACAGTTATTTCATGTAGACTCGACAACTGGAATAAACACTTTCCCGGGCCTACAGTACAAACGGTGCGATAGGCGATAAGAAAATGGATAGATGGATGGATGGATGGATGGATGGATGGATGGATGGATGGATGGATGGATGGATGGATGGATGGATGG
>JBAMHX010000001.1:6425123-6436547 GCA_037177515.1 Pseudomugil tenellus
AAGGAAGATGAGGAGGGAAAAAGAGATGAAACGGGAATGAAAGCTGAAGAGGGACAGAGAGATGAAGAGAGATGTAGAGGGAAAGAAAGATGATGGGGGAATGTGAAGGTAGAACAGATTAAAAGCAAAAGAAAGATGAGGAGAGAAGCAAAGAAGAGGATGGAAGTAGAGGTAAGGAGAAAAAATACAAAGATATGAAACTATATATAATCATCTCTTGAAAGAGCTGAACATTTTGATATCAAATTGATAGAAATAGCAGAAGCTTGAAGAAGTTATTAAGGAGTTCTGCATTATGTGCTGTGGATCTAGATGAAGCGTTACTCTGACAACAGCGCAACTCGTGACAGTTCAGGGCAAAGTGAATTGAAATGTGATACTACTAACATCCAAACTACTTACCAATGTTAGAAAACTATAAGCAATATAAAAATAATTCTTTCACCGTGAAAAGCACAAGGCATTCAGATAGACATGGATATGAGGGGGCTTTTTCCTATTGTGAAACAATGGAGCCAGACTTCTCTCAGTTGCAGCTCTCAGTTATAATGGGAGTTCATGGGACAAAAAGGGGATTTCATGTTGCTTGGAGGGCCATAGCTCAAAATCAGTAAGTAATAGCTTTTTCAGCCTTGGCTTGAGTTGAAGCCAAGAAGATTCGTAATGTTTTGATGTATAACGTGTCTGTAGGACAAAAGTTGAGTTATTAGAATTTGTTGAAAAGTTGAAAAATTAGAGTGGAGGAGCAAAACTGAGAAGTTTAAGATTTTCATTATTTTAAAACTGTGCTATTTTTTTTTAAAAAAAACGGTAAAACAAAACAATGAGAAAAGTCATTTTCAAATAGCCCAAACTGTTGTAACTTGATTAAGTGATTCTAGCTGAAAATTTCTGTAAGGAGTAGTTGAAAAAGTACAACTTTTTAAAGGAACAAAACATTTCTCCACACATTTCAACAGAGTGAAAAAAAGTTTAAAAGTTAAATATTTGAAAAAGCCTAAAAGTGATAAAGTAGAAGCTTGCGAGCAGTAATCTGCTAAATGAGCGGAACGTTTTGATATCAAATTTGTAGAAATAAGTACATCCTAGCAGAAGATATGTACGACCGGAAAAAGGGCGCGAGGATAATAATAAATGTGAATAAAGAAAAAAAGGAAAACTAGTGTGTGAATGTTGTAACACATTCTCAAAATAAAAGAAATAGAGCATTTAACTTGTCATTTTGGCAAGAGGTCATGATGCAAATAAAATCTGTAATGAGGAAATCAGACCTTCAGTAGACTTTGAGATAAATACATAGAAATAGAATAAACATATTTTTGCTTCCTGGACTTCACCCATAATCTGCGCGATCTCGCTTACTTCTTCCTGTTCTGATGCGCGCTCCCGTTTGTCTGACATTCCGGCAGCTCTCACGTGTTTTCTGTGTATAAAAGGGTCCCAGCTTGCCTTCATTATGTCTAGTGTGTCACCAGACAAACGGCGAAAGATGGAGTCAGCGCTCAACCAGTTGAAGAAGTTCACTGTGGTGGTGGCAGACACAGGCGATTTTAACGGTAAAACCTGCAGCTATCTTACATGCTAATGTTAGCTGGTTAGCATGCTAACTAACTGACCAGGAAGGATCCAGCTTGATGTGACTGACCCTCAGGTCGATATCATTCAGTGGGTGTGAGCGGTAATTTGGCACTGGCTAGGCAGGCCGACTAATGTTAGTTTTATAAATAGCCGCTTTACGAGTCTTTACGCCAGTTTACTAATAAAATATTAAAGCTGACAGATTGGTAATCCCATTACTTGTTGTTAAAGTTAGTGAATTATTTATCTTAGCCGCTTCAGCTAACGGCGCGAGCTAAAATGATTTCCACACTAATTCCATTAAATGTGAAGTTATTTATTACATGAGGGTTCCTGTAGAAATTTACAAGTAGTTACAAAAGTTCAAGATTCCTATGTGTGAAATTAGATGCTATTTATTTGCAAAGCAATGTTAAAAACAATTTAATTTGATATTGGCATGCAACAGGAGGTAAATAATTTTATTCCTCCTTCCTTTTTTGTGACTAGTTTCACCAGGGAAAAGGTTGTGTTTGACCAATTACTATGAGGAACTATGCACTATAATCCAATGCATGGTGATGCAAACCAGTTATTTCCTTGTGCACACCCTGCAGACTCAGGATGACACGACAGAACTGGTTTTTAACAATGAGAAGGGGAAAACTGATTAAGTTACCCAGCATACACCGCACGACCAGTGTCTGCATAGACTTAAAAAAGCTGCTCTTTCTTTTGCTTTATTTGAACCAGTTTGAACCACATATTAATGTATATTTAAGCAAAAATGGCTCAAAGTGCAGCAAAAAGAAGAAAATAATTGACAGTGCTGATGAAGTCTTTTTTTTGAAGTGGCAGAAAAATGATAATTATCAGATTAATATTTAACTAATGACACATATTTTTGTATAAGGTTTAATAGTCATTATTTTGAGGTCAGCTTTGTTTCCTCATACAAAATTTCTCACATATCTCTGAGAACTAATGTAGCAAACTGGAAGCAACTAAAGACCTGTAACTCATTTTTAGTCACTCATCAGTTATAACAATTGTTTTTGTTTGTAAAACATCAGAAAACATTTATTTAATTTCCCTAAAAGATTATGCAAGTTATTTTTTTATGTAATACAAAAATGGAAACACTACTAAAGCTAAAAATTTGCACCCCATCATTTCAGCATACCATGAGTGCAAAGATATTTGCATTAGTAACACATCATCATTTTTAATCTTGTATTTGTGTGTATTTATCATTGTTTGTAAAACCATTTTCTCATGCTGATAGTTGCCATAATGTTCTCTTGCAATAAAACAAACTAATTATTGTTTTGGTTTATGTAATCTGGGTTTTTTTACAGTAATTTTATAAACCGAGTATTTTCAGCTGTTGCAGATGTTCAAATGAAGCAACATGTCTGATGAAACATGCTGTTGACATCACAATTGCTCCATTTAAGTGGAACGAGAAGAGCTTGTGGGGTTATTATGAAAGTGATTGGAGGCAGCTAAGCAGGAGCTTATGACATTTTGATGTAACTGATGGCCTGATCGGATATTGATTATTTAACCCAATTAAGCCAAACGTATCTTATTTTAGACATTTTCCATCATTTTAATGGCATAAACTTTATTCAGAACTCTGTTGTTCACCATTTGATACTGATCTCCTGCAATAATTTTGACCCATCACATGATAATAAATAGTAAAAACACTTTTTTCCAGATTTTGTTAAAAGGTGAACTAAAGACTTCTGATATTAAAAATCAGACTTTTCTGTCCAGTTCTTCTTGAGTTGGACTCTAAAGGGTTAAAGGAGACCCTCCTTTAGATAAGATACCATGTCAGTGTAACCTTTGACACAGCATTTAGGCTCAAACCAACATTATCGGTATGTTTGGAGAATAGTTGACTCGTGGGAAAATGATTTTCTGTCCAATATTTCAGAGCTATCTTTGCAAGTAGCAGGTTTCACCTGTAAAATTGTGCTTTAGCTCTTTCATTACTTTTTCTTTCGAAGGAAAAACTCTTTTCTTTGGTACATTTGAGGCATATTGAGTTTCTTCACATGCTTTTCATGTTTCTCAGCTCGTCACCAAATCATGTGACCAATTGTCACATGCAGCAACTGAAACAGCATCACAGGCTGATTATTTGTGGTAATTGTTTACTGACTGTTGTAAAGAACAGTGATGGGCATCTTACTTTAAAAAAAAATAATTAGTTATAGTTACAAATTACTTTTCCCAAAAATGGAATTCATTTAGTAACTCTGTTACCATATAGTAAAAATAATTAGTCACCCAGCAAAGTAACTGACCTTACTGTTAGTGTGCTATTTGCAAAGGCATCAATCATCACATGCCTGCTCTCCTGCAGCTGATGTGACTGTCAGAAAGCCTGACACTGCTGTGCTGCATTCACTCAAATTATAATAACGCAACATTTTATATTATTAGTTGCTACAACAGATGGAAAATATAATTAATTAGATTACTTTGTTACCAAAAAACAGTAACGCCGTTACTCTCAATACTGGTAAAGAATAAGTGAAAATGACTTTGGAGTGAATGTGCCAAGAATATTAGCATAATTTACTATATGTTTTGGTTTCCTTTTTTATATATTATTTATGCCAGAGCAAGATTTTTAATGTCTCAGGGCAAAAGCACAAGACCCCAGCTTCTTGGAATGAGGTGCAATCAGCAAAGTGAACTGTGTGTGTTCAGTCCAAACCCACTGATGTGCAAGAGGATCTCTTTTTTTTTTTTTTTTTTTTTTTTTTTTTTTTTTTTTTTTTTTTTTTTTTTTTTTTTTTTTTGGGGGGGGGGGGGGGGGGGGGGGGGGGGGGGGGGGGGGGGGGGGGGGGGGGGGGGGGGGGGGGGGGGGGGGGGGGTTTTTTTTTTTTTTTTTTTTTTTTTTTTTTTTTTTTTTTTTTTTTTTTTTTTTTTTTTTTTGAGGTGGGGGGGGTGGATAGTGGCAGCACACGTATTACAGAACAGACACCAGCTTTGTTCTGAGGCTGGAATTGCACCAAATGAACTTTGTGGCTACTATCACGGCTGCTGAGGTCCATGAAAAGGCCCTCTGATAGTTTATATAGGCTGCAAAGCTACATTGTTTCGTAGAATTAACTTTTTTTTTGTATGTGTTCAAAGTATTGTCAATTATTACATTCAATCTGTCTCATGTGCAGATCACTTGCTCTAATAATTTACAATTAAATATGCTTGTGTTGCTCTTGAATTTAAGGCGTATTGATCAAATATAGAAGCCTAAAATTGTATTGTGAAAATGATCTTTTTAAAGAAAACGTTACTGTTCTTGTCCTATTCAAGTTTTTATCTGTTCAGTATTTTTTAATTATCAATAGAAGAAACTGATCTTCAAATTTGACCTAATTTGGAAATAGTGCAACAGCATATTTATACGCTAGGTGGTGCCATTTTCTTCCTGTCAGTGGGAGTGTGTTGTGCATATGCTAGTGTAGTTCCTTCTGTTGTGCTATGTGCCTGCACATAGTAAAATATAAAAGATGTTTAATCTGTAGTCAGTGAGTTGTTAGTTTTTGGAGCTTCATGACAAATTTTACATTTTGTGGGATTTTTTTATCTTTAACATGCAGGCGGTGAAACATTTTATCCAACATTATAGCCTGTTTATATTTTTTCAAACTTAGTAAAGTGATAGGGTTTATCACTTCACACATTTACATGTGGATACTGATGTTTTATTCCATATTAATAGGTTTTTACATTAGCAAGGAACCAGGTTGTCATCATAGCTGGGACTGAACCGTTATTCTGTCTGTCCTTGCAGCCATTGAAGAGTACAAGCCTCAAGATGCAACTACTAACCCATCTCTTATTCTGGCTGCTGCCAAGATGCCAGCCTATCAGCCCCTGTTGGATCAAGCCATTAAATATGGTATTGCCAAAGGAGGGTAAGTATTTGTGAAGCAAGCAAAACACGGAAAATAAACATTTCTTACTAACTTTGAAGAAATATTAGGACTTAAAACTTTTAAAAGCTCTGTACAAAGCTTGTCATCATCAGGTTTAACCTACTGTATGTTTAGCATCATGGTCTTAGTGTAGCTTTGATGATGAACTCAAACTTTTTCTTTTTTATATATATAAGAACTGAAGAGGAGCAGATAGCCAACACAATGGACAAGCTGTTTGTGAGCTTTGGACTAGAGATCCTGAAGAAGGTCCCGGGAAGAGTGTCAACAGAGGTGGATGCCAGGTTGGTGCAGACAACCTGTCACAAGGAGCTACTTCTAACAGGAAACTGGTTTATGTTTACATTCTTCAAGTTCAACACAATATTACACAGAAAACTAAATGGAGGCAGCTTTAGTCAGTATGTTCGACATAGAAAGGTAAACAAACGGCAGAGGCCTGTACTACGAAGCGTGATTAACTCAGCCCGCACTTATCTCCGTTCTCTGGATTGATACAGACAAACATTGAAGATCAAGAGATCAAGGATAAGCTGTACTGGTTATCAACTTGCTTATTCAACCCAGACCTGTACACTGAAGATGAGTGCACGTGCACATAAAAGAGGTGGTGCTCTGAGGTTCTGACCAATCGCAAACATGGACAAACCCAGAGCAGCGTATTTTACCGTGGAGGAGCAGAATATCATTGTCTACAAATAAAAGGAATAAAAAAAATATAAGCAAAAGTAACACTGTTGCTGCAGCAAAAGCAGGAAGTAATGCTGGCAGAATATAGCGACTCCGTCAATGCGGAAGTTTGTCAAGTCATCTGATATTAATTAATGGGACAATATAAACTGGCAGCACTCGGATCACTGTATTACAGTACAAACATTACTGGTGATGCTTTATCTGCGTCATATTTCCCAGTTCTTTAAATGATCCACTCCCATGTGAGCGTGTTATATTTATCGATGCCACCATTAATGCACCGATAGTTGTTCCATAACTCAATGTACTGTATTTGTCATGTGTGGAAACAATTACCCACTATTATAAACCTCTGTTTTAGATGTGACCCAAATGGAGCTAAAAGAACATGAGAGCAAGTAAGGATCAAATAGAGAAACGTAATTCAAAGCAGTCAGTGACAGTAAGGCTTTAGTACTGTATCTGCTGAGTGGATGAAACGTGAATGCGGTGCACTGCCTGTGGGACAGTAAGCGCCCGACTACAATGTGTTTGCTATAAACACTCTAATAGCTGCATATGTATCTCATCCCATCTGATGTAAATCTGGACCTTTGATACAGCATGTCATCTGTAATGTCTAACAGGTTGGATCTGTTTCCTGAACACTCTTCCTCTCCTAAATGATCTTCTGACTATCCGTGCAGCAGCGTCATCAGGATCCTCTTAAAAGTAGGCGGGATATTTTTTTCATTAGATCTGATTGTTCAGGAGGTGGTGCTTTTATATCATGGATCTCATACCCCGGAACATAACCTGCTCTGGAGCAGGTTAGCCGTTCAGCATGTGTTGATGCGGTGATTCAACTGGATCAAAAGTAAGCCAGTTTTGTAGTACAGAAAATCCAGAAGTAATTGTCTGGATAAGCGAAAATCCAGCTTCGTAGTACAGGCCTCAGGTGTCTGGGGATTGTTTTTGCCATTATTCATATGAGGAAAAAAACTCTCCAAAGGGTTGAAAGGAATGTGTAAACATTTCCCTCAAGCAGTCCCCACAGCCACTACTAATCATTTGATGCAATAAAGTCCAGATTTTCCCCTGAGGAAATGGCAAATTTTCTGCATTTAGCATTATATTACCTCTTGATGCATTCAGACTTTTTTGTGTTCATTCAGTTTCCTGCTCAAGACAACACAAAGGATCAGAAATGTTTCCAGATGTGATTAAAAGCTTGCTATTAATTTTGCTTTTTATTATTTAGATTGTCTTTTGATAAAGAAGAAATGGTGGCGAGAGCTCTGAAGCTCATCGCTTTGTACGAAGAGGCAGGCATCAGCAAAGAGCGCGTTCTCATCAAGCTTTCTTCGACATGGGAGGGAATCCAGGCTGGCAAGTATGTCAAATATTTGATTATACCTCGAACTTTATCTTGCCATTCATGTGATTTTTATTTAACTTTTTTGTGTATGTTGTCAGAACAATTTGTCTTCAAAGTGCAGTTTTCATACCTGCATGGTATCTTTTCCAGCTGTTTGGCACATCTGTAGCATCTGTGAATATCTTTTCTCTGTTGCAGGTAGCAATGACAACAGAAAGATGTCATTCTGTTTTGAGATTAACAAAATGCAAAGCAATGCTGTTAAGTTTTTTTTTTTTTCTCGTAATCTTCTAGTTTTTTCTTTTCACTGGGAAATGTGTGCACTAATTTTCTAAGATTCTTAATTAGTGCAAAGTAATGAGCAACCACACTGGATAAAAGGTTGTGTGCCATGTGCATTCAGAGCCCGTGTAACATTTACTCATTTAAAATCCTGGAGTTATTTAGCAGTACTTGGATTTTCTGAGGAGCACTTGGGATGGAGTTTTATGGATCGATGCAGTTAGTTTGATGAAGGCAAGCCTTGTCTTTGAGCACTTAGAAGTGTGTGTTTGTACTTGTTTTTGACTTGTTCCTAAGTCTGTTTAGCTTCACGGGGGTGCTCATGAAATAATGGCATAGCTGCAGAACCATAAAATTATGGAATGCATGACTATCCATGTCGCCTGGTGACAAATTAACACTAAACTTGCTAACATGGGTCTGTCCTGTAATACAGTGAAATGCTTGAATAATTTTCTGTCCTCTGTGATGAAGTATCTACTCTGCAGGGTTTTTCTGTTTTACAACTGGTCTGACTACTGCTTATCAAAACTGCAAAAGTCTGCGTAAATCAACCCAGGTAATGGATAGATACCCCCAGTATGCTAAATCTGCTGTGTAGTACAGCCTTCTGGTCATTTATTTGTCTCTAAGTCATACATATGCATATGCTGTCTACTCCGCTGGCATTTTATAGGCATATTTCTTTCTGAGAACATATTTAATTCAGTCCCACAAGAGCAACACAACAGTAGGTTCTCAATGTCTCCCTGCTCCAACATGCCAGACTCAAATAAATCTAACATCCAAAGGAGTTCTGCACAGTGACTCATTCATTCAAGTTAGGTGTGTTGGGATCGGGAGACATTGGAAGTCTGCAGGACTTTGTAGGACCGGATTGAGTATACCTGATGCATATTATCATGATCGTCTACCAGCACCATGTCTGTGATGGTCTTAAATTGACGCCAGAACTCAGATATACTCTGGCGATACACCCACCAAAGGGCAAACAACCTTGCAAACGCACAGGACACGGGAAGCAGGGACATTTGAAACCAAAATTATTTGGTTCATATCATTTGTATCTATATCAAGTTAAGATTTTTTTTTCCCAAATTGGCTTTTGATTTTTCCTTTTGTGAATCTTTTTAAAGTATATTTACATGTTCAGCATATAAGGAATAGACAGCCCTCTATTTTTGTTCAGATTTCCGTTATGTGATCATATTACAAATGATTGTCACTTGTAAGAATAGTTTATGTGGTGGAACTCATTATTCTTAAATACCTGAAAGATGTTTCAGGGACTTGGATGCTTTGCATAGAAGCATTTAAAGTTTTTAATTAAGTTCCATTCATCCAAAGGAGTTGATGCCAACAATGCTGAATATTTTTTAATGTCGCCAGAAACATTGTTACTCCTCTCCGATCTTCCCCAAACCACACAAGGTGAACATGCTGGTTTTCCTAGCGCGCAACAAGGACGTGACAACCGGAGTTTAAGTTGTCGGTCTTTAGGAGACTTTTTTTTATATCTTATTTTTAGGAGACTTTATATTTTATGATAAAGATTTATGATTGCACTGCACTTGTTTTGCGCCGTTCCTAAGACAGGCTGTGCGTTTCCTTTGTTTTAATATGCATATGGTTTGATGCTCCGTGTCATTTGCACTTAAAAAGGCCATTTAGCTAAATCATTTGGTTTGTCCATTGTTGTTTGACAATGTATAGCCAAAGCTATAAATTATAAATATAAATTATTTTCTTTATAAACGAGGAACGGCTTTTTCTGCCTATTGCCATATAACATATTTTTGTTTTTAAAACTGTCATCTTTGTCATTTGAAAAGTAATAAGCTTATTTAGCTTACAATAAAACCCAGATAAATTGCGTAATGTAGATGCGGTGACGGTACATACTGTGCTGTTGAGACAACGTGCGATACCACGGTGGAAATTCCATGACAGCCCTATACGAGGGTGCCCTTGGCTTCACCTAAAAGTACATTTGCTTACGCCTACACGTCAGACAAGGCCCAACATATCAGCCCTGCCCTCAGGTCTAAGGTGGAGAGGATAGTATGCAGAACATGCAAGGTCAAACCCCCTAATTTGGCCAAGAAAATATTCTGCACTTCTGCTCTCACACATGGACTCAGAATTACGATCTGTGAGTGACCTCTGTGACCCAAACTAAAGCTGGAAAATTCCTTTTCTATTATAGACGTCCTCGGATAATTTTGAACATGACATCATCTTTATGACTCGTGAGGTGTTTAGTATGCATCACTGCAGGGAAAAGCTTCAGAACCAGTTATTTATAACACAAGTGATTAACGAGTAGACGGTCTACACACTGAATGGCAAAAGAAAAAGGGTGAAAAAGTGCAAATGGGTTTCACTAACACACTAACCTATAGGGAGGCTAATTTTCTATTGATTACTAAAGGCTTCAGGGTATATCAGGGAGATGAACAAAGCCAACTACCACACCCTGAGTAAGTCCAAATTGAGACGGTCTGTCTGAGCTTCTGCATATAATTGAGACAGAAGAATGCATCTTCACAAGAAGTGTGTGTTTGTATATATGTTCATGTTATGTTTCATATACTTTTTTCTGTCTCACCATTGTGTTTAGGGAACTTGAGGAGAAGCATGGCGTGCACTGCAACATGACGCTGCTCTTCTCTTTCGCTCAGGCTGTGGCCTGTGCAGAAGCCAAAGTAACGCTCATATCGCCCTTCGTTGGCCGCATCCTCGACTGGTTCAAGGAGAATACAGACCGCAAAACCTACGAGCCACATGAAGACCCAGGTAACGACCAGCTTCTGGCACACTGATGTGTTACCTGGTGTTTCACTGTTTTAGGTACATATTGGTAAGACCAGTTCTGTAGTAAAGCTGAATTTTTGTGAATTATTTTTCTTCACATTACAGAAAAAGGAAAAAAAATAAAACAAAAATAAAAGAAGATGACAAAATTTGGCCTCTTTTGTTTGGAAATTCTTTGCAACGGATCAGATTTAAATAATTTCTTCAAACACATGACATCTTGATGAAAAATGATAACAGTAAAAAAGCTGTCTTGAGGAAGTGGGTAAGATTGTGATTAAGGCTGTTGCCTGCACAGTTTTTTTTTTTGTTTTTTTTTTATTATGTAATATCTGCAGAAGATAATCTCTGTAAAGCAGCCATGCAGGAATGTTATTTCTCTGCCTTTGCAGAGAAATAAAATTCAAGGATTTCAATATGTCGGCATATTTTTTGCAAAGTTTTTCAGTTTGGGATTTTAAATAGTATTTTTTTTAAATGCATCTTTAAACATGTGCAACTAATGCAAAAAAATGATAAACTGTCATGTGCTTTATGATCACCAGTACTCCAGTGGTAGTTTTTAGTCTTGAATAAGGATCCATTTTCTCAATTTATATAAATTTTCACAATTTGTAAGGTTTAAGCTACCTGAATATTTGCAGGAACTCGGTCTTAATAATGATTAAAATCTAAGTTACTGCACTTTATTATTATTATTATTATTATTATTATTATTATTATTATTATTATTATTATTATTATTATTATTATTATTAT
>JBAMHX010000001.1:6458063-6469257 GCA_037177515.1 Pseudomugil tenellus
AAATGGTTATGTTTTATAACATCATGCAGCACACGCCCCTAAACAGGGCTCTTTTTCTACATCAATTTGTTTTTTTTGTTTTTTGTTTTTTTTTTTTTTTTTTTTTTTTTTTTTTTTTTTTTGTATCGTAATTTTTACCAATTAAAAATGTAAAATTGCAAATATTTTAAATAACGATGCTGTTATATGTCTCCAGCCATGTAGTCAATCAAGGACTACGTGTCCTTAAGTGTATTGTTTGTTTTTTGTTATTCTTTTTCTTCTGTTATGATTGCTGAGTTAAATTCCTATAATTATTCCAGTGGCTCTATATTTTACTGAATGGGTTCAGCTCTCATTTAAATCTTGTCTTACAAGGTAAAGACTCCCCTGTTCAGGTTTGTCTACAGCCTTGAACTTTCTTCAATCGCTTTGTTTAAACTGTTGCATTTCTGACACATTTTAACTTTATTTTCACCCTCATTTTAAATTCAATTAAAAATACTTTACTTTGTATTGCATTTATTTAATTTTGTCTAAATTCTAAGATAACAATGGGTTTTCTAAAAAGTGCTCTAGATAATATACATTTTCGAATGATCAACTCTTATTATGATATGTGATATTTTATCACATATCCATTGTGGTCCATTGTATTAAACCTTTAAGTGCTTTACAGCACACCAGTAGTACTAGTTGTTTGTATTTTCTCGTATAATTATTCAGCAATGTTTTTGCACATTTGAAATATTTTCAAATTTCAGGATAATCATATTGTCTGCATGGGTGTCATTGTTTGCGTTACATCACTAGGTATTGACTGGACATTTGGGCCACTTGTTGGATCACCATATTAATACAAGGGATGATGTAATGAAGCCTGATGAGTATGTTGAGACTTTCTGGTCAATTGATTCAGCAAAAGTTTGACTTGAAGCCCCATTTAACAGGTCATTTAGGAGTACTGCCATCTGCTGGTTATTATGAAGCCTGCAGCTGTCCTGTGATTGATTACTTTTTGCCTATTTACTAATGGATTTGTAAACATAAAGAGGCACATGTCATCTCCCCATATTAGGTATTGGAAAGCCAGATCAAAGCAATCTGTTCTGAGAGGTATGTCAATAAAGGATCACATCATCCATCCTGGTATGTAAATAAATCGGTCCATTTACTCAACCGCTTCATCCAATTCAAGGTCGCAGAGGGAGCCTATCTCCGTCATCAGGCGAGAGGCAGGGTACACCCTGGACAGTGCGTCAGTCCATCACAGAGAGATGAACAACCAGGCGTGTTTTTGCATACATACATGCAGACTCGGGACCGAAAGGCCACTGCCTGAACCGAGGTTCAAACCAGCGACCTTCTCATGATGAGGCTGCGGTGCTAACCGCCATGCCACTGTGCAGCCCTGTAAATAAATCGTATAAATCAGTTGTATCGAAGATTTATATATCCCCCAAAACTCCTTTTTGCTTTAAAAAGTTTGAAATGAATTTTGAACATAACAAACCAGCAAATACTACAAACCTCCATCTCTTTCTGTAAAATAAACAATAAAGTGCAAGTCTGTGTAATTACAAAGAGTTTGTGAAGTTGTCCTGCATTTTTCTCTTCAGCTCTTTCGAGTATGTATCTACAATGAATAGACGTGTAGAGGATCAGGAACCAATATTTGCGCCCCAGCAATTGCAATCACGCCATCACCCAGTTCCAAGTATTGCAGAAAACATCCAGCATCGGGCCCTTGCCCCGGCCCCAACGGTGATAGAAGCAGCCACAGAGAACATGCAGCCCTCAACTGGTCTTCAGTATTCTCTCCCCCAGGGCTACCAGGTAATTGTGGCTGCAAGAGTCATTTCATTAACTATAAATGCAGCATTTTGATCTTCTGTTTTCGTCCGCTCTTCTTCATCTTCTGGGATTGTTAAAGTTTGTTGTCTTCCTTCTATAAGGTGCCTACAATGCCACAGAGCACCAGTGGACATGGACACAATAGCACTGCACCGCATGTTGGTCCTCATGCTCATAGTCTCGCTGTTCAGTCACAGGGGCCTGCAGTCGTTCAGAGTCATGTGCATCCACCTGCACCCTTAGCTTCAACCCAAGGACAGCAACAGCAGTTTCAGCGACTGAAGGTATGGAGGATTTTTAAACTGTTGCCTGGGTATATGTATAGTAAACAAACAAAGGCAATTTAATTCACACAGCTTCATTTCTAGTGGCTACAGACATAATGGGGTTAAAGCTGCCAGTCAATTTCTTCTCTTTACTTTGTAGGTTGAAGATGCCTTGTCCTATCTGGATCAAGTGAAACTGCAGTTTGGAAATCAACCACAAGTTTATAATGATTTCCTTGATATTATGAAAGAGTTCAAATCACAAAGGTGGGTTATGTTTTTTACTACACGTTTCTACTGCATATGAAAAATCTTCCCCAATCATTTTCATTAAACTCAGATGTAAATGGGTAAACATTTGTGGACCCTGTTGACAATGACTTTGGTACTAATTGGTCCAGGTCATACAGAATAACAACAATAGTTGCCATAGCAACACAGATTAAACAGATATATATTACAGTGCCAGCAGGAGACCATTACACTGTACAGGATTTAGATAAATGCATTGCAGAGATTGATGACTGGATTTGCCTGAACTTTCTTCAGCTAAACTTAGGTGATTTTCTTTAGAGCCAAAGAGAAATAATTAGAGGTCATCACAGTTCTTCACTCTATACATCTAAAAACAAAACAACCAGGCCAGAAATCTGGATGTAGCAGGACCTGGAAAAACTAGTCCATGCTTTCGTCTTACTGACAAACCAATCAGACACCTGCAGCTTATCCAGAACTCTGCTGCTAGAGTCCCGACCAAGAAAGTGGACCATATCAGTCCAGTTCTGAGGTCTTTACAGTGGCTGCCTGATTGTGAGAGGACTGACTTTAAACTTATGTTGCTGGTCTGTAAAGCCCTAAATAGTTCTGGACCCAGTATGACCCCGGCAAACCTCATCAGGGTCTTATCAGTTCACAGAGTCAGAACGAGACATGGAGACGCTGCATTCAGCTTCTATGCTCCACATGTCTGGAACAAACTCCCAGAAAGCCTCAGATCAGCTGAAACCCTGTTTTTATCTGCATGCTGGTAGTTTTCATTTTACGTTATTATAAGTTTATTTGAAGTCCAAATATGTATAATTCTTTAAGTTGGAATTGATCATGATTTTAATAGTTTCATCAGCTTATTTCCTTTTTCCTTCTTGTTTTAATTTTAAACTGTGCTAATTATTTTATTAATGTCTTTGTGAAGCACTTTGGACCCCCCTTATAGAATTGTGCCATACAAATAAATGCGCCTTGCCTAATGTCTTGTCTTTCTGCAGCATTGACACTCCTGGAGTCATCAACCGTGTGTCCCAGCTTTTTAAGGGCCACCCAGATCTGATTATGGGTTTTAACACCTTCTTGCCACCCGGATATAAAATTGAGGTCCAAACCAATGATCTGGTTAATGTGACAACACCAGGTCAGATCCACTACATCACCCCTCATGGCATCTCTGTGCAAAATATAGCAACAAATGGGGCACCCAGCCAACCTTCAAACCCCCTCCAGCACCAGAGTCTGCCACAACCTGGCCCGCACACTACCACCCCACCATCCATCACCACACAGCCAGCTCCAAACAAAACCAGCAAGGTATAAAACCTTTACTTATTAAGTTAATGTCGGATGTTGGAGACCCTTTTTTTTTTTTAAAATACTTGGTGTTTTTTTTTTTTCCTCTCAACAGCCTGTTCAGTCTCCGGCCCATACGCCTACCAGCCAACCCAATCCATCAATCCCATCGTACGCGTCACCACGCTCACCTTCAGTTCAATCTCACACTCCTGTCAGCAGCACGCCATCCAGCGGCCCACCTATCCAAAACAATCAACCAGTGGAGTTTAACCATGCTATAAACTATGTCAACAAGATCAAGAACCGCTTCCAGGGTCAGCCAGACATCTACAAAGCCTTCCTGGAAATCTTGCACACATACCAGGTGACAAAATTCAAACCTGTATATAACAGTAAATTTAGCACTTTCTGCACTTTCTGCAATCTACAAAACTGTTTTTTAAACATGTTTTTGAGATCACATTTGGAAAAAACAAACATTAAAAGCACTGCTAATTGTTCTATTTCCATTTCAGAAGGAGCAAAGAAATGCTAAAGAGGCTGGCGGTAATTACACACCAGCGTTGACTGAGCAGGAGGTCTATACTCAAGTAGCGAAGCTCTTCAAGAACCAAGAGGACCTGCTCTCAGAGTTCGGACAATTCCTACCAGATGCAAACAGCTCAATGGTGAGTCTCTGCATCCATGTTAGTCAGGCTTCATCCAACAACCGTATCCCAGTAAAGGAATAGAAAAAAACCTTTGTGAATGTCTTTTTTAACAGCATATATCAAGTGAATTTTAACACAGAGAAACTGAAAAACACTGGGAACGGTTTAAGTTTCTTCAGGAAGTGTACCTGTATTAGTTATTTTAGAACTCTTGCAGGCGTACTCAAGCAAAATCTTTGTGTCCCTCTAAAACAAATTGTCTTGAAGAGATAATAAATCATGTGAATAACTTTGGATGCTAAATCAAATGCAATGTTTTAATTTTTCTGTGGGGGTGGGGAACTACATGTAGACTACATCTATTTCCACCATGTTTTTAAAAATCGCATGTGAATTTAAATGAAGCTGTTTTAGTTTGCCAGTTCCTTTCTGTTACCTTCATACGGCTGCGTTCGCAGGTGCATTTTTACATTGAGAGAATATATGAGGTCTCATGGTAAGCTAATTTGTGCTGTGACTGTGGTGTGCATTTCCTCCTTTAGCTGCTGGGTAAGACAACACCAGACAGAGCAGAGTCCGTCAATAATGATCATCGCGTCGCGGTAAAGAGACCCTTACTGAACAACAAACAGAGGCTGGGTCAAAATGGCCTGCCAATCAGGAGACCTTCTGGAGTGGGTGCCACACCGCCTGTCCGGGTATTCTGTTTTTACATGCCGACTACTTATATTATGCTTTAATGCTATGATAATTAGTATAAACTCCATCTGAAGATATTATTAATTATCTGCAGCATATTTCCTTGAGAATAATAGTAAAACTCAATCAATAGTTCTCTTCAATAGTTCAAATTAAAATAAAGTATGTGGCGACTGGCCTGGAATCAAAACTTAATCATGTCTTTACATCTGTGCAGAAAAAACCCAAAATCATGGGGAAGGACCATGGCATGACTGAAGTCAGTAAACTCAGCACCAGCACTGAAACTATGTTCTTTGAGAAGGTCAGTATTACTGCATGTCATATTGGTATTAAGGACATAAAAAAATGTATTTAGAATGTATAAATGAACGGCGTTTGTTTTGTTTCATGTAAACAGGTGAAAAAAGCTCTTCAGAGCTCGGAAGCATATGACAACTTCCTGAGGTGTATGCACATCTTCAACCAGGAAGTCATTTCTCGCACTGAGCTGGTCCAGCTTGTGATCCCTTTTCTTGGGTAAGTTTATGATTGTTGGGATACTCTATGTAACACCAAATGCACACATTTGAGTTGCAAACACATGTTGAGTGTTTATAGGTTTGAAAAAACTAAGCAGAGAGGTTCACAACTGCTTTTTTGCTAATCCAAGTCAAGTCTCAAGTCACTATTACTTGTAATGAGTATTCTGCCGTGTGACACCTGCTGCTTGGTCAGCTTAGAAGGCTGCATTATATTAGTCAAGGAATTTAAAAGCCATACTCACCCTTTATCTACCACCATTTTATACACACTCTAATCTTTAGTTTAAACTGACCAATTTCATGTAGCACTGTTCTGGACAACCTGTAGATAAACAAAGATATGTGTTCATATTATTGAAGATGTTCTTCACATAATGTATCCATTAGTTTTATGTGAATTAAAATCTTAACTGGACCCAAAGAGAAAATTCATTGCTGAATGTAGAGCGGAACCAATAAGCTAGGTCTTAGTGCAGGGATTTTAGATGTTTTCCTTTTGCAACACACCGGATTTAAATGACATGTTGTTGTGAAGTTCTGCACAAGTTACTTAATGGTCCATTATTAATATGACTCGGGTGTATTGCATCATGTAAACATGTAAAACCTGCAGGACAGTGGCACAAGAGGCCCAGAGTTGGATTCCTGCACTTGTACACAGGAAAATCCTCTTTTTTTTTTTTTTAAACATAAATGTTCATTTTAAGCTTTTTAAAGTTGAATAAGATGACTCAATATTTAAATGAATTTAAATCCAACACTTGCAGAACCAATAACTATTCCTTGCATCCGTAAATCAACAACAGCTGCATATAATAAACAGACCCAGTCAAACCGTGTTGTTGAGTTTGATCCCAGTTTGATCTCAGTTTAACGTCATCATGGCAAAGTAAAAGTTTATGGAAAATGTTAAGTAAATATTTAACTCTTGTTCTAAATACATCCAGTGTAACCAATCTGATGGAGTTAACAATCTTTTTTTTTTTTTTTAAGCATTTTGAAGTTAAGATGTTTGTCCCTCCAAACTTGCTGAAGAGTAGGCAGCCCATTGCACATAATGGCAGGATATGTAGTTTCAGATTGAATAAAAAGACTGCAATCTTCTCAGATTGGAACAATGGATGTCTATCTCTTTGTTTTGACAAAAAGTATTCATGTAAGTGAACCACATGAAGACAGTAACAAGCTAACATTTATCCCTCTGTGACTTTACCTTTCCCATGGCAGTGACTGACCTCTCCAGAAGTGTTTTTAAGGTGGATGTATTCGATGAAGCATCCTGGACTTTTCTACTAAAGACTTTACAGTTTGCAGATTTTATTTGAGTTCATTTTAAGTTTTTTACATATAAAATTTCAGCAGCGTTGGTGCTATTGTTTTAATTGGTTGTTCATGTCTGTGTTTGTGTGATGTCCGTGTCACATCTGGGGAAATGACAGTCAGCAACACAGAGGGGGGAGTTGTCCAGTCTCAAGTCACTGGAAATGTAACTTAAGTGCGACTCGAGTTTGAGTTTCAGATTTGAGTCCACATTTCTGAAGCTGTTCTTACATCCTATTCAGAAGATGTCCACTCAATATCCCATCCAATCACACAGTTAACTTTTCATATGCATTGTGGTATGATTGACAGAAAATTCCCAGAGCTTTTCACATGGTTTAAAAACTTCCTGGGCTACCGGGAGTCCAGCCACGGAGAGTCAAGCCATGCAGAGAGTTTACCTAAGGAGCGTTCTACTGAAGGTATTGCCATGGAGATTGACTATGCTTCCTGCAAGAGGCTGGGGTCCAGTTACAGAGCACTTCCCAAAAGCTACCAGCAACCCAAGTGCACAGGAAGAACACCGCTGTGCAGAGAGGTTAGCATTACTTCTATTTTATTTTTTAACAATGATTGTGTTACATTTCATTTATCACAGCAACAAGGCACTTTTAGATGAAAACATATTGAGTCTTTTTTAAAATGTTAACTGCCCTAAATTATTTAAATATATGGAATTTCATATTGAATCAAATGTCCTGTTACAGGTTTTGAATGACACATGGGTATCATTTCCATCATGGTCTGAGGATTCCACATTTGTGAGCTCCAAGAAGAACCAATACGAAGAGCACATTTACAGGTGTGAGGATGAGCGCTTTGAGGTGAGGAATACGCATCCCCTTCATAAATAAATATATTTTATCTACGTTGCACCACTTTCAAAGGCCAAAAGGTCACACAATGCTTTACTTTAGAAGTCCAATGAAGCCCTGATGCTTTCAATTAAACACAAATGTACTCTAGTCAATAACTTCACTTCCTCCCATGTAGCTGGATGTTGTGTTGGAAACCAACCTTGCAACAATACGAGCCCTGGAGACGGTGCAAAGAAAGCTTTCTCGCATGTCAGCCGAGGAGCAACTGCGATTTAAACTGGACAACACAATGGGAGGCTCTTCAGAGGTCATCCACCGCAAAGCCATCCAGAGGATATATGGGGACAAAGCCCATGACATCATTGATGGACTCAAGAGAAATCCTGCTGTATCTGTCCCCATTGTGCTGAAAAGGTAAGAGATTTTGCACTTTCCTAACTGCTTCTAATAATCCCTGAACAGTATTTTTCACAACATAGAACACTGTTTTGCTACTGTTTCAGATTAAAGATGAAGGAGGAGGAGTGGAGAGAAGCCCAGAGAGGGTTCAACAAGATCTGGAGGGAGCAGAATGAAAAGTATTACCTGAAGTCACTCGACCATCAAGGCATTAACTTTAAGCAGAACGACACCAAAGTGCTGCGCTCTAAGACTTTGCTCAATGAAATTGAGATGTTGTACGATGATGTAAGGAAACATGTCTTTTCCCAAATGTTATTGATTTAAAAGAAGCCAAAGCTTTATGGAATATGTTAATCAGAGATGTGTCTTGTTATCTGTAATGTGTAGCGCCAGGAGCGAGCCTCAGAGGAAACTGCCACATCCCCAGCAAACGGCCCACACATGACCCTGACCTACGATGACAGCCAAATCCTGGAGGATGCCGCAGCTCTCATCATCCACCATGTTAAAAGACAAGTGGGCATCCAGAAAGAAGACAAGTTTAAAATCAAACAAATAATCCACCACTTCATCCCAGACCTTCTGTTTGCACAACGGGGGGAGCTCTCTGACCTGGAGGATGAGGAAGAAGAAGAGGAAGAAGACGTGGAGATCAATCAAGATGCTCCCAAGAAGCACAATGGCCTGCCGGGCACCAGTCCCTCCAAGTCTAAGCTCCTCTTTAATAACACCGCAGCTCAGAAGCTGCGGGGCACGGACGATGCCTATAACTTGTTCTTGGTGAACAACTACTGGTATGTCTTCCTGCGTCTGCACCACATCCTCTGCTCTCGTTTGCTGCGAATTTACGGGCAAGCCGAGAAGCAGATTGAGGAGGACGCCCGCGAACGAGAGTGGGAAAAAGATGTGTTGGAGCTGAGACGGGAGAAAAATGAAAATCCAGCAATCCAGTTGAAAATGAAGGAGCCGAGTAAGTCACAAGTTGATTCTGCTTTTTTTTTTTTTTTTTTTTAATCTAACATCATTAGACACACTTGTTAAATCAGGTGAATTACTCTCCATTTTCTGCTTTGATGATTTGGTTCATCCTGATGATCTGTAGTTTACAATACTGACTGAACTTTAGAAAAGGAGACTTTTACCAGTTAAGCAGGCCAGTACACCACCATCCTTCCCTGCTGCTGTAAGTAAAAAGGAATTAGGATTATGGCCTGTCTGATAAAAAAAAATTTTAAACTGATTGAAGAATTTAAGGCAGTTGTATTAAATGTCAGAACAAATTGGGAGGTTTATATGAAATATGTAAAATGTTCCTCAACTTTAACCAGTAAAGATGGGAGTCGTGTTGCTTCAACAACCTGTATAAGTCAAACTAAACTTTTTTTTTTTTTTTTTGCAGTGGATGTTGATGTGGAGGACTATTATTCTGTGTTTCTGGAAATGGTGCGAAATCTTTTGGATGGAAACATGGAGCCGGCTCAGTACGAGGACTCCCTGAGGGAAATGTTTACTATCCATGCCTACGTTGCCTTCACCATGGACAAACTAATACAGAGCATTGTCCGGCAGGTCAGTTCATTCAATATTATATTATTAAATTTGTGCTCTAAAAGAAGCTGTAGAGCTCTTCTTTTTTTGTACTTCATTCAGCTCGAATCTAGCATCAAATCACTTTCAGGTTTTTTATTTAAAACATTTTAATATACAGGTCACAACGTGCATCTGTCATAAATATTTCAAATGTAATATTTGAATTTGCAAAGTAAAGAAAAAAATCTTTCAATCTTCATCGTCTGTGCTGATATGAACATGTGTTGCATTATATCCTTTCACAGCTTCAACACCTTGTTACTGATGATGTATGTGCACGTGTAATGGACACGTACCTGAGTGAAAGCATCAATAAAGCCACAGGGGGGACACTGTCTACGCAAACATCCAGGGCAGCCGCAGAGGGGGCCTACCAGCGCAAAGCAGAGCACCTTATGGCTGATGAGAACTGCTTCAAGGTACCAATGGCCTTTAATAATGTGAATTAGATAATTGCCCAACAGAATCCTGATCATCCTGACTGCTTGTGTATTTGTCAGGTTATGTTTATAAAGAACCAGGGGGCTGTCAGCGTTGCAATGGAGCTGCTGGATACAGAAGAGGAGAACTCCGATGAGCCAGCTGATGCAGAAGTAAGAAAAATGCAATTCCACTAAAAATAAATCCACAAATATTACTGTGTTGTTTTGCATCACAGGATAAAAATGTAACATTTTTTTCTGCGCAGGGTTGTTATTGGTAGGTATAGTTAAAAACCAGTGAATCGATGTTTGGTCACTGACTAATTTAAGTCATTTATTTAATTAGTGAGGAATTTGTGATGCTGACTGTTTCTGTGTAAATGATCATAATTCTTTTGGGAACCTTTTGTGCTGGTTGTAAGAAATGATACAGACTTGGTTGTTAGGATTTTATATAATGAAATTATGTGAACGGGGAATAAAGAGCATCTTTCTGATATTTTGAAATAAACTTCCAGTTTGCTTTAACACCTTAAATGACTAAATTCTTGGCTCTATTCAGCCCTAGCAAGGCTACAGTCAGTTTGTCAGGATCGGCTGTGTGGAGCAAAGTGGGATTGAAGTTTTCCACATATTCAAGTTCAATACAGAAGCTTTACAACCCAGCTGCAAAATGTAGGGATTAATCTTCAGTCCTGGTCCTCAAGGACAACTATCCTGCAGGTTTTAGATGTGTCCCTGCTGCGACACACCGGATTTAAATTGTTTGGATCTCTGTGCAAGTCTGGGATTGATCCATTATTTTGAGCCAGGTGTTTCCCTGTTGAAGCAGGGAAATTTGACCTTGAGTATCTCAGGAAGGAGACCCCTGATCAATATAAGTGATTAAAAAAAAAAAAAAAAAAGATTGCCATCACTACTTTGTTGCTTAGATATCTCTAATTTAATGAAGTCACTTCCTGTTGCGACCTGTCCAGGGTTTGCCCTGCCTCTCGCCCAATGTCAGCTGGGATTGGCTCCAGCGGTAGATGATGGATGGATGGATGGATGGATGGATGGATGGATGGATGGATGGATGGATGGATGGATGGATGGATGGCACTTCCT
>JBAMHX010000001.1:6469611-6491187 GCA_037177515.1 Pseudomugil tenellus
GCTGCATACTCTGATAACTGAGCTTTTCCTGTAAAATGTTTGTGTAGAAATATATTTAAATATTATATTTATGTTTATATAAATATTAGCCTAAACATATGCAACTGTGAACAAATTAGTCTTGACTTATGTATATTATATAAGTATGTATGATGTTTCTGTCCTTCACAGAGGTGGTCAGACTATGTGGGGAGGTACCTAAACTCAGACTCTGCTTCCCCTGAGCTACGTGAGCATTTGGCCCAGAAGCCCGTGTTCCTTCCCAGGTGAGACTCCAGCCATGTCTCCCTCTCTGTCTGCACACTTTAAGCTGTGTTCTGAGGCCACTTCACTGTTGTCAAGCCAAACCAGCCAAATGCAACTCACATTTAAAGGGTTACAAGAAGAAGTGCTTTACCAAAAGCCTGATTTGGGAAACATTAGTGACAGGTAAATTTTTAAAAAAGATTTAGGAGTTTAACAGACAGTGGCACTGAAGTCCTCGCAGGGCGGGAATTCTGTATAAACTCTTCAGAGTTTTATTAACAGTGAACATCTTCTGGTTTCTGACCTCTGCCTCTTGTGAAGATTGCACTTTACATGGTTGTCTTTTTAAATTGCATTCATTTATTCACTGATTCAGTTTTTTAATGATAATTTAATTTATTATTGATTTAAAAGGTTTTTAAAGATGGTTTTGGCTTAATTGTAAATGTAGAATTATCACCTTTGCAGACAGGTGAAAGGAATCATGGGTTATATTTAAATGGTGATTATTTTTTTTCTTCTTCTTTATTGTGTAACATGAGAACAAAGAAAAGCAAAACAAACTGGTTCACCTTTTGGTTATTTTGTTTTATCTGAAATCCCTTTGACCTGAGTTTGAGAGACTGAAGATGTTGTTTAGGACCTGAGAGACTATATTTAAAAAGGAAAGGAAGTCGTGCTTTCCTTTTGTACCTTGTCATGCCCTTTGTGATTGTATTAAGATCTAAGATACTTAATGTGACTTATTCACTGTTTGCAACTTTAACTGTTCAACTGTCCATTTGTTTACGTTTGTTATATTCTGTATTATGTTTATGATCATTTTCAGTGGAAACAATTAAACGTTTTGTTGCTGGTGAGAATCTTTTTCCACCACTTTGACCGAGACAAGTGTACAGAGGCTTTCCCCACTTTTTTATTTAATCTTTTTTTTTTTTTTAAAGAAAAGAAAACCTTCAAAGCACATTATCTGCACACTTGTACAGAGGACTAGGGTGTGTAAATAAAATTATTGTCTAAATTGTATTTTCACATGTCGGTGTTTTTCTTTCCTGACAGCTAAGAGCTGTGCATGAAGTCGTGGCTTTGTCTGCTTCATCTTAGATCATGAAACCTATATGTTTCTTTTTTTATGCTTTTTTTTGTTTGTTTTATTTTGTTTTTCTGAGATGACTGTCCATTACCATTATCATTACCAGACTTTCATTTCAAAACAGATTTCTCTTATTTAACCTACTGCATAAATATGGTACCAGACTATGATTTTTTTGTTTTTTTCTCCATCAAATCTCTAAACAATCAGCAGCATGAGAGGTTTAAAAAAACTGACTGCTTATTACATAAATCTTCAGTGGCTGTGAAATTCCAGCAGTGTGTGCAGTTGTGTTGGGTCCTCATCTCCATGGTCATAAGTGCATTGTTGGTGAAAGTATGTACACATCCACGTATTCTCAGCTCACATTTTGAATTAGTATCTGGTCAGGCAGAAATGTTCTCCACAACAGCTTTTGCTTGAAATTGGCCTCACTGTCATGCCGTTGTGGTAAGTACACATTTAAAACTTTCATTCAAGTGGGGGTGAATAATTTCCTTTGTGTTTTCTGCACAAAATCTGGATCAATTGAAAAATAATTTGCCAGTGATTTGGATCAGGACAATGTGGCTGTGCAACAAAAAGTACAGAAATATTCCAACTGCTGCCTCTGCTGCTTTTATAGATCCACAAATACCATGAATGATTTGACAACGTAACAGTTGTCCCTGTTACTTGGTGAGTCTGAATGCATGGGTTTTGAAATTAATCTTTTAAAGGGACAGTAATCTCAAATTTGACAATTTGTTCTCAAGTTTGCCATTTTGCCATTTTAATTCTGACTGACCATAACCTTTAGGCTTTAAAGTTCAACAAATCCAGTTAGAAATATCTTCGTAAATATGATGGACACTCTTGATGTTAAAATAATTAAAAGTTTTTTTTTCTTTTTGCTGTTTCTGGGATCATTTAGTATTGCTCATGGCTGTAAACGTCTTTTGGCCCTTCAGGAATTTGAGACGGATAAGGAAGTGCCAGAGAGGATGGGAGCAGCTGCAACAGGAGAGAATCACCAAGGGCTCCGCGGACAAATCGCAAGACGGCAACAGTGAGCTGAAGATGGAGTGCATGTTCAAGCTGAACTCCTACAAGATGGTGTATGTGTGCAAGTCGGAAGACTACATGTACAGGCACACAGCGCTCACACGAGCCCATCAGGTGAGGACAGAAAGCAATTTTAATTATCTGTTTCATCAACTTAAGAGGTAAATACCTGTAAATAAATACCCGTACCCGATATGGGGCTTTTGAGACCATAGAGGGTTTTTAGGGAACAATTTACTTTAAATCTTTTTGAATCTTTGCATTTCCCTGAAAAGGGATTAGTAAAGTATTTTTTCATTCATTTACTATTGACTGATACTTTATCAGATGAGAAGTTGAATTATTAAGTTTAAATGAAAGTATATATTTTCTCGTTTTCCGCCAATATATATAAAAGCAAATGTCTTTTCATTTCCCTATCTCACTAAAAACACAGAAACAACTTTGTCCATATGAATTGTACTGAATCATTGCAAAATGCAGGAAAATAAACTACAGTTTGCTTTTAGAATAAGAAGAATGAGCGGTTGCACTGTTGTTGGATCGGTTGGACAATCCAACATTATATTGAAACGGTTCAGGCCAGCAGCAGAGAAATAACGGAAGTAGCAGAGAAGCATAAATATCCGGTTACAAAAACTACAAGCACCAGACAGCGTAGAAAACCACAGGGTCGCTCACCTGACAAAACCCCAAAAGGCCCAACAGCGCACCAGTTACCCCCCCTCATTTAGAGACTCGTGTTTACTTAAAGCTAATGTCATAATCTATTTCCATCATCAGGATGAATGCTGCATGTAATTCAGACTCCTCCCCGGGAAGTGTTTGTGTAGCCCTTTTTAAACATAGTAACCGGTTAATGTCCGGACATTGACCACCCGCACTTTTCCAGGACATTCCTATTCAGACATGCAACTCCATTACAGGACTTTACACGATAAATTGCGTTCAGACATAGGCGTAAATGTCAAGTTGCTTGTTGTCGGTGCATCCCAGCTTCCCTTTTCTTGTCCCTGAAATCTTTTTAAACTTGATTTTTTTTTATCCTCTATGTTTACATTTTGTAGGAATTTGTTGTCATCGCTTCACGCGGTACCACATCTCGCCTCCCTCCCCCCAGGTGTCCGCACATTAACCTGTTCAGACATGCGGTTAGTCTATTCAGTAATTAAGCGGGCATTCTAATAGGTCGTCAAGCGAGTAAAGTCCGTGTAGATCTACCCGCTTAGGTTCGGGCTGTACCTTTCAGACATGAGGGACGAAAAGTCAATGTCCGCGTAATGTTCGGGTATCAGAGCAAGTCAGAAAGGGGCTTATGTTTGGTTTTTTTTTGGCCTATTGAGTTAGGAATAATTTAGCCGTTATGGCTTCAATCACCCAAAAAAAAAAAAATCATTTTTAAGAAAAATCTATTGGTGATCCATATCCCCCGAAATCTATTCGCTTGTTTTTTTCCATTTCAGAGATTTTCTGAAAATCATTCTATAACTTTTTGAGTTATGTTGCTCAGAAACAGACCAATGCTGGCGAAAGCATGACTGCTGCCTTTGCAGGGGTAAAAAAATTTAAGAAATACTCATTAATAAAGAATATAAGCATTAAAAAAAAAGAAAATATATACAATCTTATTATATACATTTTATGTCTATAATGTGTACAAATACAGTATATATAAAGTACATGCAGTCAGTTTACAGATACAAGCTTATCTACTTTCTTACAAAGCCTGTCCCGTGCAGGTGGAAAAAAAATATCGAGACGTTTTGTGGGTCCCCTGTGGGCCCTCGTTGTGCCTGATGGGAGGGTGGGGAGGTGAGATGTGGGTCATCGAGGATGCTTTTTGCCCACTTTTTCATGCAGGGTGAATAGATGTCCTCTGTCCTGGGCAGCAGGATAATCCAGCAGGCTTTATACTCACTAACTGCAGGCTCTTCCTCTTCACTACGGTGCATTTTGGCTTGTTTCCCTGCTGGAATTCTCGTCTCCCCCACTGAGTAGTTCCTGCCACGTTTAATTAAAATGAATTACTCTCCCTGTACTTCATCAGCCACCAGACTGCACACACTGTGAGAATAATCTTTTATAACCATCACTGCACCAGTTTATGTATGTAGCTCTGTATCTCGTCCACACATTATTACTACAATGTGTAAATGAGTCTAAACATTTGTTGCACTTTAAACTGCTTTTAAATTTAGTACACTGTACCATCTTCTTTCCTGGGTGGGGTTGTGAGTGCAGCAGCCTAAGGAGAGAAGCCCAGACTTCCCTCTCCCCATCCACATCTGCCAGCTCATCGGGAGGGATCCAGAGGCGTTCACAGGCAAGCCGGGAGAGATATAATCCCTCCAGCGAATTGTGGGTCTCCCGCCCCAGAGACATGCCCTGAACTCCTAGATATCTTAAACAAATGCCTGACCCTCATCTACCTCTTCTTAATGTGGAGATGCAGCGGCTCTACTCTGAGTCCCTCCCAGATGATCGAGCTTCTCTCCCTATCTCTAAGGGAAAGCCCAGCAGCCCTGCGGAGCAAACTCATTTCGGCCGCCTGTATTCGCAACCTGTTACATTCAACATATATAACATCTGTATCAAGTTGAGTTTAAAAATGATGTATGTCAGGTTAAATCTGCTTATTTACATAAGAAGTATGTGCATGACAACAGTATTGTGTGGAAACATACATCTTTACTGCTTATTCCGACGAAGGGTCCCAGCAGTCATTGGACGAGATGCAGGGGACAACCTGGACAGGTTGCCAGTCCATCTCAGAGCCCAAACGCAGAGAAAATGTGTTTCATTCTAACGGTCTTCGCTAAAATGGAAGATTTGTGTCAGATCCCCATATATATTTGAAAGAAACCCAAAAGCCAAGATGCGTCTTAAAGGACTGTCCCATTTAAAATACTCAGGTTTTATGCCGCCTTAGTCCCAAGAGCTGAAATATTTCTCTCATTTTTTTCATTTTCTGCCGTCTGTCATGTCTCTTTCAGTCCCACCAGCAAGTGAACACACGTCTGCACAGGCGTTTTCATGCCTGGCTGGACGCCTGGGCCAAGGAGCACGTGACAAGCGAAATGGCTGCCGACAACCACAAATGGCTGATTGGAGACGGACAAGAGGGACTGTTGTCCTGCACCACCACTTGCTTTCCAGAGGTTCTCCATTATCTCAACATTAACAAGTACCGGGTGAAGTATAGGACACTGTAGCACATGTCAGCTGCGAGGGATGAATTCTCCAACGTTCCGTTAACTCCATTCAGTTGCCAAAATATTTTGGGTTGTCCAGCCACCATTTACATGTGGGGAGGGGGGCTGTTCACTTTTCTGACATGACTGAAGAACTGATCTCTCTGAAGTTTTGCATGTGTTGATGTCTTTATGTCCAGAAAAGCCAACCCTCTGTAGTGCAATTCACCTGTCGAACAAGAATTCTTCTTAAGATTCTTCTTAACTCAAAGCTTGTTTTTCTTTTTTTTAACTCATCATTTTAAAGAAAAACAAAACAAAACCTCAATAATTCTTTCTAGGCAACAAGAACAAGTACGTGTTTTTAGATGAATGTACTTGGACATGGGGCATAATGTGGCTTCCAGCTGTAAACTTGTATAGCCGTGAATGTTTTCCCTGTTTGTAAAGGTGCGTCAGTGCACTTATACATACAAAATATGTATTTTACATCTTTGCTTGGCATTAGTACAGTGCCAGCTATGTGTATGGACTACAATAATTTATAACTGCCCAAACACTTTGTATATATGTTGTTAATATCTAGATGCTTTTTCCCCTTAACGGGGGGTCATTGATGTGTAGCGTTCATTAACACATGTAGGGTCAATCTTTAGCTAGAAGCTGCTAAGAATTTTATTAAGAAAAAGAAAACTTTTACCTTATTTTTTATTTAACCAAAGGCATTTTTTTTTTATTTATGGTCTGTTAAAAGTGCTGTCTCTGTTCAGTAGGAAAGTTGCTCATTTTGTATGTTTCTGGACTCTTTCTGTGCATTTCAGCCTTCAGTCACCAGGCGTCAGTAACCACATGTGATTTGAAGATGAACTGAATGTAGCTCAGTAACTACGTATATATTTTTTCTTATGAAATGACAGTGTACTCTGTTTTCAGAGTACGGAAGTCTTAAAGAGTATGTTCAACTTTTTCTCATATTTGCGACGGGATTAGAATCTGCATGACAGGTTCATTGGTATGTCCAGCATCACTCATGAACTCTACAGGAGTAGTGCTAAATTTTTATGGCAAACAGTTTAAAACAACAAAAAAAGAGCAATAATTTCTACAGTCGCAGTTTATCAGTTTGTATTCCTGCCAGAATACAAATGTGAATGTCGTATGCCCTTAAAAGAGGGATGTAAACAAAAGATCTTTTTTTAAAAGGCCTTTTCCTTTTATGTAGTTTAATAAAAGTGGAATTGGCCCTTTATATATTGTATGTAAGATTAAGTGGAAGATAGAAATCCGTCATACTAAAAGCTGGACAGCTCACATGAGCGAGTCTTATTGATTAATTCATGCGTGAACTGTAAGCCGAATGGAGGCAGGTTAAGATGCTGCCTCATAAAATGTCCATCTTGTTGAGCTCTACTGAAGGCTAACGTCAGTAACACAACCATAACCAGACAATCTTTAATATTTGGCTTTTTATTTTTATATTTACTTGTTTTAATATAGAATAAGACAGGAAGTGCTGGAGGAGCTGATTGTACATACAGACATTGTTTGTACCCAGTTTAACGTGTCACTTCTCTTGACTTTTACAATGTTGTACATGAGTGTTAGTATGGTGTTTGGCATTAAACTATCCTTTGAGTAGACACAAACTCATTTCATTTCTTGCTTTTATTATTAGTCTCTTGTGTCTGAACTTTATTTTAATTTTTTGAGATTCTGTACAAATAACAAAATGGTTACAATTAAATTCCAAAACAAAGTTTGAACAGATTATTGGCGAGGTTAAGAGACCATTCCAGCTCTTGACAGGTTTGCTGCTGCAGGAAGGTTTCGTTTGCAAAGATCTGCTTTCCTGCTAATCTCGTACGTAGATCCTTGTGCAGATCACATCATCGGCTCCAAAGATCTGAAAGGAAACGGGCAAATTACATACAGTTACTCTTCAGTTGCGTCTTGTTGACATGTTTTATCATTGTAAAGTACACATTGTCTATGTAAGTGTACAGGAAGCAAAGGAAAACATTTTTCTTGCTATTTTTGTGGAAACTCACCCTATACACTGGTTTTTCAAAGCTTTATTAAATTTCCTTCCACCTGTGATTGAGAACATGTGTGTGTATGTGTGTATATATATATATATATATATATAGTAATGTAGTGTGACACGTTAATGAGATTCTGTCCAGTTAAGTTGATCTCCTTTCTGGTTTGGGTTTTGTAGCCCCAAACAAAATGAGGCTGATTTACTTTGTTGGTGTCACTGAGCCCAGAGATTTGTGGGAGTCCTGGTGGGCAGAGTGAAAAGCAGTAACTGCAGCTCCACACTTGATCATTATCTGGAGCAATGCTGTGTGGCAGGAGGAGGGAAACGGACAGGAACTGTGAATAATGGAGATGCAATGACTCCATCTGGCAAACGGTGAGATGCTGCAGGACACGTTAAATGGGGGTATCACCAGGGTCCATTGTTATAACTCTGCAGCATGATCAATGAAGGCATGGAGCTGGACCCCAGGCGGCATCACAGCCACACAATTTCACCTGGCTCATCATGAAGGAAATAATGCAGGACTGCATTTGTCTTTTAAAAATCAATAGTTGATTTGAAATGTGAAATGAGGGCATGGAGTTCCCAGACATTTATCCTCGTACTGTTTTTACTCAAGACTTCCTGGATGAATACTCGTTATAATCCATCCAATTAGATCGCAGGGAGGGCAGTGAGTCACCACATGGTGTCGTCTTTAAGCAGCACGTACATCCATCTAGTCACTCTACGCCTTGTTTCCTCGTTTTAAAAGCCGTATTTTCACACGAGGGATTTTCAGCAGATGCAAAGCAAAAACTCGCAGTACTGCAGATCTAAATTTTTTAAGAGTTTTAAGCTGCTCCCCTGAATCTGTGACGTTTTATTATTTGGAGTTGAGCTTATCTTGCGAAATTGTTTTCAGACCACAAATCTGACAGCATTTTTCTGTAATGTTACCCTGCAGGGACTTCATAGTATATTAATGCTGTTAATTGACTTGGTGTGGGATGTTATGCTTTGTCAGTAAAACGTCTTTTACAATAAAGAACGGGGAAAAGAAAAGCAAGAATTTATTTTTGCAATTAGGAAACTGAAGTTATTATTAGATTATTGCCTTTTTGTTGATCTAGAATTGTAATTAATTTGCTGCCAGTGAGTCTTGTGGAAATAATTTCCTCCTCAGATGATCTGAACAGCTGGAGGTGTCGAGGATCTGACCCCTCCCTTCTTCCTCAGTGGTAAAAGTCTTTTTTCCCTTCTATGATGCGTTCCCACATGCCTATCAGCTTACAGTCTGTCACCCCAACATGAACAGGCGCACACACCCTCGACTTGAACAGAAACAGATTTTGGAAAGCTCAAAGCTTTTGTTTCATGTTTTAAAACCTACATTCGGTTCAAATGAAGCCCCTCCCGTATGATGTCCCGTCAGTCAGTAAAGAGATATTCATCTAAGTCAAACTCGACAAAGCTTTTTTTTCCATCTGGCCAGTAAACGCAGACCAGATGTTTACAGGTTTACTGCAGAGATTTCTCTCTTTCTATTTTCCCCCTTTGTCCTGGAAGCAAACGTTTTTTTTTATTAATACAAGACCATGAGATGCTGTGTGAAATGCAAAGATAAACATATGGCAAAGGAGTTTATTTCTTTTGAAAACCTGGAAAATGTTTAGCAGAAAACATGTTCTGGCCTTTTTTTTAAAAAAGGAAAAAAGGGAAATTATTATATCTTCCATCTAATATCCACACTCACCCAGAGAAAGGAACTAAATGGGTAGAAGCTTGCATTGTCCACAGGAGTTACGCGCATTTACTATAGTAGCGGAAGAAAAATTCTGTTTATAACAAATGTGCCCCTAAATACCAAAAGCCAGATATATCTGTAGCATTTAAACTGCAGAAGCCAGTTTTCCTCATGCATCTCCGTTTCCACCTCAGGAAGCAGAACAGATTTTCCGAGGAGTAGCAGAACTATTCAGTATTCACCCTGTTTTATTTCCTTCTGTCTGAAATTTACTGGTTTAATATCTACAAAAGTTTATCAAACTGTTCACCGCAAGCAGAGATGTCACAAGTTTCAAACTGATATTTACTGATGGTGATTTTTAAAAACGTTTCACAGCCGCCGTACAATAAAGCACAAAAGAAAACTCTGAAATTCTATCAAAGTTTAACAAAAAGATTTTAAGCCTATAAAGCAGAAAAAAGAACTTTCTGGTTTTACTGTAGACCCAACTGGGCAGTGTCCACGTTTAGAACAGCGATGAAGAGGAGCAGTAACCGTCTTTTGCACAATTTGCCTTGCAACTCAGACTTAGTGGAAATAATTATTTTGCTCCTGGGAAAAACAGCCCCAACCATTAAGTAGCAGCTGATGGTGATAAAACTATAAATATAAATAAATTCTGTATGAATAAGCTCAAAATATTCACATTTGAGAGACTTTTCTTTCTTTTGCCAGTTGAAAAATGACAGCAGCTGTTTTAATGATCACTAATCAAAAGCTTGTAAGAATATTGAGACTGTATCTTGGCACGCAGCGAAGACTCCTGAAAGTCACAGTTTCCAGTTCGCATCTGCAGTTAAATCTGTATCAATCTGCATCAAGCTTCTCTGTGTAATTTTTAAACTGTGCTTTTCATGCAGACTAAACTTGCAAGACGTCGTGATTTATGAGGTGAAGAGGTGCAAGCAGGTGGATTCTGCCACTGAGTCACACAATGTTTCTGTAATGAGACAGCTGGGGATCTGCAGGCTGCATGTCTATTGTAGATACGAAGGAGAAATAGTTTTTCTCCTAAAATCATTGCCAAGAATGTCTTTTTTCCATAATATTGAGCGATCCGTTAAAACCAGTTGTTTTCACTGCCATCCGGAGTGTTGCTATAGCCGTTCTCTCTGTTTGCTTCCTGGCAGATAGATCAGTGGAAACACTGTCGATAAAGATCTGATTTCCAAATCTGACACTTCATCCCACTTTGCAAAACATCCAAACATCTGTTGAGAGTCCCATCGTTTTGTGAGAAATCCATGAGAGAACTGTTTAGGAGTTATGTAGAAGCAAACAAAGAAGCTTGAAGCCCTCCACTGCGGGTCTGCAGCTGCATGCAACACCCTTCCTTATCTTCACCAAATCCCTAATTACAGTCAGACTTGAACACTCACCAGGATGAGTTCTTTCCCTTTCAGTTCTCTGCTCCAGAAGGTCTTGGGGCCATTCCCACTCACCAGAGTCTGTTTGCAGTAGATCTTGTTTTCATTCTCCCACGTTGCCAGACTCTGCGGAACAGCCACAATTCAGCAAAGTTTCTTATATTTACCCACTAAGTTTCCCTTCATATAAAACAAAGTGCTGACAAGTTTTGTTATTGATTGTCTCATAAAAGGCAGTTTGGAAATCTCGTGCTGGGACGCCAATTCAACAACCTTTTGTTTCAGTCCTGGTCAGTTTGTAGAGAGCTGGGTCATGTTTGTGGTTTTACTGCATGGCGATGGAGGATGATGCACACAGGTGCTAATTATATCCCCAAACAGGAGCGTTGGGGATAGTATGGTTTCACCCCAAACGCCACCAGCAGATATCCTTCGTGTGAGCACGATAACTCACTTTTACAATTGGATTTTGATACTCAGTGTATCTGTTTAGGTACACTGGGGACACAAGGGGACGATCTGACTTAAATTTCACGATTTTGGGATTTTTGGTTTCCCATCAGGTGGCCCTCCATGTAGCTTTTAGCCGTTAACCAGCTCACATCTGGACATAGCCTTAAAAAAAACTACACCAAAGCACAAAAAAGTAACATTTTTGGCTATATTGCTGGAACTATTTGTCTCATTGACCTGAAATCAAGTGTAAATAAAAGGTCATGACCTAAGGATTCATTTCGTTCTGACGTCATACCGGGCTGGTTCAAAGTTTCAACACCAGGTGAAGCTTTGTGACTGAACATGTGCAGCTTTATATTATTGTAGTGTGTCTATTAGAGGACTGGGGAACAGGAGAATCAGGGATATACCCCTAACCGACGCTTCCGAAGACATAGGCCTCGTTAAAGTTAGTAAATTCTAACAAATTCATTCAGTTACCTTACACTTTCTGCCGTCCACCGTCTCCTCATTAAACTCCTCACCAATGAGGAAGTTGATCTCGGTGGTGCGGACCGTGGTGGATGTCTTTATGTAGAATTGGTCACCATTTTGTTTGATCTCCACGTGTGGTTTAGAAGCAGCCGCCACTGCAACCTTTCTCAACATGGCGTTCACACCTGGGATCACACACAAGGCTCGCTGTGAGCTCACAGTACAAGTATTAAACCCGATGATTGTACAGAGGAGGAGAGGCTACACATCTTCCCCAGACGTGACTTTTCAGCTACACCTGTCATCACTTTGCATCGTTTGACACAGAGCTGTGTCATCTTACATTTTTTCACCTGGCTCCGGCGCCAGGAAGGTGTCAAACCCCAGGTCATAACTCAAACCTGGAACATGACTTCTTAACCTGAGGAGTTAAAAATCGTCAGTCCCAAAATGCATCACTTTCAAGCTGACAGGATGTTTGTTCTCACACACACACACACACACACACACAAGGTGATGAGTGGGAAGAATGTTGATGCAGTTCATATAACTATCATGTGGTGATAAATTTTGTTCTCCAGATGAGTAGAAAAACTATTAATCCGCTGTTATACAGTTACTGTGCAAACTTCAACATGCATGTGAATTACATCTAAACTAAAAAAAACTAAACCAAACAAAAACAAAGAAATGTATTTAGAATGTATTTAAAAAAGCTCCTTGTAGCCATTAGTTGAAAGTGTTCTCGGTCATGTTGCCTACTCATCCTCATGTTTACATTTAATTTTTGCACTTGAAACTGTTGTAAATGATGCAGAAAATAAATACTTGCGCTGCAAAAACTAAAATCTAAGTAAGATTAAACATTTCAAATCAAGGACACATATGCTTATTTTTTAAGTATAAGATAATTATTCTTACTTAGTAGGTTTTTTAAAGTTTTTTTTATTTGTTTTAGGAATTCTTGACAGGTTAATGTTCCTTGAAATAAGATAAAATTTCTTGTTCTGTTGGGAGATAATTTATCTTATTTCTAGGAAAAGTAACCTAATTTTTCTAGGTTTTTTTCTTGTTTTTTAAAGCCAGTTTTTGCAGTGTGGCAGACATAATTCTGTTCATTCGCTGCATGAGCAGAAAGTAAAAGCGAAAGGCCTCACCCAAAGCTTTGAGCAACTCGTCGAAATTCTCGCTGCTTTTTATTTTCCAGGAACCTGTAAAATTTGCCATTTTTCTTGCACAGTTTTGAATGTGGCCGACGCCTCCTGCCCTCTGTCTCCTCCGCTGCTTTCTTCAGGCTCTTTCTCTCCGTCCGTCCATCTCCGTTTTGTGCTCCCTCCCATCCTCCCTCTCTCCTCCCTGTGTGTAATGATCCAACACAGCAGACCAACCCCCCCCCCTCCATCTCTCCCCCCACATGCACATTTACGGACATCTACACACACTTCTGTTCTTTTTTTAATGTCTGTAAAATACTGTGAGGTTGGAGGGTTTGACCTTAGTGGAGTTTTATGGAAATAAATTAATATTCAGGGGTTTTTTTCTTAATTTCTCCCAGCTGATGATAAATCCTGATGCTAAACTTGATATAGTCTTTCAGGATTGTATAATACTATTGAATTAATGTGAAGTTCCAAAATAATTGTTTTATTTTTCAGGTTTATGTAAACTCAACTGGTCCAGTTTTCCTGTCTCAGAAGGCCTGCTTCTATGTTTTTATTGAAATAAAAATAAAAAGTAGACATTTATCAAGCTGTTTCTAAGAAAGTCCACGATGCAAACAGGATCATTCTGTTTTTATTTGTAGTCATATGAAACCCATTTGTGTTGTTTCACCTCCATCATGAATAATGTTTTTAAATAGTCCTCCTGCAAATTGAAGCAGTGTTACGAGTTCCTCGTCTCCATAAAACAAGAACCATTCCTAAAAAGTTTCCAGGGGAAAACAAAACAAGGGGCAAAATCGGCTGAGGCTGCAGCATCACGACAAATCACCAGAGCATCTTCCAAAGTTACGGTTGTTATTACAGAAAGTGTTTATGGGAACGCTGTACTGCGTTTTTGGTGTAAATCTCTTGGTCTCGACTGAACTTCGGGACGCATTAAAAACAGGTCTGGTGAGTTGCTTCTCCAGCTTTTATCCACACAGGACTCAAAGTAGCCAAAAAGCCTTTCAGTGTACATGTTAAATAATGATCCGTCATTCTTAAAGCTGTTTGTGCTCTTTTCAGGTCTTCGCTCTCCAATCAGAGGTTTGATCCTTTAGTGCCACTCCGAACTCTCACACAGCTACAGCCATTACACCCCACCAGAATGAGGGGCCCCTCCTCTAACCCGGGCCAAGTCAGATTTGTTCTCTCCCTGATGGCTCCTCATCAATCTCTTTGACAAAGTGCCTTCCAGACACTGCTTGATAATTAATGCATAGAGCAGAGCAGGGAGCACTCTGTCATCCCACCAGGAAGTGTCAGATCCAAGAGGGCCTCTGCCATCCTCACCAGGCCTCCTTGCTTACTTCATTCAACAGTAGATTTGTCCGTTGGTCTTCAGGAGTTTTTCTTCCAAAAGGGTGTGTGTGGTGTGGAGGGAAAGCTGACAGCTGCTGCCATCTGTTGTCTTTTTCATGAAAATGGAGATTTTTTTTTATTATTTCCGTGAGACGCTTTAATTTTCTTAACCTGACTTGAGCCGTTTGTTTTTTCTCCCTCATGTAGTCATTTCTCTGATGATGATGATGGACTCCAAACTTAACATAAAATAATGCATCAGATATATTTTAAAGTAACAATAAGTCACAAAACACTGGATCATCTTTACATTAGACAAAAATTTGTGCTAAATGAGGCTGTTTCATTCTGAAAAATTGCACATGCACTTTGCCAAAACTATCTGGGAAAAATGCTGCTTTTAAACTAAGTGGACTTCCTTCGCTAAATGCTTTCATCTCATTATCCAAGCGGCATAATGAGATGCGACCTTTGGTGCCAGAGCTTCGCCTTCGATGAGATGAATAGACGCCCCGTGGTTATTAGAACATCAAGGCAACACAATCAGATTTACTCCCAGATCCTATCTGCATGAGAAACTCCCAGAGGACCTGACAGGAACACACGTTAGACGTCTCTGTAAATGCTGTAGGATATTTGTGATTTAATAAAATTTTTTACACATGAAACCTGATCAAATCTTTTACCAGACGTTTTCTAGTTTTGAACATGATGGAAATATTAAGAATGAAAAAAAATCTGTTCTCATAAATGTTAAAATTAATTATTACATTTTACCAAGAAAAACAATAAAATGAGCATTTTTCCAATGTGCAACTTAATGGAACTTTTATTTCTTATTGCTAATTTTATTGTACAATTTGAACACATTTTAAAATTGTATTTGATGTGATGACACTCATTTATTTTTACTTAGTTTTTAATATACAAATTAAATACAAATTTCTGCTTGTGGCCTTTACATTATTTAACTAACTGAAGCAGAACGTACCAGTATTGGGTTAAAAGTCAAATAAATAAATGACTATTTTGGTAAAATTAATGCACTTTTTCAAAATGCTATTTCTTAAATCAAAGACAGAAAATCCTGAAATCACAAAATAATCTATTTAAATACAATTCTTAAAAAAAATGTTTTCAGCAATAAAAAGACACCAACAGGACATTTTTTTACAGTTTATATTTTAATGACCTGAAGACGCAATAATATTAGTTAAATTATGTATATTCTGTATTTGTCAGATCAGATCTACAACAGAGGACTGGTCACTCACAAATAAAATCACTTTTAGTGAAAATGACAGCTGTGATTAAAAAGAAAAAAACTGTTGCCAATCCCAATACAGAAGAATATGTTCTCCCCCTATGAGGCCTGCAGCTTTTAGCCGTTCACCAGCTCACATCTGGATGTAGCCTTAAAAAAAACGACAAAGCACTTTCAGGCCTCCAAAGTAGACAAAGCACCGCCACTTTCCATCTTTCTGTGTGCACAGACGTGACATATGATGTCGCACGTAAAAATATGACTTCTACAAAATGAGATTCTGAACAATAAAAATATTTTTTCTGCAATAAATCATCTTTCCTAAAAAGCATTTAAAACACTCATACAAAAGCAAATGTGATGAAACCACAATACTCAAAGCTTCCACAAAAGGAAAAGATAATCGGCAATGCGACACAAAGTCTGAACACTTCTGTGGTCCCCAAAACACCTGAAGAAAAGCTACAGCACACAAACAAATAAGTTAGGTACAGTGAGCTTATTTCAGGACATGTTATTCACACGAAGAGGAAATATTCAATCATATTTAGTGCAGAAAAGGATCAAACATTACTGCACTCAGACAAGGAAACAGTGTTTGTTCTGCATACCGCTCGGAAGTCACAGCGGCCTTGCAGGTTTCAACAAGGACTCCAGCTTGATGGAAATATTTTAAATGACACCTTTTTGTTAGTTACCGACACACAATATCAGCCATTTATTAGCCAGCATGATCACTGCAATATTTTATACAGGAATAAAACTGCAAACTAGTATGTCAGACAAATGTGGAGAAATATTTCATGTGAAATGTTTTGTGGAATTTGTGCCAAACAGGAAAAGTTCAAATCCACATGAAAACCTATAAGTTACAAATTCCCCTTCTGGCTTTTCTATTTACTGTCATTAAAAAACAAAGTTGGCAACATTTTTTTTAATAAAAATAAAAGGCTGTGACAAAAGCCAGTTATGTGAACAGAAAAGCTTTCTCTGAATGCTGATCAAAACATCTCTTCCACTTGTCTCCCAACACGGACGTGCCGGGTCATAACTGGGAACAAGCAACATGTCTACTGTTGTTACAACAACACTGCTCAACCGCTTTGCTTTTGCAACAAACAGCAACAACTCTGTTAATCAGGCTGGAAATTTTCATCACCACTTAATTTGTTAATAATAAATTAGCCTGAATGGTTGAATAAAAGGTTTAAACTTGTGGATTTAGTGTTTTTAATGTTGTTCCCACATGATGTTATTGAGACAAACTCTTCTTTCATCCAGTACTTCAACAGGGAGCTGAGGGATAAAAATGGCACATGGTCCATACACTGACTGTCCAGTTCTCTTCTTACCAGTGTCTTGAATCCACCAGCTCAGGGCGCAAACTCAGTTTTTTCAGTGTTTCATAGCCCACCACCATGACGATAGCGGTGGGTGTAGATGAAATGATGCGTGCCGATAATCCTTTGGTCAGTCCCCAGAAGCCCTCCTCTTTGATCAGCTGCCTGAACGTTTCGATGACAGAGGTCCTCCCTTCAACCTGAACGCACACATTTAAAGGATAGTTATGAACAGAAACCACAATCCAGTCCAGCTTAGGTTAATACTGGCTGATACATTTGTTAAATTATAATAATTTTCTGCTATGTTGGCAGAAACGATCAAGCAACCTCAGCTTCTTTGATTCAAATAACTGTTTAAGTGAAATCTGCTTCACACATCTGGCTCTACATTTGCCTTTTTCAAACAAGGCTGAAGTCAGGTGCCATCAAGATGCCATTCATGACTGAACTTCTTATATCTGATGATAATAATTATAATAATAATAAACCATTTTGTTAACTTGAATTTTTTAACTAATTGGTTTTCATAACAGAAGCTTTGCCATCACAGAGTAATGACATAATTAAATAGCAGTCTTGATATAATTATATAAATATTTCAAGTAAAGTTTTGTTCAGCTTTCATATAAAAATAATTGATTTTAAGTCTTCTTTCTGTTCCTGTGGCCGGGTGACCTGATCTCAACTTTGCACTGCAGTCTAATAATTTTCCAGAAGGCTTACATGTGAGAAGCAAACGTCTAACAAGTAGAAAATGTGCATGTTGAAACTTTCACACAATCTCCGCCAATGTTCCTACATGACACAACTTGAACTAGACGGGATAAGCTTCCCAAACATGTTGATGTGCAAATTACAGAAGTGTGATGCAGCAACTTCATGCACACAAAGATAATTATTTATTGTTCTATTATAGCATTATTTTATTTTTTTTAAAAAACAGATTCAACTTAAAATAATGGACGGTGTTCAATAAATTTAAATGCATGATAAAGTTCATGCATTTTATTTATCCTGTGATATTAGACATGTATGAACATTGCTTGCTACCTGTACTCTGGCTCTGACCACATCCATTGGGTTGGTTACAGTTGAGGCAGTAGCAGCAGCTAGAGGTCCAGCCATGGCTTGAAGGACCAGATGAGGGCAGTCACTGGGAGCCAGTTTGGAGAGTTGCTCTGTTGAAATATATAGAAACACTTTATCATTACACACTAAGAACAGAAAAACATCATTTTCACCAATGACATGCTGAAACATCATGAACACAGAATACTTGATAAGATATGGTCAAAAAGAACACAAAGGCCTTTGAAGGCAGAGCTCATTGTGCCGTAACATTTAGTATCTGTTTCTTTTTTCACTCAAAAACCCTGACGGAGCTCTGATGTGACTTTTTCCTTTTGCTGATTTGTCATTTAGAAAAGTACAATTGAAAATATTCAGATATATTCACAACTCCTTTTTATTGCCTTTGTTATATGAATGTTTATTTCTGTACTAGATGGTTTGAATTATGAGTACACTACAAAACCCCCATGGTAAAAAAAAATAAAAGCTCATAGTTTAAAAAACATATTCCAGTTACTTACCAGCATAGAAGTGATAGAAAGGCCACCAGACTGCACTGTTTGGGATGTAAGTGAGCAAAGAAGCCACGTATCCTCTGTAAAAGCCCCGGAAACCATCTGCAGCAAAAATCTGAGCAATAATGTTCCTGGTTTGGCCGATCATTTTTTTAGGCTTTCCAGACTCGGAACTAGAACTGAGACGAAAGCGTGTGAGGTGCTGCCCTTGGCCCTGCATCATCAGCTGCTGAGACACAACATCGATGGGGACGGTGATGCTCTGAGCAACCAGGGAAGCCGAGCCGCCTGCCACCAGCGATTTGACCGTATTGTCTTCAGAATACTGGGAAACATACTTCCTCACCAGCTCGTAGGTGGTTATGTACGCCTGGCCTGAGATGAGTGTGAAGGTGTTAACCATGAAGCCGCGATACAGGCCTCGTATACCCTCTGCCCGCAAGATCTTGAAGAAGGCATCAAAGGTGCCACTGTAGAGCGATTTCCCCCTTTGTACTTGCAGCCGAGTACGGATCAGTGTGGCGGGGTAGACGGTGGCCCGAATACTCATCGTCATGAACACCCCGAAGGAGTAAAACTTCCTTTTATCAAGGTCCTCCCACTCAATGATCTGGATATTTCTTTTCTGCTGCATCCCGCCAGCTGAAGATGCCTCCTCATCAGACTGATACCTGCCTGTGATCATAAACAACAAAACAGTTAATAAAGGCATTTCAGCCTCCTAATGAAGGATGTTCTTTACTTGCCATTTTATTTATGAATATTGCCTGAAATTGCAATGTGGAGAAGTCATTTTAACAGCAAGAAATAGCATATTGTTGAGATAAGATATATTTTTAATTACATTCTAACCACCAATGTGCCAAATATTACTGTGTATTAAGTTTTTGTCTGCATCTGATCATAATTACCTCTTAAAAGCATTGTATTTTATATTCATTGTGCAATGACACTTGTTGGATAATGGTACATTTTAGTGGTTGGTCTGATTTGTTGTGTTAAAACAGGAACACTCAATAACACAAAGCTAGCTAAACCACTACTTGTATTCGGTCAGTAATGTTTCACTTATCACCAGTTACTTGCAAAAGTTAGTTCAAAGGTCAAGCTACATGAACAGACAGCTAGCATCGCAGAGCTCAAGAAACCAGACAAAATCAGCTTGGTATTTATTACCGTGTTACTATAATAACGGCATTTTCTGATCAGTCCTCTATAACTAATAATATTATATTAGGCTGTAACTAACTGACTTAGAAGTCGAAGGACACGGTGTACACTAGCCTAGCTAGTGATGTTTATACTTTAACCAATAATAATTATTTCAAAAATCAAACCAAGTAAGTCAAACAACTGCAAAACAACGTGTTTTCTAAAAACTACTAGGTGTCACCTGGCGGATATGTTCATGTAGCACGTTAAACTGTGTTTGATGACACTGCGCTAGCTTGAGATAAATACAATTAGCATATTAAAAAACAAACTACATTGACATGTACCTACCTCTTTGGACAGATCTCTATTCTATTGTCATTTCCTCGTTGTAATTTGGACAGGACGCCTAATATTTAGAGATGCAGTAAACTTTGTAATTCAAAGTAGCGTCGTGAAACTGCAATAACCTCCTCGCTGGGTCGGCTAACTAACAGAGATCGTCCTGTTCCCATTCAAACGCCATGCTGCTCAATCAGCCAATCACGTGCAGCATTTCTTCTTCTTCTGTTTTTATTTGTGCATACCTGACCTTTACTTCTCTCGCCAGGACAAGAGGGAAAATTACAGCTTGGTAATGTTTTCCCACTAGCAAATGGCCATTTAGTTTTAGAAAGGTAAGGAAGTTGAAAAGCTTATTTTACTTCCGGAACATGTTCAGTACTTGTTTTATAAAAAGGTCCAGTGTTGTATGTGTTGTCTGGTGCTGCCGTTTACGTTTGAATCCGTGGTTTGAATGAAACTTCTTTTAATTTCTCAATAAATATTCATGAGTTTAAAATGTACAACAAAAGCATAAATTCAAATATAAGGAGCGTTTCTTTATCAAGGCATATTTTAAACACAGTTGTCAAAGACAAGCACGTGTCCTGATTTGATACCACTATGTATCTTATGGAGCTTAGCTGCTTTGCTAAGTTTACAACAACCACACTACTAACGGAAAATAAGAAAATTCGGAAGAAAAAGCTTGAACAAAGAGATGTAGATGTATTTCCTACATGATCCCTCTGACATGATGCGTGTTGTGAAAATTATGGCCTTAACAAATTAACTTTATTTATCTTTTAGAACGCGTTGTTTGGATGTAAAAAGGTTTCCTTATGGGGTAATTGGACGGCGTATCGGTCCGCCTACAGACAGGTGGCGCTGTTGAGCGCTGAACATACACTTTGAACAGGACACCGGTGTGTGCGAGGAACAGTACACTGAAAACAATCTTCCCAACCTGAAGGAAAGTACGTAAACTCATGCTATTTTGACTTAAGGAATATATATATTAGTTCTTCTTTATGTGCTCTTATGTCTTTTTGACATCAAAGCTTAAGTTTCTCACGTACAAAAAAAAGACTCCGTATGAACTAGCTAGATAGCAGGCTAGCTAGCATACTGCGATACTGCAAATTCATGGTGCTGCAGTTAGCTACAACAGTTAGCTGTCAGTGGATAATCACTGAATTTTATGTTATATTTACCTTCAATTTAGTTTAAAAATGCAAAGAGTGGTAAGCATATTTTTGTTATGCTCATACTGGCCATTTCTGACTTAGTTAATTTTAATGGGTTTTTTGTTTTGTTTTTAGGATATACCCGCTGACGTGAGAAAATGGTACGTGGCTTTTATTTCAAACTCCTAATTTTACTTATGATTTGTTTCCTTTTAGCTCAATAATGTTGCCTATTTTTATTTTCATCATACTGTTGCTGTTTAGTCTCGCAGATATGATTCCCGGACAACTATATTTTCTCCTGAAGGTAAGTGACTGATTATCAAATATTGCATCATTAAACTCAAGGTGTCGTTAATTATACAGTGGTTTACATAGATTACAGATGGATTAAAAAAATCTGTTGTAAATATTGCTTTTGTATGTATGTATGTATATATATATATATATATATATATATATATATATATATATATATATATATCGCCCCATCTTGTCCCCCCCTATCCAAAAAACACCCCCCCAAACAACACAAA
>JBAMHX010000001.1:6493591-6505876 GCA_037177515.1 Pseudomugil tenellus
GTGTGGAGGTTTTGTTTGGTGTGATATATATATATATATATATATATATATATATATATATATATATATATATATATATATATATATAATGCAAAAACATAATGTTGTAAATCATGTAAACACGTGACTATAATTTACAGGGCGTCTGTATCAAGTGGAATATGCAATGGAAGCCATTGGTCACGCTGGAACATGCCTGGGGATTCTAGCGAATGATGGAGTTCTGTTAGCAGCAGAGAGACGCAACATTCACAAGCTGCTTGATGAAGTTTTCTTCTCAGAGAAGATTTACAAGCTTAATGAGTGAGTGGATTAGATCAGCAGGGGTGATGAATCCAACAATGAATGCATCTCCCTCTGCACAGAAGTTGCCATTATTGAATTTGCTTGTGTATAAAATTCTGATAAAAATGTGTAACAACAAGGTGCTTCAAACACTGCTCATACAGAAACAGGTTTTTCTGCATAAATATTTTTTTAATTAAAGGTGAAAATAAAAGATCTTAAACAGCTTAATCTAAAAAAAAAAGATGAATTAGAAATGCAAACTGAGTGAACATCTTTACTAGACCACCAATCTTATGAGTCCTGCAGAGCAACAGATAAAACAGTCACAGACATTGCATGTGTGTTTTTATGCACTAATCTCTGGACTGATTACTGAGTAAATGAACATGCTTTTGGGGAATTGGGGGTTTGCTTACTGATGCTAACATGTTTTAATCAAAATCAGTGTTACCACTCAGTCGTGTGGTTGTGTTGCACCTTCGCAGCTGATGCGGCAACACTAGTCAACAGGAGTGGTTGAATCAGGTGTGAAGGTGCGTTTCTGACGCATCCCAGAAGCGCTTTTGCTCTCCGCTTCTCGTCTGTTCTGTTTTTGCTGCTTTGAAACCATGCCAGTCTGGAGTAGAGCAGGTTGTTCAGACAGGAAATCAGTTGAGCATAACGAAAGTGGATTTTACCTGTAAAAGACTGCATAGATGTCCGCTTTTACCACTTTTAGCTCTGAAACATCCACATTTCCTCATAATCAGCAGTGGTGACACCAAGCCATGAGGTGAGACGGGGTTTCCCTTCAGAAATCACAGTGGAAAACGTACATTTATCTTGGGAAATAATAGTTTAACCGTTTCAACACCATGCGTACTATAAATAAAGAGCAGGCAGGTGAGACACGGTGGAACTGTGCCTGATCATTTATTTGATGGCGTATCGTTCACTTTAAAGCCTTTTTATAAAGCTTTTTAAGGTGACTTGCACTAACTATGGCACTATGATGCAATCCTCGTGTGAACAGCGACACAGGCGTTCAGCTCTGAAAAACACTCCTGATGGAATCCGGTACCAGGCAGAACCGCACTTCCAAGTTGCCTTCACGTTCAATGGAACCTCAAGATTATCCTCAACATTTCCTGCAGTTAAATACGAGTCATACCTTGGCTGTGAAGATGTGTTTTCTAAACTGACTGAACTCAAGCTAAAGCTTTAGTACTGGCAGAATGCAGACTGTTGTACCCAAACTTTCCTTTTATAGATTTAAGTGAGTTTGGTATCACTGCATTAAACTAGTTCTATTTCTTTAATTTTTTCGGTTAATTTGTTTGTGATCATCCTTTCAGAGACATGGCTTGCAGTGTAGCAGGAATCACATCAGATGCTAATGTCCTGACAAATGAGCTGAGGCTAATTGCACAGAGGTAAGTGTCGAAGGAAGGTTGGACAACCAAGACAGTTGTCCTAATGTCCCCTGCCTTGATTATGCTTTCAGTGTTCCATACTTTATTTTAAATGTTTCATTTAAAACAAAAAGAAAATCTTAATTTAGAGTTTGATTGTAACTTCCTAAAATGTGTAAGCAAGTACTGACCAGTAAGTTTTCCGTAGGTATTTATTGCAGTACCAGGAGCCAATACCATGTGAGCAGCTGGTCACAGCCCTGTGTGATATAAAACAAGCCTACACACAGTTTGGAGGTAAAATGCTCATCAGTCGTTTCGTGTTGCTGAAAGATTTAACTGGATGGATGTACTGCAGTGTGAAAATGTGTCCAGAAACCATTAATTACACTGAAGAGATTTATTTTTTATCCATTATTATGATTTTTGTTGCTGTAGTTTTTTTTTAAAATATTTTTTTAATTTAATAATAAAAAATATTAAATTAACAATTTTATTTAATAATATATATTTTTTAAAAATAATTTATTGATTGATTTTATTATTGCTGTTTGTTTTGACAGGCAAGAGACCATTTGGAGTTTCTCTGCTTTACATGGGCTGGGACAAACATCATGGATTCCAGTTGTACCAGAGCGACCCCAGCGGTAACTATGGAGGCTGGAAGGCAACCTGTATTGGCAACAACAGTGCTGTAAGTGTGAAACAAGTTCAATATAAATAGGTTAGATGAGCTCAACAAATAAAATACTGTGGGAAACAAAAGTATGGACGAATAAATGTATTATATCTTTTAAGCTAATAAAATTCAAAGCAATATTGATCAATATACTCATCTATCATGGTAAATGTTCATAAAAAACTGCGTGTATGATTAAGCTGACTTCTCAACCTCAGGCTGCAGTGTCCATGTTGAAGCAGGACTACAAAGAAGGAGAGATGAGCCTCTCTTCTGCTCTGGCATTGGCCGTTAAAGTCCTCAACAAAACAATGGATGTCAGCAAGCTCTCGGCAGAGAAAGGTAAGATTCAGAGCAATTCAGCAGTAGGGAGTAGTGTGTGAAAGATAAAACAATTTATATTCATCAGCACTTAACTTATTTACTTCTTGCTTAAAATGTGCAGCAGCTCTCTGTAAACTGTGACTCATTTATTTTGCTGCTTCTTTCAGTGGAAATTGCCACCTTGACACGGGAAAATGGAAAAACAAACATTAAGGTGCTGAAACAGAAGGAGGTGGAGGAGCTCATCAAGCGGCACGAGGCCGAGGAGGCCAAGGCTGAAAAAGACAAAAAGGAGAAGGAGCAGAAAGAGAAGGACAAATAAGAAAAAACCTTTTTTCCCACCTTTTTCATAAAATCCTGTATTGTTTTGTCTTTTTCAATAAACGCTTCCAAGCCAGCGGCCGTGGTCTGTGAATGCAGCACCGATATGTTATGAAACTGTAATATCTTTTTAGATATATTATTTTTGAGAATGGTTTTAGTTTGATCAAGCTAAATGCATATTGACTGCAAAGCACAATTTATCTGTTCATTTGTACTATCAACAAAGACAAGTGGAAAGTGCAAAACGATGGCGTCTCGAGTTTTTCTGCTTCATGTGACTTATCGTCCCAATGCCAAGTTTATGCTTTCCTTGTTAATATTCCAGTTTGTGAACTCTTAACTGCACCATAAGGCCATGTGACGAGGATGCATGCTTCTTTTGTACCATGCATAATTTAATGAAATTCATATATAAACTAGAAAAACACTCAGAGTGCGCAGGCGTTCGCCAAGCTTATTATTTTTGTAACAGAAGATCATGTCCTGTATTTTTTTTTGCTAGTAATCTGGGTGTTTTTCTTGAAAATGTTCCTATCTTGCAATGGTAAGGAATCCTTTTCTGTAATCAGACGGTGATCCAGATAAATTCTGTGGAAAACATTACGCCCTTGGCAAAGGTAGATATTTTAAGATCCTTTTGTTTATTTCAGTTGGTCTCTATTAAGGCTGGTATAACGGAAGTTTTAGATTACCAAAGATGAGTCTAGTTCTGAAGTAAAAATGATTAACAAAGTTTATTGAACAAGAAGTAAAACCATCAGAATATGACAAACAGACAAAACACAAATACAGAATTGAAATTGAGGATTTGGTCCAAAGATCTGACAGCAGAAGTCTGGAGCAAATTGTGACCATTCACTTGGGAGCAGCTACATTTAAAGGTTCTGAGTGCGTCACAGGACGCAGACACTGTTGTGTCACCAACAGATAGGAATCACATCCAGATATGAGAAACATGCTGAGTAATCATTTAGGCCTGGTTGTTCTAGGACATAAATGCTAAAAGATTAAATGAGGCATTCTGCCGCGTAATGTGTCATACAACATGATGCTGTGGTCCAGTTTTCTCTCACAAGTGAAATGAATAACACATTGATAAGGTGAATGAAGTAAGATAGGAAATTTCCCATAACACTGGAATCAAAACTCATTTAAATTAAAAACACGTAGAATTTACAATCTGAAATATCTTAAATATTAAATAAGTCAAATTGTCTGCTTTAAAAGCAAAGCCTCAGATATATAATTGTTACATAAATGATCATATTTAGTATTTTAGTTAAGATTAATATAGTTAAAATGATAATTTAAACGGTTTATTTATGCTTTATTCTCCTGAACACTGAGCATAACAAACTAAAAGGATTTTCCATCTTGTTCCAGTATTCACCACTTGGTGGCGATATTGTTCACTGTAAATGGACATTGGTTTGCTTCTGTTCTGTCTGTTGGCTCTTCTGCTTGCTGATAAACAGCATTGATCCATAATCATAATGTTTCATCTCCAATGGAGGGAAGATAAATTATCACAACGAGACATAGCTCAATTATCATTTCATTTAATCAAAATGTTTAGTTTTTTTTTCTATTCAAAGGCTATCTGATCAGTCAAAAATAGCACACAGTCAACCCTCATCAGCTGTGTGTGTAAGTGACATACACACATTTGATGAGTTTTGTTAAGTGAAAGAGCAGGTGGTGAATGTGACAGTACTGTCATATTACACATTTGGATGGTCTTGACTGGAAGGAAACCAGCTGTTGTACCACATGGTCACTTAAAGATAAACAGAATACTTTTATTTTAGCTCATGTTTAAAGAAACTACACATCCGTTCAGGTTTTTTCTTGACTGCAATCCAGATCTTTGTGAATCATCATGATGAAGAATCGGGCAATAGTGGACTGTAGAAGAGAAAGTGGATTGTAAAACATTATTGATTTTTTTAAAAAAATTTTCTTTTTTTCCAAATGATGGGGATTTGAATAAATATATATTTTTAGAGAAACTCTCATCTGTAAATCCTTCAAACTGTCCTTTCCAGTACCCCCTTTTATTGCTTTGATCCATTTCAGAAAACATAGATAATACATTATAGAAAAATCAGAAGTAAATGAGTACTTATTTAAATTAGCATAACAACAAATATGTCATCTATCTGCAGTATTATATTGATTAAAACTAATCAGTGTGTGTACAGTGTGTTCATGTAATATTTAGAATAACCATCAGTTTAGAGAGAATATGTAGGGGTTACATGAAGCCTTCAGGAAGGCTTCAACAAGCATAAAGTAAGAATGGTCATCAAGTATTTTCTTTTCAGCTTTGGACACAAAGTAGAGCTTCGCAGTATTCCTCAGATGCTAACATCAGAATAAATCAGTTACGTGCTGGTCCGGAGCGTTTCGTCAGAAGTCACCCCAGCATTTTCTGAGTGGTTAGCAAAGCCTTTCCTCCATCTTTAGGGTAAATCAGGATGTCTATTTAACTGCACTTATCATTTTATTTGCATTTAGAGCTTATTATAAAATACCAATTTAATTATTAAAAGGTGTAAAAGTGGATATCATCGTGTGAAGTAAGAAACGGCCACTAAGTGGCAGAAAAACATGTCTGCCTCTGTGTAACCAGCTGACAATAATAATACTAAATAAACCACTGAAAACATCATTCCCAGCTAACATTCAGTTAGCAAAGTCTGGAAGCAGCATTCATGGTGTAGCTATTTAACCTAAAAGACTCATGAATAAGAGCCTCTTTTCATATGACGTCCATCTTTCGTTTGGGATCACGCTTGGACTTAAAGTGTAAATCAACAGCGCTACTTCATTTAAAGGGCAGGCTTAGTGAGGTCATGGTGTTCACATGAGCTCTCACAATGTTGAGTGGGAGGATTTTGGCATGTCAGTGACTGGAGCTGCTCATGGGCCTCCCATCCTGAGGCTAAACCTAAAACAGAGATACACAAATGTCCGCTGACCTCCTATCTCTTCACTTTTGTTTTTTTAAACTTTAAGGACCAAAAATTTTTCACCCTAAAAGCAACGTTTCCTCCTGAGGATCTCGCTTTTACGCCTCACACAAATACCGTGACACCATTTTGGGACGAGTTTGTACTGATGTACAAAGGATCACCAGTGTCCACTATGATGGAGCAGATGGGGAGAGCAGGACAATCTGTTGCAGTGTAAACACAGCACCAGAAAAGCACTGGAATGTCTCTGCAGTGGGAGCTGGAGTACGAGGTCAGCTGGAGGCCAAGGCAGGTGGTATACATCAGACTCAAGGCTGACATCTCAGCATTAACTTATCCAAACAAGAGGCAGCCGCTGTGTTATCCTGCGAGTTCTAGAGGAGGAGGAGGAAGGAAGATTGAACATGGAGAAACAGGGGAGTATATAAGGCTGAAGTGGACGGGAACGTAGGGGAGTGGCTGTCCAGTCATCTTACCATCTCTCCCCCAGTACCACAGGGGAAACACAGCAGTTAGCATACGAGGCAAAACATAACATGAGGCTTGTTGTCTTTTTAAAACCCTTGATCGTGATCCCGCAACTGATCCTGAGAGTTCAGCTGCAAATCACTGGCAGCAAGTCCAAAACATGTGTAGCTTACAGGATTACAGCATGTTGGATTAAGACATGGTGTTTATTTATTTTCTCATTTTAATTCAGACTTCTGCTTCTGTTTGTTCCTTCATGCTTCTCCATGTTTTGTATGGCCTTTGAATGCTCCCATTTTTCATCTGGCAGGGACAAAGAGAAGAGCAGCTACTGAAAAATCCAATTATTCTTTGTGCTTTTCTTTCTTTCTTAAATCAGAAAGTAGAGACATGACTACAAATGAGAATTATGCAGCAAAGTTCAAAACTCAGGCACAAATGAGAGAAGACATCTGTTCGCAAAGTGCTCGCGGATTGAGTGTAAACAAGATATTGAAGTGTGTTGCTCCTGCAGTATTTTACTTATGTCTCATATGACAAGTAGGAACAATCTGCACTTAAAACAAACTACGATGGGCGGAAACGAAGTGTTAAACTAGAAAGACTGTTCAATGCACTTTCATTACTTTCTTAAAGTCTTAATGAACCCCTTAATGACATTTATTACGATTCAAGCCAACTTTTAACCAATCAGCAATCAGACTTAAAGCAATGAAACCTACATTTCTGAGTCCTGGGCTTTGGACTTGTTTTGCTTGCATACTGGTATAGATTGTATCATAGCGCTGCAGTTTCTCAGAGCTGAGAGCGCACATTTCACCACTTTACCAGTCTGGCGCACCACATGGCAACTGGATTTTCCATTATGGCTCCACATCACAGACCAGCAACTGAATAGGTAAGTTGACAAGGAAAGGAGTTGAGGAAAGGAATCAAGTGTGAAAATAAATAAACTAGTTGTGAAACCTACCAAATGGTAAAAGGATCACACCATTTACTATTTAGTAATTAAAAGTAACACTCCTTTGTACCCCCAGATGTTTTTTTTCTTAAAGCTCACTGATGACAAGGAGAACTTATACATGTCAATAACAATAATAACTTAAACTGTTGAGTGACAACTGGTTATGCAACACAGTGAAAACTGTTGTAATTTAAACACTCGCAAAGTTGTTATTTTTTGCTGAACGGTGCATAAACATTTGATCAAAAAGCTCTGGACCGGGCAGGAATTTGAATTAATGTGACCAGACGGGTTTAAAATGTTTGTAACTAACAAGAATGATTTCTGTGTGAGATGAATTTATATTTGATGTGATAAAGAGATAACAACTCCCTCAGAACCTCACAATCACATCAAACTACATTTTCATGATCAGTTTAACTGAGAAACCTTAAACAGAAGCTATGTACTATGTTTATCACAGCAAAAGAGATCATTCTGTTCAGTACATATGTTTTATTTGTTTTATACGGACATGGTAGCAAAATGCAGCATATTTCCAGTTTGATGTATTGCAGTGATTAAAATACATTAATAAACTGTTATATAAAAGCATCTTTACAAAAATCTTTTCTCCTATTTGGTTGATAAAGACTTAATGTTACTACAATTTTTTTCTCCACAAAGTAAAAAAGCATCCTAACTGTTTGATATGCCAACTGCTTGATTTATAAGTAAATATGAATATTTTCAATATTTATACATGTAGTGTCATTTAGTAACCTTAACTGCCCCCAGGTGGCTTTCTGCAAAATAAAAATCCAGATGTAACCTCTATATTCCTTTCTGCAGTGTAAAGCTTTCACAAGCAAGCATTTCCCTTCTTCCTGACTGTAATACTCACCATCAAGGTCCTATTTAAAGCCCAGGCCACTCACTGGTGTGTAAAATCCTGACCTTACTGGGAACCAGGAATTAAACAAACTTCTCATCCGTGGAGGTAATTTTGTGAGGGGCCTGAAATCCTCAAGATTACAGACTCGCTGATCTGAAGCAGATCAAGACGGCTCGCCATAAATGGAGCCAAGTTGCAATAAATCATAATTACAAGCCACGCTGCTGATATGTCCTGTTATGGAGAGGTAAATCAATGTATTGTTGCCGCTGGCGCATAATAGCAGGTTTTTGTGGAGCAGTGTTTGTGTTGTCAGATTTTTTTTGGCCTAAATAGTGACGTGGCCTTGAAATAACACTATCTGGTTAGTGTTTAAATCCTTGTGTTGGGTTTAGTTAATAAACTCAACCAAGTCATGTTTTAGGAAAATTGTGATGGTTTTAAACCATTTTGTCGACAAAAATACAGTCAAGCTTTTTTAAGCTACAATCATGTTAGTAGGAAAATGTTTTTCTCATAACTCTGACAAGTTGTGCCTTAAAGATATTAAAATATTTAAATTTTATTATTATTATTGCATTATTTTCTCCGTTTAGGTGAGCTGTTATCATCATTTTCTTTTGATGACTTTACCATTACAACACATCTGTAATTTTAGATATTGCAGATGTGCTAGTTTGTGTCTGCTTCCAGTCATAGCCACTTATCTCAGCTTACCGAATAAGGTCCTTAAGAGGAACTTGCATTGTTTGGAGAGGATATATTAGGCAGGCATGGAAAATTTATTGTCGGCCCCTTCGTCCTCTTCTCAGATTCAGTCATCCTTCCGAAAAACACTTTTACGCACCATGTACACTTGGGGTAACAAACCTTTTAACATTCAGAGTAGATTAGGCAAGATTTTAACATAAAATGCATAATAATTCATGAACATTAATATATTATCTGCTGTTTTGCTGACATTTACAGCAAAGAGGAGCCGCTTCATTGCAGTTAAGCTGAAATCATGTTTCGACCATTGCGATTGGCTAGCTTATGTAAATGCACATGCAATGTAACTAACTAACTCAGCTGAAATGTGTGCTGAGAAAGTGAATAAGATGGGTAAAGAGCAGGATTGTACTCCCCATGACAGCATTAAATCTTTTCCTTACGTTCATAAAACAGGCCAGCCATTATGTACAGTTACTCCCACCATATTCCCTCTGCATGCTTTTTGGTCTTCCACATCACTGGTTTACAAAGCTGTGGAGAATAAGGCTACATATTCCCCATGCCACGTTAAATACATATGTATGTTGCAGAAAAGTGTCCTCATCATGCTGCCAGGTGAATGGACTCACAGAAGCAGGCATCTTTCATGTTTGATTAGTTATTTGTCATCCACAAAAACATATAAGCTAGAACAATAGAAAAAAAATGAAAAACCTGTAACAACATACATGATCCTGCATGATGTTCAGTTTTAGTGAGATATTGTTACATAAAACTCAAACAGACACAAGACGGCTGCAGCTTGCCATATAATTTCAGATCATTTGTCAGCAGCATATATTTGGAATACTGGTGATGTTTGATGTATTTCATAATAAGTCAAATTCCTGCTGTCTTCGTAAGGATAATTAACTCCTTACCCATCAGCACATCTGTCACGTTTCTTGTAGTTTCTTAGTAAAGTAGGATATTTCCAACAGGTGTTCCCTCCATCTCTTAAAAATCTTTTTTTCCTTGTGACCTTTAGTCACCTTGCCTTGCCTTCTGCAGATGGCCAAACTCTCTGCATGAGTTCCCATCAATGAGACCTTTTGTTTCCCTTAAACAATACACTGATTTATTAAATATAAACATTGATGCCCCATACACACATCTGCTGAGCATAATTTTATGTTTAGACACATTTTATTAAAAAAAACCGTTGAGGCCTGTCTTTTTTTTAATTACAAAATCTGTAAATAAGAAAGAGCAGAAACATTCTTACTATAATCTCACATAAAAAAACAGGGAATCAATCAGAACAATTCTTTATTTTAGCCCCGTACAGTGAATCTGAGCAGATTTGGTTCCTAGATGTGTCTCCGTTCCTCATTCAGTACTTAGGTTTTATGAATTTTATGCATGTAGACAGAAAATCATGACATCACCAGCTCTCACCGAAGTTGCTCAGTAAAAGTTGGAGAAGTTTTGGCCCATGCCTACATCTATTGTCTCATCTGGAGCGTCTTCCATTGGCCCCTTTAGATAAAACTCCCCCAGAAACACACGCTGTTACATTTTTGATAAGAGATGAGTTCTGAAAACAGCGGGTAGCATCTAAATTATGCAGCCGTTTGCATCCTCTTAGGGTCCAAAGTAGAGCTAGGCTGAGTTGTCGAAGGGAACAAGCCATGACAGGTCTGCGTGAGGGGGGGTGGTAACCATGCATTATGAATGGTGCTAAGTACGTCTCAGCTGGAGGAGCTGAGCGGGGGCGATGGAGGGAGGGAGGATAGTGCTAACCTATTGGTCGCCCGTGGGTAATGCACTTTATTTTGTCCCCCAAAACATTCCGTCTGATTCAGTTCTCCCATTACCCCCCCACCTTCCATCACAGCACCTGCCATGGCCCAAAAATGTCCAACTAAAGTACAGAATATCTACTTTCCCCAAATAAAGTCACTTTGCAGAAGAACAGAGCAGAAGGTGGCTAACACAGACTGCATGTCCAGCAGAAAGTGCTCTTTAGATGAGTTTCACTCAGAGAGACTTCAGCAAATATGAGATGTGGTTAAATGCTTAAAGGTCAAACTGTGGTGTGCAGTACCAGTCAAACACTTGGACATCTACTCAGGGCAAAAACATTTGACTGATGCTTCATTTTTGGATTTGGTTGGTTTTAAAGCCCGTCGAGTCCGAGTTCTGACTTCTGGAGGAAGTTTGACCTGAAGACAAAGTCAGCCGTTGCAATAATGTTCACTTTATCTGATTGCAGGATTTCCACCTCTGCACTTCTTCTGATTCTGTTCGATCTCCTGCATTGTAGCAGCAAATTGTCCTTTCTTAATATAATATACCTCCACGTACACCCCAACACTTATATGTCCCACAAAATAGTATTTACTGTAGTGACTTGTACTTATTAATTACATTTAAAGTAAAATCAGTGGTGGAAGTAATGATAAATTCCTTTGAAGGGCTTTTTACACTGGAAACTCTGCGTACTACTTGAGCGCGTGCTGATTCGGATGGTGCGTCAGTAAAACTTCTTTCTTTGCAAAAGTTGAGTAGTTAATGTGTACATTAATCAACAGGTTTGTCTTTGTGTTTAGGATGAGAGATCATAAAGCAGTGTTGTAGCTTGTTTGGTTTCATACCGTCAGATGAGGATATTTTTGAGACATCGGACACGTTGTAGTCGCCCTTCAGCACCGCTGACCATTACAGTCATCTGGACAACACCAGAGCAACATATACGTTTTCTTTTTCGTTATTATTTGCCCATTGGTTCTTTATAAATGTGTCCATGTTTTACTAATAGTGTGAAAACTTTACATTTATTTTAGCCTAACTGTGCTATGTGTGGTTCCCACTGTCTTAACATGTGGATGTTTTAGGGAACCTTTTTATAACTTTAAATAATATAAAGACAAAGGACATTAAGTCAATTTTACACATGTTTGACATGCAGTTCATGTAGATTTAGGAAGATATTGACCCAGATTTGCCACTGAACTGGGTTAAAAGCTACAGACATCTACTCATTCACACAATTTTTCATTCAGTTCAACCTCTTTAATTTCCTGACTCAGCTGTATGGACTGAAAGCCTTTATTTACCGGTCAGTATGAATGTATATATAATTTCAGTATTATCAAAATGCTTTTAGGCATGTCCTGTAGAGACACACACTGAGTCATTTATTCCTGTTATTCTACAATATCTATGGCATTTAATAATATTCTTCCTCCTTGTATACAGGGGCTCTTCACTCAAAGGGAAAGTCAATATAACCTAAGACAAAA
>JBAMHX010000001.1:6520898-6534619 GCA_037177515.1 Pseudomugil tenellus
ATATAAAATTTAGTTGGATGTTTATGATAATTTTATATATTATAATATATATATATTATATATATTAAATAATTGTGTTGTTCTGGAGAGTTTTGGAGAAAACCTTTCAGACAAATGTGTTTATTTAGTCTAAGCATGCAGTTCAAACCCACACATAAGTAATAGCATGTCGAATTAAAAGAAGAGCAGCCGCATTGAAAAGAAGCAGTCGATTCGTTCGTCAGCAACATGAAGCTCTAACAAATTGACAACATCCATTTTTATCCCTGGAAATGTAGAATATATGTATATAAGCCACTTGGGTTCAGAAATGCATGTGAAAACAGCAGTGCAGCTATTCTTAGTTCAAATCACTCATGAAGTACAGTGAGAACATGTCCGTCCACTTGTCCCCCTCCTCCTCTTGGCCCTCCAGGCCTGATTGTGTTCCTATACAAAGTCAGGAAACTGTCTGGCCTCTGAGAGCTGCCTTGTTGTGAGGAAACATGCTGCATGTTGGGCTCGTGTCCAGAAGCAGCACAGGCCCATTCTCCAGCCACAGCCCTTCAAAAAGAACAAAAATGCTCAATGTTTCACATGATTATTAGCACTCATGTTCTTTTACAGGATTATATGTGAGGTGGCGTCTATATTTTATTTCAATTCTGTCTTCACAAACAAAATCTGTCCTAATTTATTATTGTTTAATCACAGATACATTAAATAAATGAATGGCTGCAGCTGTTGATCAATTTCTTGCCATTTCAGGTTTTATACTGCTTTTAATTTATAATGTTGAATGTAATGTTACAGAATATGGGACTGAAATCTGCTTTTTTCTGTGTGTAAGCTCTTAATAAAACAACTTTCAAATTTATCAAGCATTATACTCATACAGACAGCTAAAATAACTTAGTTTCCATTAAAACTTGTAAAAATCTACCTTATATTGTCAACAATCCTAGAAATAGTCATAATGAAATAAACCTGTTAATTTTTTTTCCTGGTTAAAAAACCGAAATACTAATTCTAATAATCTTTTTAGACATTTTACAGAAGTATGAGGATTAAAAATATATTTAAGGCACGAAAATTTCAAATTTGTCTACATTTTTACACATTAAATACAATTTCAACATTCAGCTAAATAAAATAAGTTTATTTTAACTAAAAATAATTTATTTTATATTAACATAAGTATAAAAAATAATTTGATCATTTAAAGAAGGATGCAGCCTAATTTCTTTTAAAACACAGACAAGCAAACCGACATAAATGAATCTTACATATTAAATATAAATACTTCAGATTTTTATTTGATCATAAAGATTAAATAAGAGAAAATGTCGGATTTACTTAACGGACTGTTAGAAAAATGATTTAAGCAGAAATTTACTCATTAAATTCCAGCATTATAGTTAAAATTATTTCTAAAATCTTCCTTATATCAGTAGATTTTCTTTCTTTTTAGACTTTCAATATAATTCCATTATTTCTAAGCAGGCTGAAGCTGCGGCTCGTGCGGTCCGCCGCCATTGGCTGAAACGCTGATTTGGCGGCGGAGGGGCCGGTGCATCACCGGGTCCTCCTGCAACAGCTGAGGCGGATCTACCGCTTGATTGCGGCTCACAGCAGACTCCAACATAATTGATGACCTAATTGAAAAGCAGGAGGAGGAGGTGGATGATAGAGGGGGAGGGAGCGGGGGGAGAGAGTCACCCGCCAATGAGAAAAAGTTTACTTGTTCTTCCTCCGCACAGTCCCCACAGCTGAGGGCATTGATGTGAGCGCAGAGGCTTTGGGTTTTTACGCGCACGTCTTCCCCCCCATCTCTCACCCTCACACACGGAGCACAAATCCACCTTCTCACCTTTGGTTTAGCGCGTGCCGTCTTTCTTTTCTTTCATTTTCCTCCTTTTATGGATGATTCTCTCTCGCTGTAGTTCTGCAAAATTCTCCTCGGATACCTCGTCCACACGACCTCACCTCGGCACATCTTCTCTCGCCAAGTCCAGGCGCCACCAGGACTTTCACTGCAGCTTCAGACGCACTTGGGGGAAATATCACAGCACGAGGAAAAACCTGATTCTTTGCGCAGCAGAAGCCGAAGCGACCGTCAACATGAGTCTGAAAGCTGACGCGGAGCCGAGTAACAACGTTTCCATCGAAGAGGAGGTGAGTTTTGCTCCAACTTTTTTCTTTTTTTCTTTTTCTGTTGCGCAGGACTTTGACCCGGTTCTGTTCTGGTGTTGCTTCCGGCCTATTTTCTTGGCGTTTATAAGTTCGGCATGTCTGCTTTTGCGTTTTATTGCGAACTGTGAAGAGAAAATGCGCTTTTTTTCCTGTTAAAAGTGCGCAAATGAAAGAAGGACGTGTTCTTACTGGTCAGACTCCAGTGGACTCTCCAGACCAGTTTGAGCACACAGACCAGTTAAGGAGCGTCTCCTGGAGGTTCATTTCAGTTTTTACCTGCATATATGGACTTGTTCTTTATAATCTCTATTTTTATGTAGGTTCTAGATTAAGGGAAGGTTTAAAGGAGGAAAATTGCTGTTGGGAAATGAAGTGAATCAGCTGATTGGAAAACTTAATTTTTATGTCATCCAGCTGCGACATCTTGCTAAAATGAACATGTCTGTAGTTTCTGTAGCATAAAGGTGACCATACCTCATGTCTCATGTAAATACTTTTCTATTTTTTAATGAGCTGCTTTATGAAGACTTGAGTCTTCTCTCTGTGTGGCCAGCTATATTTCCTCTTTAATGACTCCTCATGGAGAGACACTGAGGGACGCACTGTGTCTTTTGTTCCCATTGTCTTCCAACAAAGACTTTTGTGGCCACTTGACTTCTTCAGCTTGCTTTGAGGCTTTTTTTTCTGTTTGCCTTCTTGTAAAGCAAATGGAGCAGAGAAGCCATTTAAAAGGAAATCTCAAATCCTTTTAAAATAGTCTTAATATTTCTGTTTTCCAGACTGTTTTATTTCAGATTCTGTTTTTTTCTGCATAGCTTAAAGCTTGTGGAGTCATGAGCTGAAGGATGAATTGAAACATCTCCACTGAGTCGGTGTCCCGCTCCGGCTTTCAGTTGCTGCATATGTTGACTTGCAAAAGGGTTGAGTTGCTGCTGTGCGGCACCTGAAAAATGCCGAAGGGCTGACAGGGTTGGGGCCATGGGTCAGAGGAAGGAAATTGTGTCACGCAGTGCGCTGTTGTCCAGCGCTGTTCCTCTGGCAGCTCCATTGTGCTGAGGGCCTCCCCACCGGTTGGGAACTAATGGGCCTCGTTTGTTCCTTCAGCCGATTTGTCCTGCAGATTGTAAAGGCGGGTCCCCGGGTCCTTGAAGGAGAGATCCAACACCATCCTTTTAAGACGAGGTCCATAGTTTTTAGAACATGTTGGATAAACGGAACTAAGTTAGTTTAATATGGAGATTTATTTTACATTTTTCAGTGAGACATGGTCCTTTTTTCTGAATCCAGTTATGTTTATAAATGGATTTTATGCAGTGAATTCCAGCTTATAAGGACTGGACCTGCAAGGTCATTTAATAAGTTTAATCAATTAAAAAAAGAAAAGGAAATGTGGAAAATGTCTTTTTTTAAAAAAAAAAATCTATATTTGGTTGGTTCTTGCTGGATTTTTTTTTTCCTCATTTTCTCCTGATTTTTTTTTTTTTTTTTTTTGCTCATTTTTGAGCATTTTGAGGCTGATAACATGACCAAATAGTTTTTTTCTGAATATATAAAAATCTGTCTGATCCTCAAAGATAAATTCATATGTCCCTTTTCTTACACATCCCACAGTCTCTTTTTTTTTTTAAGTTGACACCCTTGACTGATTATACTGCATGTACAGATCTGCCTGAGACACAGCGAGGTGTTAATACCGATTAAATGCAGTTTTTCTTTGTTTGCAGGTACGAACGCTCTTCGTCAGTGGCCTACCGGTTGATATCAAACCTCGGGAACTTTACCTGCTCTTTAGACCTTTTAAGGCAAGTTATCACATGACTCTAAGGCCGGAAACGGGATGATGTGTCGCTGCAAAGCGGAGTGCGGCTGCTTGGGGTGTTTAATGGAATAAAGCTGTTTTTGTTTTTTGTTTTTTTTACCCTTAAAAAAAATGAAGCGAGTTCAAGTGTTTATGAAATGTATCTACATGTAGTGCTTAAAATGTAATAAGGAAGCTTCTTATGATGCAGTTCTAACAATGCATCTAACATGTTTCACTGCAAGTGATGTGCGGTTAAATCCCAGTGTGCAAATTTGCGTATATGGAAATGAGGCCACATCATTGTTCAGCCATTTCTGTTTTCCTGCCCACATTCAGGTTCCATAAACACCCCTCCCACTCTTGTCCTAACTAAACAAATTGGAAGTGGTATCCCTCACATGGATGGTCTTGTGGAATGTGTAAATGAGTCGCGATTGGCCAACCAATCCTCTCCATGACCCAGCTCTCCCTCCATGTTGGGAATTTATTTCCTGTCTTTTTATTTGCAGATTGTGAAACTTATTCAGTGTTTTTTTTAGGTGAATTGCATCAGTGTTATGTTTTATTTTCTGCTTCCAGTGTTTGCAGCTCAAGCTAATCTGATTAAGTACATTTTTCTTTATACGCATCCAAAGAAAAACTTCTGTTTAGTTTCCTAAGGAGGTGGATTTTACTATTGACTGTAATAATATTGAACTCTTGTTTTCCTCCTCTGAAGCTAAATCTGGTTTGGACTTTCGCCAAGGATTTCTCCAAGGCAGTGAAAGTTGTTTAATTTTCCATGGCTATAAATCTGGATCAAGAGATCCCATGTTTCAGTTGTCTGGTCAGACAAAACTCTCCTCCATTTCTCAGGAGTTACTCATGCTTTAACCATCCCTCGTGCTGTTTTTAAACTTTCTACAGTGCTGGTTTTATTTGAAAGTCATGCTTAATCTGTGATTTTTAACTAGCAAAGAGGCTTTTGCACCTGATAACACACTCTTGCCTCATTAAGCCAAACAGGATCTTGTGCTAAGCTTTGCAGATAGAATTGAGTGTCTTATCGGTAGTGCAGTCAGACAAGGTTGCGTTAGTTTTAGCCGTGCACGTTGCCGGTTTTTATAACAAATAAGTGCAGTACAGACATATCTGAGATGTGTGCAGCTTTTCCTTGAGCTCACGGCAGGTCAAGCAGATTTCTCCTCTTATAGTTCATGCCTGACTTCCTACATGTGATTCCAGGGTGGATAATTGGCTATCTTTCTTTCTCGCAGGGTTATGAAGGGTCACTGATTAAGTTAACTTCAAAACAGGTGAGGAGTCTTCCATTTGTTCCTTTTAAAGCTGTTAAATCATTTCCAGGCTGTTTATTTTTGTAAACCAGGTTTTCAAGTTTTGTTTTGGTGTTTTTGGGTTGAAGCATCACCTGTCAAAATGCTTTTCTTCCCTTTTTCTCTTCCAGCCTGTCGGGTTTGTAACCTTTGACAGTCGTTCTGGAGCTGAAGCTGCAAAAAATGCACTAAATGTAAGCATCAACTTTTTTTTTTCTATCCAAATCTGTTTTTTCCACTCAAAATTGTGACTTAAATGAATTTTCTTTGTTTAAATGCACAAAGATATGAGGTCTTTCTATATTAAAGTAAATATTCCCCATTATTTCTCAGCCAACCCATTTTGTCTCTTACAATTCAATGGCAGGGACATTTTTGGAAAGAGGCCAGAGTCCCGTAGCCTTACGGTAGTTTACTTTGACCTTGATACACGTCCTTCTGAGTCTCATGTAGCTTTCCTCATTTTGCATATCACTGCTTTACTGTAATACTTGTTCTATAGCCACATTTGTAGTGTTATTTGGACACATCTTCAGTAGTGTAACTCATGTTGTCACCCAGTAGCCCACGTTGGCAGTATCTAACACTTCTGTCTCATAGCCTAGCCTTCCTCATGAGCATCACCTCTTAAACACCAGCAGTCACACACACAAACACACACATACACCAAAATACTACTCACCTGCATGTGGGCACAACGCTTAGGGCACAAGAACACAAGCAGGGTTAAGCCACCTAAAAGATGGTACTCGTCTCGCCGCCGGCCCGTTTCCTCGTCTCCTTCTCCTCCTGGCTCGAGCAAAAGGCTGGACTCGTTCTCCAGTCGCCTGCGCTCTTCATTTCATCATGAGGAAAGAGATGCGAGCATGTTGAAATATTCCAGAAATGCATCCTTCTGTCTACCCAACATCACTTCAGACATGGCAGTCAAGTGGGGGTGGGGGGGTGCTGTGCTCTGTTTCAAGGGAAGATTGAAGGATGCATCCGGAGTATTGAGGCACTGCTTTAGGAAACGGCGCCATGCGAGATGACTGAGCTTCAGCCCCTCAAACTCAGGTCGCCTCCCTTACGATACTATGTCCCCCTCCTCCTTCCCTCCTCCATCTCTCCCCCCAGGGTATCCGTTTTGACCCCGAAAGTCCCCAGACCCTGCGCTTAGAGTTTGCTAAAGCCAACACGAAGATGGCAAAGAGTAAGCTGATGGCCACACCGAACCCCACAAATATCCACCCTGCTCTAGGAGCACACTTCATTGCACGGGACCCATGTAAGTTGTACGGCTGCACCACTCTAGGCTCTCATCCACTCTCACCTTGGCAGTTCCAGCTCAGTGGCACTTGTTGCCCTTTTTTTTATTTAAATCTTTTCGACGTTGTGATATTTGAAACAAATGGGCAGGCGTTCAAAGCGGTTTCTAACAAATTAAAGACTAACTCACCTCCACATGCATGCGTCATCTCGACTCTTTAGACAGTTGCTTCGCTTCTCTCCAGCTGGGAAATTCCTCTCAGGATTTAGTCAGTGGTGGCATCTTTGCTTCCTTTGCCTAAACATTGGCGTGATTCATTGGGTTCAGACAGGTGCTGTCGACAGCGGCGAGGAGCTTTGGCTGGTTAGGTTTACTGGTGTGTGGTAGACAGAGATGGAACTACTGCAGCTGCTTTTAGGAAGAGAAAAAGGGGAGGAAGTTATATTTTATAAAACATTTTTTGAAGTACTTTTTTCCTGGTAGCTTTTCTGCGTCTGATTTTGCAACATAATTACTTTTGGGTTGAGTTTAATATCTACTTTTCAAAGTGACTGCTTGTTGAAGCTCCTCACAGTTTAATCAGATGAATCCAGCTGGAAATGAGTCTCGTAGATGTAACGTCTCGGATTGAACAGTAAAATTAACTGGTAGACAAATCTGGTCTGTAGTTTTTTTTTTTTTTTTCTGGTTTGTAGTGACGGTATAAAGTATTTCAGCAAAGCTTACAGTTCTGTGATTCTAATAAAAGGACAAGGGTATTTCGGTTTAAGGACGGTTTTTAATACACATTTCAGACTTTCTCACGCTGTGATTCTTTACATGGTACAAGCCTGTACACGGTGATCAAAGATGGGTCAGTCAGCCTTGCATGTCCTCCCTCCCTGTACTTCCCCAGATGATCTGACAGGGGCAGCACTGATCCCAGCATCACCAGATGCCTGGACTCCGTACCCTCTGTATACCACTGAGCTGACCCCAGGACTCCCTCACGCAGCCTTCACCTACCCGGCGGCGGCTGCCGCTGCTGCAGCCCTCCACGCCCAGGTGAGGGACCAACCGGTGTGTGTTACTCTTTTTGTTTTTAACGAACCTTAAATATACACTGACATGTTTCTATTAACTTGAGTCTGCAGCTTGAGATGAATTTATTTAACCAAACGTATAAAACTTGACTATTAAAAGCGGTGATTATGATAACCGGACAGGTGTGAATCTTTTTACCAGGGATCCTCTGACGTATTACAGCCACTGTTTAAAGGCGTGAATATGAAATGTGGGAGGAGTCGTCTGCACAGCTTGTGCCCAGTCTTAATGTGAACCAGAAAGCTGAGTGGAAGTTAAATCATGAGATGTAGTAATTCGTCATCTTGAAGTGGAAAATCATCTCTGCCATCAGCACGGATTTTTGTTTGTGGATGTAGATTAGAGCTAAAATGCCATGCGCATAAATTCCTTGCTGTGGTTCTGGCCCAGACGGCATCGCTGTGCTGGTATGCAGGGGGGTTTTTAGGTACATTTGATTTTTTTTAGAAAGTGTCTTGGTCTGCTGCATGTTCTGAAGGTGGGAGCTTAGTCTAAAACTCAGTCCTTTTCATGGTTTGTTAAACAATAAGTCATTATTACTTATAACTGAATCAATAGTGTTTTATTGTAGGCTAGCTGCAGTCTAAATGCTGCTGTAATAGTGCAGCTAACAAGGCAGTGGGCAGGACTTTTAGTAACAATAGCAATGGAAAATATTTCTCTTGTTGGGTCACTTGAAGTTCATTGTCAGCTAATTTCCTCCCGCTATGTAAGAGTGCAGGGGAGTGCTGCACAGCAAAGTAGCCAGATTCACTGCGTAGGGCGTCCTTGCCCCGCCGAAGAGGCTGAGGAATGTAAGGTATTCGCTTGGCGAAACTGTCAGACCTGATGGACTTGTCTTGAGGTGCCAACTAGCTGTCCACCTACCGGCTGGAACATAAGCTGACTGGGTAGCCACATGGGGAGGGGGGGCTTTTTAATTGCATTCTGATGAAAGATCCCCAAATGCTCTGGTAGTTTTGTCTGTGACACAGCAAATGTGTCTTTTAGACATCTAATAACGGCGTGATCATGTGCAACTACAGTCTTGGCTCCTTTCAGTGAGTCGCAGATATGAAAAATAAAGATGCCGGCAAACTGACCCAGTGGAAATGTTAAACCCCGAGTGCTTCTGTCCTCCATGTTTCCATGCTGGTTAATTATTTGAGGACAATTGTCCTGAACGAGCAGCTCCGTGACCCACATTCCCGTGGTTTTGGTCACCGGGGCTTAAAGGGACAGTCCTCCTGAACCTGTACATGTCGGAGTGTAGATGGATGAAATCTCAGGATTGAAGCTGTGAACTCTGGTTTTGGTCTGGTGAACATGACTGTTTGTGTTTTCTTTAGATGCGCTGGTACCCTACTCCTTCTGAGACTTCCCAGCCTGGATGGAAGTCCCGGCAGTTTTGTTAGATATTTAGTGAGTAACCTTTGGTCAAAGTGTTTCTTTTTGTTTTAGATTTGCTAAACTCCAAATGTCTTAACTTGATGTCCCGCAAACTGAAATCGGGATACTGAAGCAACACAATGTTTAACTCAAGACTGCTTAATATCACACCAAGCTTAAACCGAAGGACAGGACTGGTAAAACCCAAAATATTAAAATCCTGAAGTTAGTTTCCTGCAACTTGATCTTTAAAATCTTATTACTCAGTGTCTTAAAAGGCTCTAAACTGTAACTATTTCCCATCATTTGTAGAATTATTTTTAAAAACACCTGAACATGTAATTTTCTTTCATGAATTATTCATTTTCAAATCTGTATTCAAGCAAAAAGGAACATGTTAGAACGATGTTAAGTCTGGTCGTCAGTGGAGTTGTGGGATTTTTGAAAACGCCAGTTTAGTTGAGGAGATTTGAGACATCTGAACAAAGAAAAGGCAGATTTATGTTAACGCAACATTTTTTGTATTTCACATTTACTGTTGGACAAAAACAATTCATCTTGTTTTTATCTGATTTGTTGCAATGAGCACAATTACGTTTGAGCAGTTTTTATACATGCATTGAGGATTTCTGGATGGAAACTGAAGTGTTTAAGCACATTTATCTGGATCACTTGCACTAAACAGAAAGATCTGCTTCTTTCTGGATGTGCACATGTTTTACACCTATTTATATTTTATATAACTAAAATATATATAAACATCAAAACAACAAGTTAAAAATCATCTGCAGCCTTTTCCACAATTAACTGCAAAATGTTGCCATTTATGTTCTATTCTAAGGTTTCATTGTTCATGATTCCCATTAGTTCAGTAATATTAGACAGTTTGATATCAGTTTAACCAAAATGTGGTCAGCGATGTGATTCTGCACCTTTTTTTTGCTTTTTGTGATGCAGTAGGAACATTTTATAATGCATGCATGAACAGATCTAAACATGGTTCTCGGGACTTTGAGTTTATTTTAACATATTGGGACTAACGTTGTTCCTATAATGCATCAAATGTATTATTGCAGATTAATATTCCCAAACATTTACACTGAGTAAAGTTTAAAAACTAAATAGTTGTCCGTAGTTTCAGGAAACTGATGTTAAATGGCTTTTGCATTAAGCAGAGTGACTCCAGCCTTGTGTTTAGCTGCCTGTTTTTGTTGGAAGATGAAAGTATAAGCATGCTGGTGAACCTAACTTTGTTCTGTTCTCTTCAGGCTTCTGGAAACCACACCTTTGTCCAGCTGAAGTGAGGTTTGCCAAGCTCTTCATTAATTTAATCAGGTTTATTTAATGGACAGATGTGCATTATTATAAACAGTATTTATCTCCTCCCGATGGTCTCTGGGAGGTGTAGGAGTTGAAACCATCTTGCTGTCGACAATCTGAGCTTATTCTTGACAACTATTTTGGTACCATTAGCACTTACAAAAAATGAAAACGGGGGGGGGAATAAAAAATAAACCTCATGCAAAACCTATTCCAACTCCATGGATCATAATTGCTGAGGAAAATTGACTCAAATGAAGTCACTTGTTAAGCTAGTCCTTCCATGGTCACCGCTGCTCCTGGGAGGTTTAGAAGCATTAAGTCATTGCATGTTGGTCTTTTTGGCATGAATTTAGAACGCAGATTTCTGTGTATCCTAATTTTCTTAGTGTTTGTGTTGCCTCATGGCCTAGACAGCAAAATGTTTTGTTTTTTCCTGTAGAACCTTGGTCTTACCTCTGTGAAAGCTAGGCTGTTGTGTAAATGGCTTATCTTGCATGGACCTTGTGAATGCATCCCTGTGTTCGGCCAATCCCAGGCGTCCTGGTTATTCGTGTCTGTCCTTATTTGAGCAAACGAGAGTACAAATCTTTTGTACGTTTTTGCGTAATGTATATTTATGCATTTTTGTGCAACTAAATAATGAACCTATATAAGTTGGATGTTTAGTCATCTCTTGTGTTTTTGGTGTTAATTTTTGATCCTATAATCCTGTTGAAGTAGTTTTAAAGAAAAGTGCAATTTGTTTAAAGGGGAAGTATCTGTCAAAAAGAAGTGTTGAGCATGGCTTCTGCCATTCTGCTAAAATGAGATTGCTGTAAAACGATCTTTCAGAATGTGAAACTGGACTACAAACGTAAAGGGTTGCTTTTTGGGGAGGGCCATTTTGAAATGGGAAGCAGGATTAGTGATGGAGGAATTTAGTTTGTGGTTTAGAACATGTTTGTCTTTGTATCTGCTGTGCATAAGATGTTAAAATAATCCCATCTTATGAATAAAAGAAGTGAATGCATCCTTCTGTTGGCCGTTTTGTCGTTTATCACTGCAACCAAAGTCACTCGCTTGGAGTCTGTGTGTTAACTTAAAGAATTAAAAGATGATGGAATCAATAATTCATGGCAACTTTTTCATTTGTAATGCACCACTGCGTTAGTGTCTCTTTGCATCATGTGTGGAGCTGACCTCAACACTGCCCTCTGAGCTGGTAAGACGCTCTGCTCAGCCAACCATGGCTCATCCTCCACAAGTGACAGTTCTGGATATAAGCAGCTGCTTAATTGATTTGCTGACAATGCTGGTGGACATATTTTATAATTAAGCTGTTTGAGCATATGATTATTTTTTTTTTTAAAGGACTGCATTAAAATTTAGGATTTAAAAGCTTGTTGGTGGCAAGTGATCCTTGCTGACTGTTCAGATGTATTAAGAAATCCCCATAAGAGTTTTTATACATTTAAAAAAAAAATTGACAATGGTCATAAACCCAACACTGGCTCACAAGAAGCAAATTGTCTCAAGAGTGAGCCATTTGCCCTTCATGAAAAATGGGTTTAAAATCACTTTCTCACAGAATATTTGGATTGACAGAAAATCAATCCAAAGCTCCAAGATGTGGATGCTGTCAATTGAAAAGCAGAGCATTTCCCTTTTTTGTTTTTCATCTGCAGCCGAGAGCTGCAAGTCACAATCTGGTAAAAGCTTGGATATTTCCCCTCTGAGAATTTTTTTTTTTTTTTTTTAAGGTTTGGAAAACGGCATATTAATGAAACGCACCTCCAGTCTTCCCAAAAGGCAATGATCACAATTCTTCCAGATTCTTTTGCAGTAAAAATTTAAAATGAAATCCAATGTTTATAACCATGAGTCATTTTAAAGGTAAATGTTATTTCTTTTTTAAAAAAAATATAGAAATGTAAGTCCTTGTTACTGTTTGTGTAAGCAGTCTTTCCTCCCGTTTTCTCTCCTGTAGTTCTTAAGCTACTTGTACGTGTTTATAAAACCAGCAGGTTCATGGCACAGCGTGAGTGTTTGTCGCCATCTAGTGGCGAAATGAAGTAACGCACAGAGGGAGCAGAAACTGATCTTTTTTTTTTTTTTTAGGAAACTTTCTCCCTGCTGTGCAAATACATAAATAAAAAAATTCTTGAAATACTAATAAATTCTACATATTTTAGAATTGTCATGTAAAACTACGTTTTTCAAATATTTTCATTATTCCAAGACAATATATTATTTATTTGTAGTTTAATTGTTCACATTTCATGAGTGAGTTTATTCATCCAAAGTAAACTATCAGCTGTTGTGAAAACTATTTTAATGACTATAAATACATTTTTATATTGTCCAGATGAACATCCTCTCTGCATCTGGTGTTTTCTTTAAAATCGAAATGTCTCTATTACCTAAAATCTGTGGTCACAATGCATCCTGTTGCATTTATTTATTTTCAAAGTCACCAAAGCTGGAAGTTTGCTTCATGCCTCAGTAATGCTGCTTTTTCTTTTATCCATTCATTGATTCTGATAATCTCAAAGTATTTTAAATTTAATATGTTTAATTTCTTGCACAGGTGTGCGTGTAAAGAGCAGTGCCCGTCTCTCCATCACTGAAACCATACTGTGCCATGCAGTAACATCCAGCAGTCAGCTGGGATTATTACCTCCTGGTCTTTGTAAAATCTCTGCTTCTTTTTGGGTAGAAGGGAGATCGGCCTCAAAGTAGAAGTGCATCAAACTGTCTAATGTTTAAATAAAGTAAAATAAAATGTTTAGCAAGTCAAAGATAACATGGGTTTAGTAAATGATGAAAAACTGCTTCAAACATTCTAAGTTTGCAAAATATTACGCAATAGAACAATATACAATAATTTTCATGAGGGTTAATTTTCCTAAATAAAATATTGATATGGTAAGTAAATTGCTCTATTAACGTGTCCCAATGTGAGAAATGTTGGCACAAGATTCTGCAATGCCATGTGCATCCATGTTTTCTGAAATGATGTGATGAGTGAGAAAAGAAGCACTCGAAGTGCGTTTGTTTAAAGACTAACAGAAAAAATTGCAAAAGCAGTTTGTTTTTCATTTCATTCAGTATTAATTACAGTCACATGGGGGATCTATGCTAGGATGTTTGTTAGGTATTAAAAGTTTGTTTTTGGTTCATAAACAGATTTTTTTTTGTTTAAAACAAAAAAAAATAAATTTCCACCTTTTGCTTCAATCAAACTTGTATTCTTTAATTCTGCACCTCAGAGTTTTAACATATATAGGGATATAACAGAAAAAAACATCCTATTTACTTTCTGCACCTCAGAGTTTTAACATATATAGGGATATAACAGAAAAAAACATCCTATTTACTTTCTGCACCTCTGAGTTTTAACGGATCTCAGTATCAATCGGTGATGTTCACGAGG
>JBAMHX010000001.1:6547157-6564046 GCA_037177515.1 Pseudomugil tenellus
ACCAATCACAGAATACTTCTCGCAGCCCCTCGAGAAAAAAGTTCTGCCAGCCCGGTGTGTTGAGAACTGTCTTCAAACACGTTCGCGAGAACAAAATGACGTCATTTTCTTCTTGGAGCCTCGAACAAGAACAAATTTCTCGCTTCTCGTGGAGTATGTAACAGCCTTTACTGTGAAGATGTTTGAGTCGATCAGCTGAACGTTCTGCTCTGGTACCAGGCCTGCTTCAAGTACTACTGCCGCTCCTGCTGGCACTGGCAGCACTCCATGGACATCCTGAGCAACCACCGGCCCCTCATGCGCAACCAGAAGAATCGGGACTCCAGCTAGAGCAGATTGAGCCCAGACGCTCTGAAGAGCCAGAGGAAGAGCCCCCCTGTGGGGCAAAGCTGCCCGCCAAGGAGAGCACGTCTGCCAGACGTCCCTCAGTATGAGGACACATGGTAGTCCACCAGGCACTGGGGATATCACTATAGAAAATGTTCACTTTTGCACTTGCCTACATTTTTCTGTTCACAGTGGCACTATGCACAGTGACAAGGAGCCCTTCACACTTTAGCGTTTTCCCAGACTTGTGGCCAGACAAACTGATGGGAGTCAGCCTAAGGTAAAGGAGCGAATAAATGCTTTTTTTTTTTTGTTTACATGTTTCATAGTGAAGAGCAATCACGCAGATCTCATTGCCATTCATTGGTAAATGCCATACAGTGCCTTTAACTTTTTATTTTCCTCCCCCCCCCCCCCTTACCCCAGTTGGCATCTGTTTTTCTGTGCAAGCAAACTAGTTTCTTTTGGGAGTTGAATGTTGAGCTTCATTTAACCAGTCGCATTTCAGACATTTTTACGGAGTTTTTTACTAATTTGTACACAAACGGTTTTAAGTCATGACATGAAAATTTTGAACAGAATTCTACCTGGTGGCTGTTTATGAGAAAACTCCCTTTTAAGTTTTCCTTTTTCTCATCTTATTTTGCAGTTTTTTCTTTTTATAAATTTGACCTCCCAAATTTCAACTGAATGGGCACAAAATGTTGGAAGTACTACTTTAACTTTGTTGGTCCATTTATATTAAATCTGTATCTGTACTACTGGAAATGTCTCAACTGGTCCATCGCTGCTCAAGCAGCTGGACTCTGTTGGAACTTGAGTGGATTTATTGTACATAGTTTTGATTTTTATTGCACTTTTTTTGTTTTTTTTTGCACGTGTGGAGAGGTGGCCGTGGTTTTTAATCACTTTTTGTACTTCAGCAGGGGAACATGCCCATGTTGGAACAGCTGCTTGTTTCCTGTTGAATGTAAGAACTTCCACTAAGTTGATGATAAATAATCTATCCAGAGCTTGAGTAGACCCCCCCCCCCCAGTAAATGATCCCTCGCTTTCTTAGCCCATTCTTGCCTTCCTGTTCCAGTTGAGCATAAATGCATAAGCTGTGTGCCAAAGACGACGTGTCTTTTCTTTATCCATTAGGTTTGTCATGCTGAGCTTGTTGTCTTTCAGCCCAGCTGCTTTTTAGAGTTTTGAAAGTCTACCTCATTGTGGTCTGCCAAGTTTGCTGCTACCTAACAGTTGTGGAGTATGTTCAGATTGGGCACAATAAAGGTGTTGAAGCATTAACTCTGCCTGGGTTCTTCATCTATTCACTTCTCTGGAATTTTAACATCTACAACTTGCTGTTAAAGTCAAAGTACTGAAACGATACATGTGCTTTATGGATGTTAATGTTTAGTCACTCACTGGTTGCTTGTTTGTACCAGTTAATTGCATCTGTCAGATATTATGGTTTTGCCACAGATTCTTTGTTTACATGAAAACTTAGAACATTTTTAAAAAAATCTTATACATATGCAAATATCCTAGATGAACTGATTTGATATTTTCACGGCACTCTCACCTAAAAATGCTTGGCGGAAACTCTTCATCCCATTGACCTGAAATCAAGTGCAAATGAGGTCATGACCTGAAGATGAGTCGCATGTTATACCTGAATGTTTTTATGGGGATGTACCCCTTTGTTGGTGCATGTCATTTATTTTTAGTTTGAAGGCGTCTGTCTGGAATAATGCGCTATTTGATGTTTCACTCATGTTTAAAACGGCAAAATGCTGTAAAGTTTTAATGAATCAGTAAAGCAGCACCAACCTGAAGTTTGATGCAAACCACTGTGATGCTACCAGTGGCCTTAAAAGCCTGACTTCAGATTTTAGAAATGATATCTGACCCAGTTGGCCTTCAGTCTCAAGTTTTAACTAAATTTGAACTTTTGGGTATAAACGAGTTAATTATTTTATAACCGGTATCGTTTGGTCTGCAACAGGTTTTTTTTTCCCGTGTTGTAAAATGTCAAATTACATCAAATCATTTCTTTTTATAGGGTTAAAAACTGAACAGCCAGAAAGTTCCGTTAAATGCATTAAAGGCTACTTTAAACAGGAAAAGCTGCATCAGTTACCTTTTTTAGGTAACTGAAGCAGCTTCTAAATGTATTAGAAGCTGCTTAATAAATTTAACATCTACAGATCAGCTGGATTGAAATGTTTTTAAAAAAGGGGGCTTTAGTCCAGAGGATGGAAGAACATTTGAGTTGGAGGAAGAAAAAAAGAGGACCACATTAAATAATCGGAGCTTTAATCAGACGTTTCTTATAATCCTCGTGGTGTTTTGAAGTTCATTCCCACTGTTGGCTGAGTGACTTGAAGTTTGGAGAGGCCACCAAAATCCTAAACGAGGAAGAAGAGTTTTTATGCAGCTTTAAAAAAAGTTACAACCGACATTCAGAAGCGTTGCGGTTTTTGTTTAACGTCCACAAGTTTACGGTTTCTAAAATGCTCGCATTGGAGGAAAAATATACTCTAAACTGACATGTATCTGGACATCTCATCATCTCTGAATGGATTATAAATAAACTGGTAATGGAAACATTTTCAGGTGCTGAGTAAAGCTCACCAGCATCTTGAGCATTTCCTTTGTGTCTGGATCCACCTCGATAATCTCCTGGTCCAGAGCAGAAATCTGCAGCAAGACGAATGCGTTATTTTCAGTTTGCAACAGTCCTCTGGGGTCTCATTCATTAAACTGACAAAAGGCCTGAAATGACTGAACGGTACTCTGGTATTTATACACGGGGAACAAACTGCAGGCAGGCGTGACGGAAGCTCCTTGGTATGAAGTTAGATTTGGTTTTTTATTCAATGTAAAAATAATTAAAAACCAGAGTAAAAAAGTTTCTTAAGAAAAATAAGTCATTCTTTTTACGCTGATAGCAAAAAATGTGCACAAGAAAAGGTTGAGAAATCATTTTTACACTTTTTGTTTAGAGAAAAACATTTAAAAAGTTTTCGTTTTGACAGCAAAGTCTCTGCTATGATGTGAAAACTTCGAGGGGCTCATGCTGCGATTGGTCATTCTCAACCAAACTGGCGATCAGTGGCAACTTCAGAACCGAGCAGCAGAGAGTAGATCAGCCTACTACCACCCGAGTCTTCCTCCTCTCTCACGGTGAGAAGAGGAAGACTCCTGCGTCGGTTATGAAGTCATGATGAAAAGTGAAAAACAGCTGTAAGTACTGGTGTTTGTGTTTATGTGTCACATGGGTTTTGTGCTGAGCTTTTAACAGGCTGCTGGAATAAAAAAGCAGAAATGATTTCCATCCAGCTGTGTCTGGCTGAGTGACCAAAAGCAGCTCGAGTTTTTACATCGATAGCAAAGACTTTGGTTTGGAGAGAGAAGAAATCTTATTTCAAAGTTTTCATTCAGATAAAAACATTTCAGTGCAAAAAATGTTTGTTAAAAATATCTTTAAATTAAATTTTAATGTCAAATTATTTTTATATATATTCTATGCGAGAATTCTTTTTTCTTACAAATATTTTTTCCTATCAGTGTGAAATTATCTTATTTTCTCTTAGATTATATTTTTTCTTGCATTGAATAAAAAGATTAATCTTCATACTGTGTAAAGACACCTTGTAGGACTCGTATTAAGGCTGGACGATTTAACCCAAAACTAAAATCTCCATTTTTTTAAAGCCAAGTTCGATTTTAAATAGATTTTTCCCCCTTCTGTTTGAAAAAAAAAATACAAACGACAAAAATGATTCTTTTCCAAAAAGGCTTTTTAGTTTCATACCACGTCCGTGATGGTCTCCCATCATGCTCGTCTTCACTTAGGAGACATAATGAAAATAATTCCTCTACCATGGTTTGTCTATTGGTGGGATATTTTAGGTTGTTGCTGGTCTCAGCACATTTCATCCCGCTCCACTGAGCGCCTCGGTTTCAGGTGTTCAAATAAATTAGCTGTATTGTCACCTTTGGTTAACAGATTAAAACAGATTTTGCAACGTTACATTTATTGCTCCAAATCCATGTTTGCGAAACCAAACCAGTTCCAAATAATAACGGAAACTGGGGGAGGCAAAAAAAATAAATTGTTTTTTATCAAAATAAATCTTCAGAAACGTTCAAATTAATCAACCAGCCCTAACTCATATTACATTGTGATCGGAATTTTTCTGACAACTTGCAAGTGACAGCTGTGTTTCAAGCTATGTTTTCTTTTTTTTTGTCAAATAAAAGTGATATTTGTCTAGTAAAAAAAAAAAAAAATTAGACTTTTGATTTGCAGATGTTTCATTGAACAGCGTTTAGCACATAACCCACAGACCTGCATGCAGCGCGCACAATGTTACCACAAAGTATCATTTTAGGGTTTTCTGCTTCATCTTTTCGAAGGCATCTCCCTTATTTCTCCAATTTATTGTAAAATTCTGCTTTTTTCAGTTTCAGTTACTCAACAAAGCGCCGTTTTTATCAGTCACATGACTTACTACGTCATGTCCATAAAAAAAAAAAAAAACACTTTTGCGAGAAAGACCTGTCCTTTACGGCAACACCATGTACAACGTCAGCAACGGCTGCCTCCACTACGGTCCCAAAACAAGATGTCTTTACATGTCTCCACCTCGTAGGACAACTAAGGTCATGATGAAACGTCTGCGTTAACATACCTCGGGGACGTAGTTGTCCCTCCTCTCCCTCTCCTCCTCCTGCAACTTGATGGAGATTCCTCTGACAGGACCACGCTGGATACGCTTCATCAGATGTGTCACATACCTGAGACGAGCGACAACACAATGTAATGTGTGTAAATTCACAACAAAGTAAAGTTGACAGTTTAAAGACACAATGTGTTCTTATTCTACTTACTGAGACGTATCAGATGTGTAACATTTAAATGAAGTCTGTATAAGTTTGTCGTAAGCATATCTATGTCTAAACGTTCCTGGTTGGATTCTTTAAACTGTGTTTATAACCAAATATTTTAAATAATACCCACAAACAGCACCCGATCAAATTCAAACACCATGTATATATAAGCAGCGAGGCTTCCTTCCACCCACAGGACATGCATGTTAGGTTAATTAAACTTCATCCTTTTTCAGTCATTACACACTGAAAATCACATCTAAGATGTCAGGGAGGAGCTCTGAAACAGGATTTCAGAGAATTCACGGTAAAAAGAATCATTTAAAACTTATAAAATGCCAACGTTTGCACACAAGTGAACAGAAGTATACACCAGTTGCACCTACCCTGCTATTTTGTTGCGCAGAGGCTTGCTGGGAATGATGGCGATCTCCTCGCACACCCTCTTGTTGACGTGGAAGTCATTGCCCAGACGTGTGTAGTATTTCTCAATGATGACCCTGGCGGCCTTCTTGACCGTCTTAGTCCTGACCCGTCCCTGCAGGGATGCAAACAGTTTTCATACAAATCATTTTTAATTCACATCGCTTAAAAAAATAAAGGAACAAATGGTGTAGAAGGAACTCTTCAACCAAGAAGATGCATATTAATAGTGTTATGTATGTGGGTTTTTTAATTACATACTACATGGCATTACATTTTTAAACCTAAACCCGTCTGAATCTATGGGAATTCAAATAAGGAGACATTTTATTTATTTAATGTCTTGCAGAATGTTTTCTTAAAAAACGGTCCTATAAATAAACAAGTCCAGCATTTCCGAATTAAAAACTAACTAAGAACTAAGAGGGGACTGTAAACTGTCCTGAACTTGACCCATTTTTAGCATCATGTATAAACAGTCTCAGGTTGAACGCAGATGGACCCGCCACTTTTAAAGATATCATTCTCTGCTGTTTCATATGTTCAATGAGATGATTCAGAAGCCGATTAAAATAAAACATTATCCACATAATTTCTAGCAACTGACAGCTCAGATTGCTTCCAGCTCGGACGCGGTTTAGCTAATTTAATGTGCATTTAACTACAAATCCTTGCGTTCAAATCCCTTATTAACATACTTTCACATCATTTGTGTGGAACTTTATACTTTTACTGCCCGGTGGGTGAACTCATGAGGAGGATTGACAAGGATAGTGAGAGATACACCAGTGCAATGTTTTGTATACCCACCATGTTGGCTCGGACCGGTAAAAGAGAAGCGTCGCAGGATCAACCCGGAAGTTATTGGTTTACAGGCGGAAGGTGAACAACAGCGCCGCCCAGTGGCGGGAGGACAAACCTGCTGAGGGCGCGCAATCAAAGAGCTCTTAAAGATAACCTTCATTCAGCGGAAAAACAAAAGCGGCGACAGACTAAATACACCATGAATAACTGATACCGGAATGTCACGAGACGTCCTTATTTCTGCTTGTCAAACAAAAAATGGATTATTTAAGACTTGAATGCAGGAAAAAGAATAATATGCGTTATTCAGTGTTTTGTTGCCCAAAAGCACGTCTTTAAATGATCAAGATGTCTAATTACGGCTCTAATAGGTATATAATATTGCAATTTTGCATTTATAAGTAAATAGTTATATATAGTATATAATAAAGTTATATTCATTAACTTTCACATTTATTACGCAATTCCTCTAATGACCACTAGAGGTCACAAAATCTGCCATCACATGGAACCTTATTGGGACGCATTTATGCAAAAGTCTAATAAATGTAACAATGCTTTTAATAAAAAGACAATATCAAGTGAAAATACATTGTCTTCCATATTATCATTTTAAAGTAGATGAATGAGAAATTAGTTATGGCCTGCTTATTCATCATCAGTATGTTTTATTTCCTGACCTGCATTTTTCTTTATATATATTTAACAATCTTTTCTACTTGTGCTTCATAAATAAACCTGAACTATCTACAACAAATGTGATAATGTAGCTACTTGTTATAATAGGTCTAACATCAAACATTAGCTGTATGGCGTCCATTTTAAATACTCAAAATTGGGACTGAGCTGAAAATAAATGCAAATGTTTTCTTATTTTTTTTGTTCAGGAAACAGAAAAATGAAGCAGAACAAAACCAACACATTCCCACAAGGTGGAGAGATATTTTATTTTACATAAAAAAGGGTGCAAACTGGAGTTTCCCTTTAGGTGTGGAGGGAATAAAAAGTGATCTTTATAAGGTTCATGGTTCATTGTATTGTATGATGGAGGGAAAAAGTCATCTCAGATAAAAAGGATCTTTACTTTTCTGCAAATTAAAAACATGAACCCATAAAATGATGAAATGAGGGTCCTTCATTCATGAAGCCCTTGACTAACTCATTCAAATACATTTCTGAAGTGACATTCATATTTCAACACAGTAATATTTATTTACAGTTAAGATTTCTCTTAATCATAAATCTAAAAAAAGAGGGGAGGATAAACTCTTGGAGCTGTACAGTTTGATTTTTCCACAGTCTGAAGGGAAAAAAATAAAGAAAAACAAAAATCAAAGAATAGTTTTGTATGAATTCCCAACAAAGACTATAATTGTGAACTCTGTACAAATTACAGTTCAAATAATCATCACAATATTGCAGTAAATGTCACCTCTCCCTCAAAGAAAAATATACAGTAAATCCAACACGATTCTACAGTACAGCAACAAGGAAAAGTGCCAGAGAACCCAGAGACCAAAGCCATTCACACTTCAGCTGTCCTTTCCTTTACACAGCTGTGACACGGGACGAGTTACTCACAACCAAAACTCTGACTGAAATAAACCCTGTAAGAAATGATGGGAACTGAAATGGGATGCGCTGCGAGGAGACATTAAAGTTAGAATACACGAGAACTGGAAGCCGTAACGTTTCACTGACGCAACGGTACACGAGCCGCACAGCTGAGAAAGCTACCTCTCCGTCTCCAGATAAGCCATGCAGATACAAGTCATACAGGGTGCTCGTAAAAGCGCTCTGTAAGGCCACCGAGCTCAAAGGAAATACATCGGAGTAATACATCTAGATCTACTACTTCAGCCTTGAGGTACAAAGAGAGGACGCTGATGTTGCAAAGATGATCAGTCACAAACTGAAACAATAAGCTTGTACGTTACATAGGTGCTTTTTTTGTTTCGTTTTACCTTTTCAGAAATTCACAGCAGTAAGAAAAACACTTTCAGTTGCTCTGCCATTTCCTCTTTCTGTAAAATTGATGTTTAAATGATTGCGGAAAAGATGAAGAAAAACATTCATTTTCATATTTCCTGGCACCGGTAAAAGGCATGGGCTAGTAGTAGTCTCAGAAATGGCACTCAGGGAATTCAGGGGAGCACTGAAGGCCATACAGTCTTGATATCCACCAGAGAAAACGTTGGGCTTATCTCAGGTAGCTGGGCTCAAACGGCCCGGCTGCCACTGATGCTTTGTGGGGGAGAATCACAAGCAGCTGATGTCACAGGTTTGGCATTTTGGAACAAAAAAGAAAAAAAAAGTGAATACAATGTGATGAAAGTTATTCAGGGAGTGGCTTTAATGTTCAACCCATCATGTAACCGCATCTCCTTCAGGCAGAAGCAGCGACATGACCTTCATCAAGCCATTAAGACCAGATTAGAACAGGACTCCACGGGCAACTAGCTTCACCTGGCCAAAACACTTAGAGGCACTAAAACAACTCACAGAAATGAATAGCCGTCATTCTGAAAGCCCGTTTCACTACTGTTCCCCTCAAACCTATGTGTGCAATCACTATGAACCAAGTCAACAAAGACAAATGAAAAAAGGTCCCGTAGATTTCATATTCAAGTACTTTCAAGAACAATAACTTAGACCCCGGAGTAACTGACGAGTCTGGCGGGGGTTAAGAACCAAAAAGGCTATACAGTGTAAATACACACAACAAGCAGGTTAACATACTGACTCATTGAGAGAATTTGCAACATCATCAACATTTCCGAAAGATGGCGGAGCAGGTCCGAAAGAAACCCGTCACATCTGACACACTTTCATGTGTGTGCGCAGAAGAGAGGAGTGAATGGAAGGTGTCATGGCACAAAAGATGAGTGCGTGGAGAAGTAAAAAGGAAATGAAACTATTCCCTGCAGCCTATAGGGAAGGCCTATCGCGCGTAAAGTAATAAGCACATTTAATGTACAGTAATAAGAAGGCAAGGTTTCGTCAGGGAAAGCTGGAGGTCAACAAATGTAGTGCAGTCATGCTCTCAAGCTTTCTTGTTTCCCCCCCTTTCCCCTTAAAAACCATGGCTATTTGGAATGGGAGAAATGCATTCAACAATTCACATTAGCATAAAAAAGAAACCAAAAACAAGACGAATACACTTTTCTGTTCGGACGATAGGCAGGGTGACATTTTGAGATTATTCCAAAACCTCCATGCCTCCCTCGGGTATCGGGCCTGAACAGAGGCGGGGGTTCAGCAGTAATCGCAACACCAAACGTCGTTTTGCAGCACAGGGGTCTTCACATGTGGGGGGCAGGAATACGCTTACACCATTTTACACCAAATCTCCCATTTGGCTTTGCTTTCTGGGGGTAAATCTTCAGTGTGGTAACAGGGGAAGCCTTCAGCTGCTTCCACAGCTGCAAGCCGTCTCCGACTCCAGGCCTCAGTATGCAGGTGACCCCCAAACTGAAACAAAGTCTCACGCTGCTTCTTGTCCACCTTGTGATGGGCTGCATTTGGCCAGTCAGTCAGTCGGTCGATAGATTGGGATTAAGGCATTGGACAGAGGTGTTTTAGAGGCGGTGACTCTCTGAAGCAAATCAACAGTTTTTCTTTTATAAATCACTTCAAAGCAACAGTCCAATGTCGTCTGGTGTTGAAGAGTCCATTATTACCATGAAAGACATTTTAGACCATTAACTCATAAACCTAGCTAGTTTTGGTCTCGTTTTTCCTTTTCGAACATTGGTTTTAACACTTTTACTGTGATTTCCTTCTCATGCACATGATAATTGCAAATACTCCTAAGTCATTTACCTTTCTGTCCATACATTCAAAGTGTATGTTTAAGAATTAGTAGGAAAAATAGCGGCGACTGAGAGATAAATAGCATAAATAGCATTTTTCTTCCGCTCACTACAAATGTCAGGTTGCCACTCATCATCACGATGCCAACAGGAGCAAAACTGCATGAGAGTCAAAAGAGACTGTAGTGTATTTTGACGGCATGGTGGTTAAGAGGAGTGCTTTGATCAAGCAGTGTAAGCAGAAATCATCTCAGAGAACACAGTGCAGGAGAAGTCTCTGGTCTTCTGTTCTCTAAGGCCCAGATCCCAGCGTCAGGGTTGACCTCTTTGGAGAGAGAAAAAAAAAGAAAAGATTGTGGGAGCCAAATGGCGAACTGCTGCTCATTGCGCCTGTGTAGGAATATAGGCAGTTGCACTCTTGGCTTCTCATGTGTTCAGGTTTACATTCAGTCCTGTGTCAGGAACGCCCACAAAGGGCTTCATGTCAAAACAAGTCAGCAAACTATGGGCGAAGCGCGATGATCTGGGGCTTTACCGAAGTGAAATGAATCACTTAATGAATCAAGAGGAACCAATATTACAATAACAAGCTGAGGATGGCAAGATTCCACAGGAAGATCAATATCTTCGCTTAAAATATCACAGAAGAGATGCTGGAGCAAAAAAAAAAAAAAAAAGAAGAACAAATGTTAGGAAAAAAAAAAAAAGATAATCCTCTGCAAGCGTCCATCGCAGCAGTTCCCACAATGGCCAGCTGACTTGCAAAAGATCTCCACAGAACTTAGCAGAGGCGGCGACAAAAATAGGACTCCCATCAAAAGACACAAGTGACTCGTACATCTCAAACCAATTGAACTGGTCCCAGCAGAACACTTTAATCAAGACGTTTCAGTCGACTCCCTCTAAACTAAACGGGACCTTCTTGATTACTGAAATCACAATCAGCTGAGCCGAACGTGGATTGTTTCAGTTTGGTACGGGGTCATCATTTGTGCCTCGGTGTGTTCTTCTTCCGTTTTCGCTTAAAGAAACAGCAGCACCTGCAGACAGAGGCCGACATTAAAGCAGTTTGTACGTATGAAAAGCTTTAGATGAAGCAAATCAAACAAACAAATTCCTTCAATTAGAGTGTTAAATATAACAAGTTAAAACAAGTCTTTCAAAATCGGGTTTGATTTTGTTTTGGGGATTGTAATGAGGAGTTTAGTACAGCTTAGAACGGGATGTTTGGAGGTTTATTCATCCACTATTTTTTAGACACGTGGTAGAAAACCACGACTACAAACTGCCGAAGATTAAATATATTTTGTATGTAAACAAAAAAAAGAGCAGTGCACACAAAACGCACAAGACATGATGAGCTTTGATGGCCAATAAAAACATACACAGACAAGAACAACAGTGGATCACAACATAGGACAGTGACTGGGACCTCTTATACCAATAATGCTAATCAAAAACAGTATAACCCAAATAGAAATCTTAAAAAAAAACTGCTTATCATGTTGCTGCAAGTAAAGCCACTGAAGTTTATTTGGATGAGTCTTTTAGTTGAATCCATCTGCCATCCTGATGCGACATCAGTTCACATCTACCCGGCAGCCTGGCCGCAAATTACAGACATGGTTTTCGTTTTTTAATAAAGAAAGAAAAGAAAAGGAAAGTGTGGATAGAGCTCTCTCTGGGATTTAACACTATGCCAGTGAGAGTTTAATTAAACTTAGTAAATAACTCCACTGGGCCCAGCCCAGGCTGGTCCACTCCCTGTCCCATGTGTCTGACGTGGACAAGCAGAGGGACTCACCACAGGTTGAGCATTTTCACGCAGCTACAGAAGAAGAGAGAGGAAAGAGTGTCAAGAGAAAAGAAAGATTAATACAGCAAGACTAAAATGATGGGCCCATGCCTGTACAAACATGCACACAAACACGACCAACAACATACAGATGGACACAGAGAGGGAAAGATTCACATATTTAAAGGAAGTTCACAGAGAAAGTAATCGACTGGCTACTCTGCAGCTTGCAGCGTTTACCACAAAATATGACCAAAATACTGGAGGCTGTCTTCAAAATGACTTTGCTTCATTAAGAATGTGAGTTTACAGTAGGTTTTCCAGCTGTTTGTAGTTTTTTTTATTGCAACTGAATGTCTAAAAACTAAATAAAAACACCATCATTAATACCCAACAGTAGGTTTTACAGTCTAATTTATATGGGTAAGTATTGCAGTAAGCATTCTGCAGGAAGAAGCAAAGTGCTTTACATCCCTTTAACTACATTATATTTGGTTTAAAAATTATCACAATGACCATTCTTGAGCTTAAGTCCAAAAATCAGTTTGCTAAATAAAGGATGCACATCTTTCATTTGTTAATTATGGAAAAAGCCAAAAACAAAGTACAGCTTACATGTTGCTCCTTCCATGTAACTTGTAAACTGCTTGATGTACTTGAACCTTTTTATGTAGCTATAAAAAACCAACTCTGTATAAGCAATGTAGATTCTAATATGTTTATTAAATACAATGTTGGATAAAGCAGGCAAAGTTTAAAGAGAAAGTAGCATTACTGGTGTTTTATCCTTAATACTCGTCCAGAACCCTGTTTAATCTGAATTAAACTAGACAGCGAAAGTGTTGCCAGTAATATGCAAAACAGATGTGTCATAAATTTGCATTAAAGCAACTCTAATGGTTACCAGTATTTAAATGACACCCTGTACTTCATAAAGGTTATTTATACACTTGTTGAAAAGGTGAAAAGCTGTCTATATGCATGATATTAATTCAATGTGGTTGCTTTACTTTAATATGCCTCATATGTCGAACTTCCATTCACTGCCGTATCTCCATGGATGCAACCAAAGCCAGAATATCTGGCGAGGTATCAAAGAGATGAGCAGCAAACGTATCAATCATCATATCAAACGACTCTGCGAATGGAGCAGGAAGCCGCATCATCTGGGCAGAATTAAATAGGAAAATAAAAAATAAAGCAGCATCCTCTGTAGCGGCTCATGTCACGTTGGAAAAATGACGGGTGTCAATGTTCCTTCTCTTAATAAGGAAAACATGAACTGGGAACATCAGACAGGCAGCAGTTCAGATCAAAAACCTACACCTTCTGTGGTAAACGATGCAGGAGGGGGCTGACAGCTGGCAGGGGGGGCTGACACAACTCAACATACCAAAAGGCTGAGCGACAGAGTGAAAGAGACAGAAACAGAAGGAGAGGAGTGAGAAAGAGGCACAGTGAGCGAATGACACATACTTGGCCTCGTCGACCACTTCCACCTCTGCTTGAGCTGTTATTGGAGCGTTGGAATGAGCCAGTGGATCGTCTGCATTAAGCTCCCCGTTGGTTGAACTGACCACCTGTAGCAGAGACTGCCGTTACTTCAGACGGACCCACTTGTGTTTCTACAAATCTGCAAGTTTCATGCTAGCATGTTGGACAGAATAAATATTACAGCCAGGAGAAAACGATTCAACAGTTAAGGATCAATAATTTACCAGTTCACATCATTTTCTGATTTTGTATTTTTAAAATCTTTACTAATCACCATATTTATAAATAATACAAATAAAAGGTATCCAATAAGGAAGCTCAGTAACGTGGAACGGTGCACATACTTATTAGCATTAGCTTTATTCCATATAGTATATAGTATTTAAGATTATAATTACAAAAACCTGAAGATACTTTCTGGCATTTGGAGATTTATTTTGCATCTTAAAATGAACATTGACATGGCAAGTTTATTTCTATGGCAAAATTCAACAACATGGTAACTAAAAGTGCTTTTCATAAACATTAAAATAGTTTAAAAGACATTGGCCACGTTTAAATGGGGCTTTTAATTCCTCTTTGATTCTGAATAAAAATTAATTCCACTTTAAACAGATGAAAAGCAACCATGTAAAAATCTACTTCTGAGTAGAATTGATAATTCTGAATTAAAATTAATTCCAAATAAAGTAGCTGATTTATGCTCATTTTAAAGCAGAATTAAATAATTCCTCTCTCTTGTAAAACTTAATTCCGCTTGAAGTTATTCTGGTTGCTCCGCATGCGGCATCGAGCGGAGAAGCAGAAGTATGCGCAGTCTTCTGCTTTCCATCTTGCTGTTTTGTAAAAGCAACAACGTTGAGAAAAAAAGTTTGCCTCTCCTCCTTGATAAATATTTGGTCTCGTCTATTTTTCTCCTCAGCTGCTCAAAAAGGTGAAGTTGTATACTTGTGACAAGCTAGTACTTCAAAAATTGAATCAAAATTCAAGCTAAAACTTTTTTTTTATTAAAATCTTTATCCCTGTAGCTGCTAAGCCTAAAAACAAGAAGAGATTTGTGTAATTCTGGTTGTCAGTGCATCACTTTCACCATCAAGTTGGAATTAAGACAATGCAAATAAACGTGATAGCATGTAAACCTTAATTCTGAATTAAAATTTTCTGAATTAGTTAATTCCGAATTAAAAGCATCATGTAACCTTACCCGTTGTTATTAATGGCATTTTCTGACCAGAAAAGCTTATTAATGAACTGAACCAGAAGACTGTGTGAGGCTTTCATATAAAATTCTCAGTGAAACTTCAGAGCTCAACACTCGGACTTGTCATAAGGTTTGGTGCACAATTTAAGTTTTGAGAAGATGCATTTTCTTTTAGCGCTTCTAAAATATTCTGCTAGTAACTCTAACCTTTCACCTACATCACCCAACATTACAGTTAAAGTCATGGAACTCTTTGGTTAAAAGGCACAGGTCAAAAATGACCTGACTGTTCCTTCGGGGATGACCTTTAACAACCAGTTTGCATGCACTGCCATGCAGAAGGTGTCTTGATCTTGCCAGTAGTGTCCAAGAGTCATGGAGATTTACAGGACCAGAGAACAAAATGCCACATTGGTGCTGCCATTCTAAATAAAACCATACTTTTAACATCTGGGGTGGGGGGCACCAGATGACATGCATATGGCGAAGCAGAAAAATAACACTTCCCAGCCAGTGATAAGGAGGGTTGGGGGCGGGGTAAATGGTCACAGATCTGTCTCCCACCTGAGGCTAAAACACTACATGAATACCAAATCCTGATAAAATCTATGATGCATCCTTTGATATAAAACATTTAATTATAAACTAAAGTTTAGTTATCTGAAGATTCAATATCAAATGAATATGTTTCACTGTTCTGCATGTAGAGGAAACCTGCTAAAACACATAGGTCATTATGATCAAGTCTTTATTTGCCTTCTTTTAAGTTTTAATTAAAGTCAAACGTGATCCTTTAAAAACAAAATAAAAATAATGTAACCACATGCAGAGTGCACAGAGACTTAGAGGTTAAAAAAAAAACATTCTTTCTGGTTGCAAGCTACTTATTTACATTCTATCTGGAGGTTTATTTAATTTGGATTTAGATCTACGAGACAGATCCATCTCCATGGAGACCGGGGAGGGGTGCTGGCTGATCAGGTGTGGGGTGTGTACCTGCACTGAGCCCCCGTGCCTGTCCGCTGCCAGGTGGGAGGTCAGATAGGAGGAGTTTGCTTGTCGTGTAGGCTGCACCTCCCATGCTCCTCGTCGATCTGACACTGCTGTCTGCTCAGGAGTTGGGAGTTGCATCGGGGATGTGAGGGAAGTTTGGGGAGGGGTGGGGGTGCAATGAACAGGGAAGAGGGGGTGAGAGTGACGAAATAATTGTGTTAGGAAAGATGGCCGTTTGGTGTGCGGTGCAAGGTAGCATGCAAAGCAGCATGACAGATGAAGAAGAAAACAAATTAACAAGAGCATGAAAAGAAAAAAACGGAACAAAACGAAGCTTCAGCTTCAGCCAGAAAACACAACCAGAAACTTATGAACCTGAAGCCAAATGGAGACAGAAATTCATTCACGGCTCACAAGATTTATTTTTGTATTACACCCACACATTTACAATATGTGAATGAATACAGCACATTGTATCAGACACCATCATCTTTATGAGCAACAATCAGCCTGTAAAAATGAATTATCAACATTCTGGAAATGTGATAAATACTTTCTATGCATTTTATGTCATTATGAATGGATGCAACATATGATCAACCTCATATAACCTTTTATGTGTAATTATTTTTTAGGTTGGCTTTATTGATCTTAATCTTTTCGATACACAATTATTGTATTGTAATTATTGAATTATTGCATCTGAAATCAGACCTACAAATCTTTATTTTAAAAAAAGGTCTTGAATTTCTAATAAAAAACAAAACTTTTTTAAAAAACTGACATATAGGAATTTGATGAGTGTAAATGCAGTTAGATTTTTACAAATGAGAAAAAAAATTTCAGGTTTTAGGAGGCATCTTTCTGGGGTGGGAAGCCTTGGCTCTTATCCTGAAAGTTTTCCATGTCTCCCTGTTCCAATAAACAGATTCAAATGGATGAATCATTGTGAAGATCTCGATAAGCTGTTGAATCTGTTCGATTTGAATCAGATGTGCTGGACGAGAGACACATGGAAAACCTGCAGAACTCCAGGCCTCGTAGACCAGGGTTCCCCACTCTCGTTTAGATACTACTTTGGTTTAACACTTAGAGGCCGGTTCTGCCGAGATTTCTCGGATGACGTGTCTCACGCGGGGGACTATTAAGAGCAATTAAC
>JBAMHX010000001.1:6578307-6592244 GCA_037177515.1 Pseudomugil tenellus
ATATATATCTTTTTAGGGGGAGGGGATGTCATTTCAAAACATAGGGCAAATATAATATCAATTATTAGTAAATTATTCTTTAGTCCACCTAATCATTAAAATGAAGACCAAAGTCAAGCGAAGCACTGAAATGTTCCTATGAAGGAAAAAAAAACAACTGAGCAGAGTCTTACATTTAGATAAAAGATGGGGATTTCCTAACCTTTATCCTCACAGAGTCTCCTGGTAAACAAGGAAGTTTCATGATACACAAAACCTTCAGGCACTCTATAATGCAATATGAATTTCTCTGAAGACATGAAAGCAGATGTTAATTCATATTCGTGATCTGTCTTCTGAATGTCAACAGCTGACAATGACTTTGTTTAATACAGAGTAAATAAGTAGTTCATGTGTCTGTGTACTTAATGAGGATATATGTGTATGATGGCACAGTACAATGGTTGATGTTGTGCCTTTATTTGACACATGCTTGTCAAAGCGCTGACGGTAACAAGATCTATCCCGTGATTAAAGGTTTTATAACGATACTCATCTTTTTTTCCCGAAAATTATGAGACTTCAACAGAATTGCTTTCATAGTGGTGGTTTGATAAAATACTATTCTACAGTCATTTAGCAGAGCTTTTCTCAAAAGCGACTTACATCTGAGAATAACAACTAAATAGGGAAAAAGAAAAAATGTAATCAAAACTTTATAAGTGTGAGTTAGACTGTAATAAGTCACAGTATACACACACACACACAAATATATCTATAAAATAAACATATTGATAAGTGTTTGCAGTATAATTACGCGCACAAGTGTTTGGTAACATCTTTAAAAAGAAAAGAAAAGATAAATGAATAAAGATGCTTTAGCTAACTGACTGACATAAGTACATATAGACTTTTCAAATCTTAAGCACAAATCCATAAATGATTTTAAGAATGTTTTGGTGGAAAAAAACACATTATGTTCACAGCTTCTTTTGGGAAAATACTGCATGAATAGCTCTTTTATTTTGTATCTTTTTTTCTAGCTGTTACCTTGGTCAGGTTTCCCTTGCAAGTAATATTTTATACACACACACACACATATATAATTAATTTTTTTTTTAAAAAGATAATTAATCCTTCTTTCAAAAGCACAGTAAAATGACAGTGGAGAAACTCCAAAAACCTTGTCTCCAATCTACATATTTGCTGTTCAAAGTACCTTGAAAAACAGAGGTGGTTCTAAGATGATTAGCATATATTGAAATGACTTATCTGTTGACATCTTATTATTATTACAAAAAGCATTATGGCGCTGAGTGCAGTGATTAACCTTCAAGTGGAAAGATCAGCCTGTGAGGGGGGGCTTGCCAGCAGTGCAGACTCCTGCTGTGGCTGTGCCAACTACCAGCTGCCTGTCTTCTTCTGTTCCTTGCCTCTCATTCATTTATCAAAACATTTTTAAACTCAATAACTTTGAGTATCAGTTGTATTTCATCATATCTATAGTATTATTAAATGGAAAATATGGTACTTACATCTTTAGGTGACTGATCACATCCAATAAACACTTATTATTCCAATGCATGAAAATGATCAAGTAAATGCACATAGGAAATAAATTATATTTATTCACCTGTGGTTAGTAGCAAAGAAATAAAAATATTGCACATTTACTGAGGTCCATTCGAACTTTTAGCATCTTCTTCTGGGAATATTAAACTTTTAGCACGTCCACAAATGCTTTCATAGAGCTCTTCATGTGGAAACCGAGCCTAGATGGGGGCCTTGACCAAATGCAAAAATCTACATCTTCTACACGGTCTGTAGGGAACAGTTTCCTGATAAACATGCCAGTGGGAAGCAGTTTCTGTGACGGAGAAGTGTTGGGCAGAGGTAGCTGAGGTTCATATAAAGATGATCGATTCTTTGTAAGCAGGCCTGCAGTTTAATCAAAACAAGGAGGCGAGTTGGCAGCTGTGTGCCAACGTTACGCGGACAAAGCCAGCCGTGGCAGTCTATTTTAAATAGTGGTCACGTCGATTAGAAAATGAATTAACCATTAACCAAGTTAAATTATCAGGTTTCCAACACGAAACATGACCAACCACCCATTCAGCTAACGTTAGCAAAACATTACTTGGTCAAAGTGACTGGTCTGCCTAAAATATACTGTGTTAAAACTCCAAAACAAATATTTCCTTGTTTGAGTAATGCAACCTGGTAGTCTAAAGGGCAACAAGGGGAAGCATTGTCTTTGTTTAATATTTACACCGAGGACCAACTGATGGCTGGGTGACAGCTGGACCGAGCGCAACAAGGAAATTAGCTCCGTTAGCAACAAAATATTAGCTAACATCCAAATTTCTTCCACCGAATGTTGTTTTTTTTTATTTAGCAGAGCGAAAACAAACAGAACTCACCTTTAACGTGGTACGTCCAGACCATTAGAGCTCAACTGGTGTATTCCTCACGTCTAAAGTAGACGAGTGCCCCGAGCTTCATGTGAATTTTTGCTGGCTGCGCTTTACTTGTTACTGATGTTTCAAGCTAACGGCCGTTAGCGGCTCGCTCTCCAGTCCATTCTTCGTCTGCCTCCGCTGCGCGTGAAAGGTTCGAACACACCGGATGTAGAAAAACGGCACCGCCCGCTTCACGAGCACACTTCCAGGTCACTGATAGCGGCTAATTAACCCTCAAACTGTTATGTTGTTTGGATTGACTGCTCGGACATTGTTTTAAAGAGAAAAAACAAAGTGTAGCTTCAGAGTCGGGAATAAAGGTCCATGTGGTCCAACTGCACAACAGCTATTAAGTTTATCATTTGGGCATAGCTTGAATTGTAAATAAGTTTCAGAATAAGCCTTTAGAAAAAAATAGAAAATAATCCAGCAAATCAGATTTCCACAACAGAAATTTATTAACCCTCAAATTTCCAAATTGGGCGTACTTTGTCATGTACTTGAGAATAGCTTCACATATTTGTATATGTTAATGTTCTTTTTTAATTTATATTTTTCCCTGAGTAATTTTGATGACATGAATTAAAACTACCATGAACTAAGCTTCTTGTGTTGATTTAGCCATCATTACCAATGCAAACAGGACTTTGATCAATCTATTTTAGTAAGATACAAATGTAATAAACTCTGTTGCCATCTTTAGTTTTCTTGAAACTGTATTATATGTGCAAATATTACATGGGTTATAAAGCTCATCTACAGCATTAAAGCATCAAAATAAAATGAAAAAAGAGAACTTAAAACTAGTGACTGGTTTTAAGAATAAAAATAACTGCAATGAGGAAATCTCCCATCTAAAGTTCAATCAATACGACCAACAGATCTATTAAAAACTAAATTAAAACAAAGGATTTGCTAACACTCAAAATGTAATCAATCATTATTTATTTTGTGCATCACCCTGTAGAACGTTTACAGGAAAATGAATCAGCTAATGCAAAGTGGTTACAAAAATAAAGCACATTCTTACGTAAATATGACTCGACAGAATAACGACACTATGTAGAAAACATGGGACCTTATTATTTAACCTTCTGTTCTGACATTTCATAGTTGGACCAATTTATCAAAAATGAAAACACAGCACGTCTAGAAATAATTTCCAACAGAATTTCATTCAAGCACTGCACACGTGCAGAATCCTTAACTTTACACAGGTTGTACATGATCTCAGTAGTTTCAAATTAGCTCGCCTTGGGCGACATAAAAAACAGTAACAACTTTGGAACAAACAATACATAAATGTGGTTCTAGTAAATATACAATCATAGAAAATACCAAGAAAGATTGCATTTTCAGCTTGCACTTACTGTAACTTTGCAATTGTTTCTTAATGTTATATCAAATCTTGACACGCCTGTAACCTCATTAAAAACAGAACAGCCTTTTCCATCTGACTTTAGTGCATCAAAGGATTATCTGGCATGCAGCCACAAACATTTGTTAGAGTGGAATGACTTCTCATGTAAACTATAGACAATGTTAAATATGGCAGTACCTCAATAATAACACTAGAATTGACTGTTTTAATAAAAGAAACAAATACATAGTCCACTGACAAGACAGTGGGTTTCACAGGTTAATCTCAGCTGGAACGTAGCTTTATCACATCTTCAAATCAAGAACACAAACAAGGAATTATGCTCAATACGTGTTGTGTAAATATGTTAGCTTATATCAAACTTCTGTACAAGATAAAAGAATAGACTGTAGTTGAAAAGACAAAAAGAAAAGTGGACGGAAGTTTCTTGTGTGTTTCAGAATCATCCTCTCAGCTCCTGGTAAAGAGGTAAAGTGTTCAAAAAGGCAGTCGGGTTCTTTAAAAATGAAAGATAATCTGCTTCCCGCATTAAGCTATTGCCTTTGCCTCAGGTAGGAACGCTTCCCAAAACTTAATAAGCTGGAATAAAATCAGAGCAAGAGGGACAAGTTCTCACTTAGAACATGTAACATAAGCTAATAACATGATAAACAATAGTAATAAATTAGAAAAAAAAACTTAGGGAGAATATTTGATTTAGTTTTAAGGATTACCCGTTGTTGAGACTGCATCATCGCCTCCAAATACTTTATTATCTGGCTCTTGAAGTCCTTAGCCTTTTCTTTCTGCAAAGACAGAATTGTTTCCAGGTTTCAAGCTCTTTAGCAATGTGAATGCTAGATTTTTGGGCACACCACCTTCCTCTCATGGTGCAAGGTGAAGGTTATTTTACTTGAGTACAAAACGTATGATATGCCAGAATCCCTTTTATGCTGGACATGGCAGACATGTTTCAGCCAAAAGTCTTTCATTCTTTCACATGAATGCACTGCGAAGCAATTTAAAGTAGCCCAGTTGTTTGTGGCATTTTCCTCTATTAGATCATCATCCTGAAGATTTCAAAAGTACAAGAACTGCAGTATAAAGACCTTCATTGTGAGAGCAAACAGTGTCGGCTTGTGGCCTTCATCAGAACTACCATCCTCAGTACATACACTGAAAATATGTCATTACCCACAACACTATTTCAAGATGTTTTGTAACATTTAGTTTAAAGGCCGTGATCTCACAATAAGGTTCGTTAGGGTGCAAGTACTGAAAAAAGGAGAATATATAAAAAGTACACCATGAATCTGTGACAGTACAGGGTACGTACCTCAAATCGGAGAACTTCTTTGCGTACTGTCATCCCAATCCTGTCAAAGTCTCTCTCATACTGAGTAACCCGAGCCTCCCACTGAGGACAAACAGGGGAAGACTAAGATAATGTAATGCTTTACATTCTCCAACGTGTCATTTTTACTTAGAACATACTTTGAGCTTTCTGTTAAAGCACCAAACACAGGTGTACAGTCACCTTTCAGTGACACCAACAGTTAAAAACACAGAAATGCATCTAAATTAAAAGCATATGTGAAGAAGAGACAAATAATACACTAGTGACAACGATCAAAATGTCCTTAATAATGATGCATGTTACTGATTCCAGACGTTAGAGGCAGTTCGCTCTGTTGAAACAGGGAAACAAATGGAAATTTCTTTTCAACTTACCCATACACAACACTAACTGAAAACTAAATATTGCCAACATATATTTAAGTTACTCTGAGTGTTATGGTCATAGAAATGAAAACGGGAGTTGTTTCGTATTTAGCAACATTTAAATGCAGAAAGAACCAAACATTCTCCCTTTCTGGGTACACCTAGGAGATGAAGAAAGGTAGTGATGTGTTGTTCACAAAGACGACCCTGAGAGCCCATTGCTTGCAATGAATGAGGAGAGTCGACGCTTCACTTTATTCAGGAGTAAAAACAGCGACAAGAGATTCAGGGAGCTGGATGAGTTGGGAACAAAGACATAATATAAAACTTTCTATCTGAACGTCCTTCATAAATTTATGTACAGTATTAAATATTAAACATGTAAAACACAGCTCAGTCTTATCTGTGATTAGGCCGTTAATATCTTCGGTATTTGGAAAGTAAAAGTACTGTAGTGCTGCTGCTGGTGTAAATTTGACCTCTGAGCTGCAGTAATCATGTGGAGGTCGTGTCCGTTACCTCAGTGATCTCTTCTTTAGCCTGATGCAGTTTGTCGGGCTTGTTAGCCCACAGCAGCTTGGCTTCAGCTTCCCTCTTCTTCTGGAGTGTGCTTTGAGCCTCCTGCCATCGTTGCCATGCTCGCATGCGTTGGTCAAAGCACCCCTGTGGACATCCATTTCAAACTGGTTAAAATACACTGACCAAATGGAGAACAGAAGTAGTAAAACGTTTAGGAAAGATTTAAATGAGTACTTTTTTGGCATCAGATTTGCTTATTTTTCACTATGTAGCAAGGTTACAAAGCCAAATTCAGTTCCAGGTGTGTTGCTTTACTGTACTAGCATACCTTCAGAAGAAAAGTTTATTTCTTTAAAAAAATAACTTTAATCAGATGGCCAAATTAATCATGTGTCTGATTTTGCAACTGACTGACGCAGAACTTTCAAACATCGGGCCAACTTTAAAGCTCTGAGCAAGATTTGTAAGCATTACTCATGTCATGCTGATACCGAACTCCAAATCAACAGAGCCATTATTTAAATCACCACATATTTACTAAGGTGTTCAAAACCAGTTTCTGCAGTATTAGTGCAGAGATACATCTGTATAAATGATCCTGCAAGCCATCTACTGATACACTTTAAAGTTTCCTAAACAGGTATCTCTTCCAAATGCGCCTGCACGTCCTAATGGGACTACATGGAAAATATACTGATGATTTATAACTATGCAAGGACATATTTGACCACATAGGTCACTGTGGGGGGCAAAGACGGACTTATGTGCAAAATTAAAGCAAGATGATTTGTTTTTACATTATATGAGGAACTATCTAAACTTTCCTTTTCCAGACACCTTCCCCTAATCTTTCTAAATTTTTCTACTTGTATCAGCTTACCCGCACAGCACCCAGCAGGCGGATGTAGTCGCCAAGCAGCTCTGCAAAGATGAAGAAGTCACTGGCTGCCTGCTCTTGATGCAGCTGCTCCATCTTGTCCTCCACCTCTGCCAACTGGGACAGGGCCCGCGACAGCGCAGTGTTGTCCTCAGAGTTTCCCAGCATGGCCATACTTTTGGCAAATATGGCCGTGTTCCCACACAACTCTGGTTGGAAGAGGAAACAGAAAATCATCTTCACACTATTTGTTTTATTCTAAAACACCAAGTGGCCGGAATAAACTTTTTTCCTGAGAGGAAACATTTTTATTGGGAAAACTCTGCAAACAAAAGTCAGGAAAAGGAGATGCAACTCACCCTTCCTGTGATTGACGAGGGAGTCGACCACAGCATGAAGCTTCCTCAGATGCTGCTCCTCATTCTCTACTTCCTGGAACTTGTCCTCAAACCACTAACACAAACAATAATATTAATAGTAAACCTGATTTTTTTTTTATTTTATTATATGTCTCTCAAATTAATTATAGTTACAAAAAAATCTATTTATCAGTATTTTACTTAAACTATGCAGCTTGATACATTATGAATTAGTTATCAGGCCAAAATAATTTAATCATGATAAAGATTTTTGTCTCTATTCTTCTGAATCCTGCTTTGGTAAATCGTTTGAATTTTTGTTCATGTTTTCTGTTCTGATCAATAAAAAACTGCATCACTTTTTTTATTTCATGCTTTATTGCAGTTAGCAGATGTTCGTTCCTTTTTGTTTTGCCGAATAGTCCGTTTGAACTGAGACCAGTTAGCTTTTTTAGTCTGCAATAGAGTGCGGGTTAGGTCTGTAGTACGAAGCGCGATTAACACAGCCCGGTCTTCAAGGTCCGCAGTCCTGCAAGTGTTAGGAATATCTCTGTTGCAACACATCTGAATCAAATCAACGGGTAATTAGCAGACTTGTTCAGTTTATCGTGAAGTTTTGCACAAGTCTTCTAACTAAGTCTGATGTGTGTCAGGTGTTTTGTAGCAGGGAAAGTCCAAAAACTGGTAGAACTTCAGCCCTTTAGGACTGGAATTGCCCGTACCTGACCAAGCCAAACATCGAGGAACTGGGATAAGATGTACTGGTTATCAACTTGCTAACTCAACCCAGAACTTTCCACTGAAGTGCACGTTCACATAAAAGAAGTGGTGATCGCAAACATGAACAAACCCATAGCAGCATATTTTACCATGAAGGAGCAGACTATAATTAGCCACAAATACGAGGAATTTAAAAATACATGCAATATAAGCTAAATATAAGCAAAAGTAACACTGTTGCTGCGGCAAAAGCAGGAAGTAATGCTGGCAGAAAATAGTGACTCTGTTAATGCGGAAATTCATCAGATCATCTGATATTAATTAATGAGACAATATAAACTGGCAGCACTCAGATCACTGTATTACAGTACAAACATTACTGGGAATGTTTTATCTACATATTTCCCAGTTCTTTAAATGATCCGCTCCCATGTTAGCGTGTTATATTTATAAATTCCACCATGAATGCACCGATAGTTGTTCCATAACTCAATGTACTGTAATTATGTCATGTGTGATAACAATTACCACCATTATAAACCTCCGTTTTAGATACAATCCCAGTATAGCTAAATGGACTTGAGAGCAAATAAAGATAAAAACATAATTTAAAGTGACAAGGCTTTATTACTATATCTGTTGTATGGATGAAACCTTAATGTGCACTGTCTGCGGGACAGTAAGCGCCTGATTACGATGGGTCATGTTTGATGCAGACGCTCCAACAGCTGACATATGTATCTCAACTCATCTGATCGAGTGGGACATTTATTTTATGAGATCTGATTGGTCAGGAGGTGGTGCTTTTATACTCTTTTTATACTCTAGTATATGCTTTTATACTCTTATCCCAGAACCTAACTTCCTCCGGAGCAGGTTAGGCATTCAGCATGTGTTGCTGCGGTGATACAGCTGGATCAAAAGTAAGCCAGCTTCGTAGAACCGAAAATCCAAAATTCCTGAGGTTATCCGGGGAAGCGAAAATCCAGCTTCGTAGTACAAGCCTCAGGCTTCTGGTTCTCACACAGCGCCAAGCAGAGCAGACCATGATTGGTTTCAAGCCCACCAAACAGCCAAAGTGTGAAAGTGCCCTTACAGTGTCAGACTCATTCATCCTGATCGTCATCTTGTTGACGGCATCCGATGCCTTGTTGATCATTTTGAGGAAACCGGCTCCACTCAGTGCCTGTGTGTTCACTGCTCTGGGCAACTAAAAATAAACACATCGCACAAAAGTTAGCTCTTAAATTAGCCTGTTAATAAATTGCTTTTAAAATTTTTAATTCAGCTTAATTAATTAATTCTTTCTAACTCAAACTTTAAACACATTCTGACCCTTTTGGACACCTTATGTCAGAAAATACCTCTGCAGGACATCTCTATGTTTTAGGTGACTAAGAAATACATTTACAATACATTTCTAATTGTTTTGTTTTTTTTCCACAGTAAGAATCTCTGATTTTCCGTTCCCTTTACTTTATGATTCCAAAAACATTGTTAATTTTGTCCATATAATCACCATGAAGCCCAAGGATTATGCAACAGATACATGATGGAGTAAATCTATTTGCCAGATTTCCAGCTGGCTGATACACTCTGGTGTGTTTTAACAACTTGAGAAAGTTCAACAGATGACTCACGATTATGTTACATCGGTGGCCTGACTGCAAATGAAGGGAATGTAAGTATGATAGAGTAAAACGTGTGCAGGTTTATTAAGTGATATTAATGTAATACAGGTATAATTCAGGGCTGAAGACACACAGTGGTTCTGACCTAATTCTATTCTATTCTATTTTAAATGTCAGCCATTCACTGTGTGCAGAAAAAGGGTCAAAATGTCTCCTTTATGTTCCTGATAAAAAGATAACTTACGTTTTAATATACAACATATGAAAACAAGACAATGTATTCTTAACATACTCACATCTTCTCTCTCCAAGAACTCGCTGACATCAGGGTCTTGCAGTAAAAGAGGGTGAGACACCACTCTCTGAAGATATCTACAGAAATCATAATGCCATCATTATGGAGCATTAACTAAAAAATAACTATGCACTCTAAAATGGAGCTTAAGAAGAACATAAAAATATTACCATGTAAAAAAAATGGACTAAATATCAATATTACAAATATCTCAAATCTTTTAGAGAATTAATCTCGGTACTTATCCAGCGGTTGGTTAAAATGAATCTGTTTTTAGATCATTTTTTTGTGATTTTTTGTGTATGTATTTCTTTTCTTCTCTTTTTTTGGTGTTTTTTTTTATATGAACCCAAGTCTGTTTAATTAATTTCTTCTTGAAATTATTAGCGATCAGGTTGTTAATTACTAAACATGCATGACTCTACCTCTCGAGAGCTGCTCTTCTTCTTTCAACAAACTCCACTGATGATGGGTCATCCATTCCCACCTTCACCTTGGTCATTCCTGTTGGTTAAAACAGAAATCATAAAGGCGACGCAAACAAAAGTAAATAAAAACAAAATGACAAGCATAAATACATAAAAGACATAGCTACCCACCTACGACACTTTTCTCGGGCGGTGGTGGAAGGATACAGCCGTGGAGCGACTGCTTGACTGACAGCTTTTCATAAAGACCCAGAAAGTCGCTGAAACGCCTCCTGACAGTGAACGTCTTGCACTTGAACATAGGCAAGGAGGTCTGGAGGAAAACACAGGAAGATGATGTCAGAAATATTCAGCTACAGTTGTGTTAAAAAAACTTTAGGAATCAACATAAGCTTAAATACAGACCCTGGTTGACACTTTGTAGGCCACATATGCATTCATGCCATCACCTGAAAGGGGTTGGGGGGAAATGTTACATTCAAGAATGAATAAGATGTATTTGAAATAGTACAAGTTGCTACAAAAAACTATAGCAATAAAATCAATTCTACAGCATTCCAAATGAAAACATCTGGATGACTGCAGACAGCTGTATGATAGTCTAACTGAACTCACCGACTTTCTCAGGGTTGGTGACGGCAACGTCAACGTCAAAACTATCTTTGGCCTCTTCCTCCTCCAACTACAACAAACAAAACACACTGATTCAATCTGAAGATAATCAAACAACTCGAACTTCTAGCTGCCAAAGACATATTGCTTTGCTATTACAATGCAGCCAATAAAAAGCTTAAGAGTCCGTTAATATTTCCAGGTTCCTGGTATGTTGAGCTCAGACGTGGCCTGTACCTGCTCCATGGAGGTGGGCTGCAGGGCTGATAGACTCTGAGCGAATGAGGAAGTGGGCTGAGGACCAGAGGAGGTGGAAAGATCCTTCTGAGCAGAGCCGCCAGACTTGTCTGTGCTTAAATCTGCCTGGGCCTCTGCAGACAAATAAGTATAATAAAAAACACAGGCTGATAGATAAATCACGACTGCTTTATCGCATTATTGCTACTTTATTTTTGTTCAGTACTTTATCAGTTGACTCACTACAGATTCTTCTTTCCACAAAAAAAAAAAAATCACCAAATTGTATTTGAACAAGGTGTGTCACAAATACACATTTTCTTTTGATTTTTGTTGTTCCTGAAACTTCCCTGGCGCGTAGCGTCAGCTCAGGGCAGAAAATAGATGGAAATGTACTACGTGTAGAATCCCACAGTCATGTCAGCAATTACTTGTGTAGTAAATATTATGTTTGTAATTCCACCTGCAACAGCTGTAACACAAAACAATCAAAGTATGGGGTTAGATGCAACCTTTGGCTTTATCCAAATACATCCAGAAAAACCTGAATTATCTTTTTAGAAACTAAATTAGTTTTCTTAACCGTGTGCGACTATTGTTTCATGCTCAGCAGAAGAGATTTAGTCATCCTGAAATGTATTCATACCCTCCCATTAAATATGATAAAACAGCTGTCAAATAAGAAATAAGTTTAACATAATAATAAATAAACATTTTATGTAAATCATGACATTTATTTAGGATTGTGAAATAAATGTAGAAATATAAAAAAGCAAACAAACATGAAAAAAACAAATATAGATTTCATATAAATTAATCCTTTGAGACAATTCTCCATCTGACTTCTGCTCCTGCTGACAGGTAATTTGGCCCACCGCCCATCAGCAAAATTAACTAAACTTTCTGAGAACGTCTTTTTTATTATTCTTTTCAATTAAATTAAAAATAAAAGTCTTATTTAATTAAATCACAAGTTAGTTTTTTTTTACATGTCACTACTTTGTTCAACCTCCATCATGATTTAGATAGTCTTTATTGGAAATGTATGAATACATTTTAGGACAACTGTGTTTTTCCTTTTTTGTCACTAGAATGTTATTTTGAAAGAGTAACATTCATGACAAGTTCTTAACCCCCCCTTTTTAGATGTTCATACTTTATCTATAGGACTACTCAACTACTATCCTCACAACCCTGCTTTTTTAAAGTCATCTAATTGAATTAAAATTTGAAGGAAAGCAGCTTTATCATACCTTATTGGGTTAAAATAGAGGTCTCTTAGCAAATGATGTGAACATTATTAATAGTTATATCCCTGAACGCCAAGCGTCGCGGATATAATGGTTTCATCACTAACGCTGCCCCCGGATGTCCTTCAGATGAGCGTGATAACTCGAACAGTTTTCACAATTGGACTTTGATACTCGGTGAACCTGTTTAGGTCCCCTATGGGACGAGCTGCATCAAATTTCAGCCTTTTGGGATTTATGGTTTCCTCACTAGGAGGCGCTTTATACATATAAAAAAAATAATAATAATAATAAAAAAAAAACATCACATTTTGCTTATATCTCTGGAACTGGTTTTATGGTTTCCCCACCAGGTGGAGGTCATGACCTCAGAACGCATCCTGTCCTGATGTCATACGGCGCTGGTTGTAAGTTTCCACACCAGGTGGAGCTTTGTGACTGAAAATGTACATCTTTATTATTGTATAGTGTGTATTGGAGGATTGGGTAACATGAGGATTGGAGGGGGGGTTGGGGATATGCCACCTCTCGCATAATGTTATTAGTCTCCGAAATTGTATCATCCTTTTAAAAAAATTTATCAATTTATTGAAGATTCCAGGCATTCATTCATGCATAGATTTTTTTCTGCATCTTTTAAGCCCTGCCCAGTTGTTTGTTTCTTCTTTTATACAATATCTTGGAATTGAAAAAACAGACTTTTCCACTTAACTACATGTATTAAATTACAATAAATGTCACTTTTCTCTTCTTTTACCTAAACAACCTTTGAATAATTTTCCACTTTTCATTTGTTGAGAGAAAAAGGCAGAGCCTGTTTTTATGCAGATGATGTCCCTGATCAAAATGCGGTAGAATCGTGGTCTTTTTTCTTTTTTTTTTTTTTAAATCTTGTCATTTGATAGTGAGATTGCATACAAGCGTGAATTGAGATCGCGATTAATTGTGCAGCCCTACCCGCAACCTCGAATTTGATGAAGCGGTTAAGAAAATAGATGGATGGATAAGCTATGCTAAACCATATTTAGTGTTGTAAAATATGTAAAATCAAGACAAATCCCAAAGAACTCAAGGAAATGTACAAACCTGCAAAGAGATCATTGTCATCATCAGACTGGACCCCGTTGGACTTGGCAGATGAAGCGCTGGTCGCCTCTTCACTGAACAGATCTGCAGGTTCTTCATGGACTTGCTCTGGCTGAGAAACTCCTCGGCTTACAGAAACAGGGAAACTCTGCAGCAAACACAAGTTTAACAGAAACAGGGAAACTCTGCAGCAAACACAAGTTTAACAGAAACAGGGAAACTCTGCAGCAAACACAAGTTTAACAGAAACAGGGAAACTCTGCAGCAAACACAAGTTTAACAGAAACAGGGAAACTCTGCAGCAAACACAAGTTTAACAGAAACAGGGAAACTCTGCAGCAAACACAAGTTTAACAGAAACAGGGAAACTCTGCAGCAAACACAAGTTTAACAGAAACAGGGA
>JBAMHX010000001.1:6607354-6626103 GCA_037177515.1 Pseudomugil tenellus
CTCAGTAACAATAATAATAATAATAATAATAATAATAATAATAATAATAATAATAATAATAATAATAATAATAATAACTAAACAGCATGTTTAATTAATATTAACATTTCATAAATCTCAATTGAATAATTTGAACATTTTGTTTTTAATGTTGCATTAAACCCAAATCATCCCGCAGCTCAGCAATTATACCTCATTAGAGAGCATGGGCGTGGAAAGTTTTAAACTTTTATTATCCGTTATATATAGCAATGCAGACATCTTCTACAAAGACGACAGGCATTGTATGTTTTTTTATTTCCACAGCGACACAATGAATCATTTCAACACAAACGGTGTATTTGGTTTGGCTGATTCAGGGGAATTAGATACTGCCGTCCCAATGATAAAGGTGACAAAGCAAAAGATAAAAAGAACATGGCCCCACCATGATTCAAAGCGATTTGTCAGAAAATAAACCAAGAAAAACTCTTTTTAGTTCTGCTTGCTTTCTCCTGAGGCAGAAACCCCCGACCATGGGTCTGTGAATAATAAATAAATATAAAAGTAAATGTTTTGTTTTAGTATACAAAGCATATTATTAACATTGTTATTTAGCTTTGTTAGACTGATTGCATGTTTTGATTTGAAGTACGTTTTCTCTGCAGATCGGAAATGATTATCTGCAAGAAGTTTTCCTCAATTACATTTCCAGCTGATTTCAGAGCTACTGGGAAATATCCAGCTTAGTATTTGGCATATACTGCACGGTCATGGTATGATTTTATTCTGCATTAGAGCTTCAAATGTTCCTCCCAACCAGCCAGGGCCCTTTTGAACCCAAAGATTCTGCTTATATGTGACTTTGTGATTATTTTTTATTTTATTTATTTAATTTGTGTGCATGTGTTTGTAGTGCTCCTACTGGTCTCAAAGGTGGTGCCCTGTGCTGTCATGCTCCAGGTGCTGACGCGCCGGCCTTTTATCAACATGACGGAAAACTCATAGAGCGTGTTGGCTTTCAGACCCGTCACCACGTGGCTCAGGCTGGTCGTGTTGACCATCTGAAGAGAAACAAACACACAAAAACAAGAAACAAAAAGATCTTAGTTTGTACGATGGTCGATCCACTGAGTTTCTTTCTCTCTTTTGTCATCCGTGACAACCTCATGTTGAGAATCTTAAAATAACAAGCACAGGATAAAATACTCAGCTGGCTGATTACGCAATGATTTAATGTTAATTCATCCATTATTGTTTACTGGTCTACTGGATTCTCCAAAATGTCCACTAAAGTCTTAATCTATCACATATTTATTTCATTATTCCCAGGAGAACACTTCCAGGAACTTATTACAACATGAAACACAAAGTTTGCAGAATTCCAAAGAGTTTGAAACTCAAGACAAGCTTTCCTGTGACGTCTGTACACAGTCTTCAGAAAAAGCTCTCCATGCTTCTTAAAGGTCTCTTTTTTGCATGTTTGGCTGCATTTCTCATGTCTTGTTCAGGTAGATGCTGGATTTTTACCTTTTTTTAAAAAAAAGAAAGGTAAAAAAGCATTTTTGGCCTTAAACCTTTTTTGTTCTTTACTTGTTTAGTTCAGTTTCCTTATTTCATCATTGAGATCACGTTGACAAATTAATGATGCCAAAATCTATTTCCTCTCTGATGAATTGTGTTACTTTTTAAAGTTTATTATGAATAAAACTTAAATAATGGGAACAAGCTTTGTCTTTGCAACAGGCCTGTAGAAACAAAGTGCTTGATGATACAATTTGAAATAAATAAAGAATCCTCTGCTCAGTTTTCTGTTATTTGTTCGACACAATGCAGTGTTATAAAGTGAGCTAAGAGTAGTTACAAATTCTCAAAAAATTGAAATGTCTGTATTCGACAAACAAAAGAACATAAATTCCTCTGAAAGTACTCAACTATAAGCGCTGGACTGAAAATGAGGAAAAAAGTATTTAATTTCCAAAGAAAAACTCTAAACAACCTCCAAGAAATGTGAAAAACTATTGCTGATGTTTGCTTACTTCAAGAATGTCAAGCTGCTCAAACACAATATATAAAGAAGACTCGCACATGACTGCAGATTTCTGCCTTCAGATGTTTTATTTGACAGTTTTCTGTACAGTCAACCTGGAAGATGCATAAAGTGTTATACTGGTGTACTGGTGTAGGGTACTCTGGGAAAAATCCCTGCAAAATACAGTCCTGCTAAGCTTGACCACAAACCACAACGTCTGAAAAAGAACTTCCAAAATCTACGCAGATCCAACTAAATGGATAAAAATATCGTAACCACGCAGAAGCCGTTTGTCAGCAAATTTCCTCTTCAGCTTGGTGGGAGTCAAACGTAGTTAATCGGCCTGGCCAATGACGGTGCGTGAAATTACGAAAGTACTGTTTTCCATTGGGGGCTGTCACACAGAGGTCAGTGGGATAGGAAGCAAAACACACTGTTCTTCAGCAACATGCAGCCGGTTTAAGAGTCATCCCTTCAATAATGTACGAGCCTGTCTGGTTAGACTCGCTCTCAGAGAGGCGTTTCCGTTAGATGCACTACAGCTGTGCCTACAACAGGCTGGACTGGATGGATGTCACAGAGCACTGCAAACTTCTTGATTTGCTCTAATAGACTTCTTAGTTTGTAATTTCACTGCAAGAACAGAAACACGATGAGCCCGAGCGACTCGTTAATATCCGGGACCAATCTGGGCATCACTTCTTATCAGCGTTCTGCGCTGTTCAACAAATAGCTATGTCATGAATTCACTTCACGCTGAGGACTTCGCTGTGTAACACCAACAAATCACATTTTCCTTCCCGTTAACTTTTAATAGTAATAAATAAATCATTAACAGGAGACTGAAGCTTGTGAATGAAGGTCATCAGCTGGGATAAAGCAGCATGGAAGCATCTCCTGGGTTGCGTTTGTCCTCTGAGCTGGCTGTTTGGGGAATGCATTGTCAGATCTACACCCTCATTTCTGCTTCTCAGTTTGTCTTGTCCTTGTTGAATAATTTATCAGTAAATGCAGGCCCTTTATCTGAGCTCTGCTCGGTCCCAGGTTTGCACACATGCAGAAACACACACACACATTGTGTGTGTGCTCCGTTTTATGGAGATAACTGTGGCATCAGAACGTACAAACTTATCAGGTCATAACATGGAGTTCTCTGTGAAAAACAACTGTTTCGTTATGTGATAATTGACATAAAACATTCAACGTGAACATGTGACAGCGAGAAGGGAAACTGCAGGAAAAGGTTCATTTGCAATGAGTGTTTCCACACTTTGATGCGGTCATTCATGCTTTTGTTGGGCCATGTGAAGCTCTGCGCTTGTTGAATGGGGTGGATGATACTGATACGTCTAAGTACACTACAAACCCATGAAATCTTCAAAGTCATCCTGCAGTTATGGTCCTCATAACCATGAAATCTTCTCTGTATGGAAAAGGGGTTTGCGGTGGCGGCATTTCTGTCCTTAATCAAGAGCATATTTTGGGGGTTTGAACCCATTAATCCTTGCTTTCATGGCCAGATACTGTAATGCTTTAAACACAAGCATTACAGTCCCGGCTCTTTCACTGTGGCTTATTCTCTGCACTTGTAAAACTTTTTTTTTGTTTTTTTATTGTTTGTTCATGGTCTGTTGGATAAAAAAAAGCCTCCCCTGCACGGACGTGACATTAGCAAATAAAATGATCCTTGCTTCTTTATAGATACAGAGCAAGTGATTTTTGGAGAGTGATTAATGCCCAGCACCACTCAGTTTTTTTCAACACAACTCTACTTATTGTAACCAAAAACTTTAATATTTTCCTTCTAAGCTGTTTCTAGTTGATAAAACAGTGTACTTAAAAAACAAACTAGAGCACATTCATCACCACTGGTTTCCTGACTCCATGATAGAAGAGGAAATTACAACACAGACTTTTTAAATACACAGATTAGGAGCAGGATTCTGATCACATGGCAACAACAGTGCTACCTCTACCGAAATGTCTTCAAACGTTCTCATACGGTAACAACAGTTTAAGGATATCCAGCCCATTGTACAACAGGACAGACTGTACTGTGTTATCTTCCGTTTCATCAGTGTTGCAATGAAATCAGAGTAATTTCAGAGGACATGTGATCTGTGTGAGAACACAATAAAAATGTCCTCACATGATAAAGATCATAAAATGTAGGTAAATTAGTCAAATGTAGCTTTTTTAAATTAATTATTTGACTGAATATGAATGATAAATGAACAGTGGGAGGCAGAGTCTCACAGCTGTTCAACTTCAGCTCCAAAGAAGGAAAATCATTATGTAGTTATATGAAATATTATTTTTAAATCCTCACAATGAGTCATTTACAACTCTGCACAGCGAGCGCCTCCATACAGAAAAACCACCATGTGATATTAATAAAAGTCACAAACTGCTTTGTGTGACTGTAGCAAGATGCAAAGCAGTGATGAAGGACAAAGGTCTTTGAAGTGCTTTCTTCTGTGATACTGATGCAATTCATCACTAATTAGTGGTGGATGTAAGTTAAAGTGGCTGCAATTTAAAATGGGTGCAGTATCCAACTTCATAGCATGATATGAGTAATTGCTACACAAGTACCCTAAATAGAAAATTGTAAAAAAAAAAAAAAAAAAAAAAAAAAAAAAAACTGTGAAAGGAGACCGAACTCTGCAGCCGTAAGATTTTAAGTGTTACCATTTATATACTATTTATGAAAAACGTTTGTTTTTCAATGCTTTGATAGCTGAGTGGAAACAGAGGCTTTTTCAATGCACACATCCTGTGGTATTGCTTTATACACTCATATGACATCACTGTTCATTTTTAACCCGTCTCTGGAGTAAATGTGGATGTGTGCAACAAATAGGATGAAAAAAATGGGGTTAATCATCCTTCCAGTTGCACCACAACAAAAATATGTAGGTTTTCTCTGAGCAAATTCTATCACACAGTATATATGTTTAAAATGTAGAGAAAAGCTAAATGAACAAACAAAACTGGGACTTTTTTTTGTTGGAATAATAATAACAACAAAGCCTGAAGACACTGATATGTTTAAGAGGAATAAAGAAGAATGTCTTACCTTCACTTTTGTGTTGGCAGGGATATTGGTCTTCCATTTCACGGTGTAGATGCGGTTATCCGTGATCTTTTGGCTCTTTGGCAATGTGTTATCAGCCCAGGTCACTTTGATGGTGTCGTGACTCAACACAGAGGCCTGAACACCCACGGGAGGCATCATGGGGCTTGGATCTGGTACTGGGGTGTATGGAGCATGGAAGATTTCAAACAGGTCAGCATCGGGATCTAACGGGTATGTGGGTCAGGGAGTCAACCCGCATTCATGCAGATAAATTAAAATGAAAAAATTAATACAAATCAAGAAGCGTGGCATGGTGGGTCAGATAGTGGAGTCAAAACAGGATGCAGGGATGGATGCAAAGGAGAAAATAGGTTAATGTGTTAAAATGGAAGGACACCGGTGAAGGGGGGGGGGGGGGAGGTGTAAAAAAGGTAGGATTGGGAAGGGTGAAAAGAAAGACAGAAAACTCTATTAGAAAAGCAGACACTAACCTCTACAATAAGACAGATCTACAGACTTATATTATACCGAAGCTACGGAACAGTATGTGAGCGAGTGTAGCTACTGTAGCACTATGGAAGGACAGGAAGAGATCATCTATTCATATGAAAAGATAGCAGCAAATGGAGAAGTGAAAACATATAATCACAATCCTACATACAACATTTCCAATACATATTTCTGTTATATTAATATCCAGTAAACAGATGCAGCTGTGAAACATGGTTTGAGATGACGTCACACAGCTTTTTGGCAACATTCTTAATGCACAACAACACAGAGTGCTCTTGAATGCTTCTCTCTTTTCAGGGTTGAGTAGAAGAGATGCAAAATGTCCTTCAAAACTGTACAAAGAAGAATAAAGCTACAAGTATGGAGCCTGGAGGAGGAACGGAGAGGAGGGTCACAGAAAAGTGGCACCTGGAAAAGGTTTGCATATGTTCAGCTCAACCATATTGTCAAAAACATCTTTTAATTTTGTCTGGGATTTATTTTTCTGTTTGATGCAAATTTTGGCCTGAATAATAAAAATAAAAGTTAAGATGGAAATCTCATTGTTTTAACCATAATGGGATGTGCAGACTCCTCTCTGGAAGTCTACCTCTCCGTTCAGAGCTTGTCTAAAGGAAATGTGCGTTATATGAAACAACAACAGGACCGCATTCATAAGAACCTTGTGTTGCTTTTTCTCTTTAAAGGGAATGAACCTGTGTAACCATAGTTTACATGTTTATTAGTTTTAAAGTAGTTTCTGTGTTTGGGTTCTTAAATCAGCCTACAGATTGTTTTAACACAAAAGTTCTCTGTAAAAGCAAAGTGCAGATAAAATATTAAAAGGCATCAAATCGGAAGGTGCGACTGTTTAAAGGTAAGGGCTCCGCGCTTTCTTCTTTTTCTTTCAGAGGCTTGTAGCAGGTGATGCAGAGCAGGCTATACACTTGATCGCTGGCTTTTCCACACTGCCAGGTTTACTTAAACAGAACAAGGCAGCTTATTCTGGGCTGGTGTGTTAGCGTGAACCAAACTATGTTAGCAGGAATACTTTAAGTGCCAAGATAGCATACATCCCTCTCATAGCAACTGTATGATCACACACCTCCAGATAAGGTTAAGAAAAACACATTATGTGTCTTGTGTGTGTCTGAAAATCTGTATTAAAATCAACCCCTTTATATTTTTCCAACTTGAACTAAATCAAGTGTAGAAACTTTGTGACATATCTCTGCACTTTCCCCGTACAGCGTGTTGTACGTGTTGAATTAGAACAACTTGTTTCACTCTGAAACTAAGAATAGCTGCATATGTATGAGGAGTTTTTTTTAGAAGGAACACCTGCCCACCCCACCCCATAAAGCTCAGTGAATGTGATGTAAAGAGGGCTTCAAATTGGTAGCTTTTGGCCAATGTGCAGGAGAATAAACGCTTAAAGATGCGCTGCTTGTGGTTCCTGGTTTTGTTGCTCCAGTTAGGATGAGACTGGGAGTGGGAAACTTTTCATCGGTCAAACGCGATGACACTCCTATTCGATCACTTGTTGGTCCTCGACTCTGCGCCTCGGTCCATTTGACACTTCTTTGTGCGGAGCTGACATCATTATACTCCCAAGTTTGAGTCAGAGCGTGTGTGTGTGGTGAAAATCCAGGCATTCATGTGGTTGTGGTTTTCTGGAATGGCATGCACCCAGTTTGGAAGAATAAAGAAGGAGAACGAGCTGCAGGAGAGCGGCTGACTTTGGCGCTGAGCTGCATTTCAGCATTCAGCACAGCACTTTTTCAAGCCCGAGTTCATAAAGTTTCTTCCATTTTATTTTCAAAAAGTAAGAAGTGAAATGTAGGTCAGCTCTTCTTTTTAATTCTGGCTTGAACAAACTGGCAGGAAGGGAACATGCCCCAAAGGATTCTGCAGCAGACGATGGTGGTGGGCTTTTGGTTCTGCTTTGAGAGGAAACTTTTGGATCTGACGAAGGGTTGCCAAAGCCACCACGGGGGCTCTGCGCGACTGCTGCGTTATATGTCTGTGTGCGTGAGGATGTGAAGAAGCAAGATCTTCTTAGAGAGAAGTGTACAGTATGACAGTGTGTGGGTGTGTGCACATACTTAAGCTGCCACCCCCCCTTGAAGCATGTTGACGTGATTCATGTCACCAGGCATCCCACCCCTCTCATGCTCGGTGGTGTAATAGCGCTGCAGCGGAGACAAACTGCAGCGATCAAGGCTGAGCGAAGAGGCGGGTGGCTGGATAGTAGAGGGGGCGGGTGCAGCCTTCATTCTGGGACACACCATGGAAGCACGGCTTGCTCCTTTTCTGGCACAGTCGCAAAGAAGGCGCAAACTTGCCAACATGTTTAACTGGCATCATTTTGCCAACGGAGATCTTTTGTCAAGCACTCTGAATCGGGACTTAAGTTCTACTTCTAGCAGCTAACGGGGTTTTGATCCACAGCTTAACAAGCGACGCTGCTGGCAGCCGGTCAGGATAGCCGGTTTTCTTTGGCTAAAGTAACAAAGCTGTTTTGTCTGACTGCTGTTGCATGAACGACAGAAGTGCTGCATCACACAGCATCCCAAAAGCGAGACACTGCACACTCAAACTCTCTTTTCCAGATAGCAATCACGTCATTTCAAGTTCTCCAAAGAATAAAAAATTTGAAATTTTTCTACCCTTTTTCAGACATGTCAGTTGCGTACAATTACATGTTTTTATGCTGATGTATATATGGCTGTGGGTATGTATATGCATCTATTTCTATGTATGTCTATAGTATATGTATAAACATATATGTTTATATACAATGTGTGTACTTAGATGCACTTTGGTATGTTTTGTGGAATAAGTTTGACCTGTAACTTGCTTGGTAAACTGGCCATCGCATTACGTTCACCAGTTCCATTCCTGTCAACACAAACGGCTAATCAGGCAATAACTGAATGCAAATGCTGTGTAGACATGATCAAGATGACTTCCTAAAACACAAAGAGAGCATCAGGGTGAGGATCCGACCTGAAAGTATATCTGGATGATCTAATTCCAGAAAATTCATTTGGGAATCATAAAATCCTTTTCTTCCTTTTCTGCCTGAGGCTGACCATGAAGCTGATGATGAAGCATATAAATATAAATAATTTTTACTGGTCAGAGCTGCAGAATTAAATATCCAAGCCAACAATTGGGAAGCTTATCTCCTGTAGTCTGATAATCAGGGCTGCGAGTGCAGGCAGAGGATTTGTGGGTTTGATTAAAAAGAGACTTCAGGATACCTGGAACCATGATGAGGAGAGTTAATTAAAGCAGTGAGATGGGCCACTGACCCATTTTTTCTCCACTAATTTAGAGTCAAGACACTTTATGTCTAATAATGATGTCAGGTTGGAGAGAGGGCAGAAATAAATGTCAGTTTTTATTTCTTTATTTTTTCAGAGGCTGCTGGGGCGCAAGAGAGCCCAGCTCATACATAATGTCTAGCTTCCCTTAAATAATGATTTAAGCTTCTGTGTAAGATGAAAACTATAAATACAGTTACTGGCTGGACATAAATGAACCACTGTGAATTATTGGTAAGACAGGAGCAAAGTTTGGTTTATATGTAGATGTGTGCGCTTCATACCTGACTGTGCTCGGGTGTCGACACTCTCATACACAGGAATTCCCTCCCCCACGTTATTGAAGGCCCTCAGGTTGATCACATAGCTGGAGCTGGGGTCTGAGAAAAAAAGACAGACAAGAAGAAGGAAATTAATTTATGCAGCCATCTAATCAAGCCAACTCTGGAGACTCTCAACTCATAATTGAAATATTAGTAGAGCGAATATTTCAATACAATCTCTGCACTTACTATGATTGTAATAAAGGCTTCAATTATGCATTTATAAATATTTGCAACAGGTCTTCTATTGAATCTCTCAATTTGCTTAGATTTTCAGGTCTCCATCCAGTCCTGGCACTTTAGGAGCATCATCTGATGCTAAACAATCATAAACTAATAAAACAAATGATCATGATCAACAAGACAGACAGAACAAAGAGTGCTTAATGCTTTTTAACAGAAAAAAACATGATCAAACTATCACGTTTCTGTCTTGAAATTAATTAAAAGTCCATTTTGTACCCTAAAAGGACTAAATTTTTGTTAAACACAGTTTAATTAAAGGTTGGAGCAAACTAAAGAAAAAGCCAGTGAAGCACCAGCAACATGGACACAACTGTTTGCTTTGGTTTGAGAGCTAAAACAACCTTTTATATGAATATTGTGACATTTTAACAACTGCATCCTCATTAGAAAAAATTGTGTAATTAGTGGTTAAAGATGGGAAGGAAAAGGTTTAATTAATTCCCTCAAAACTCACTATGGGGTACAGATAAATTGTTTTATGGTGATTTTGCTCATTAGTTATTAAACTCCGTATATCACATTATATGGGACACATTGATCGCACTGCAGCGTAAATACACAAAGGCTATAGGTTATCTCATATCTAATTAGCAGTACATGACATGTCAGGTGACATTATGTGCTGGATAAACAGATCCATAGTTAATATCGAACCCATCTAAGCCCAAAATAAAGGCATCAAAATGCTAAACATGTATCAGAGTGAAGGCTAGTGATTGTTCATACCAAGGTTCTCAATAGTGTAGTAGCGCTGCTTGTAATCCACTTTGATGGTCTGCGCGTGGGGGCTTCCGATGCCATAGCTGATAGAATAACCACGCACCACGATATCCTGATTCTCTGGTGGGGTCCAGCTCACTACGATGCTTTTGACTAGAGGCCGAACGTGCAGTGAGCTGGGCTGGTCCGGTACGCGTGATTCTGAGGAAGATGTAGGAAAAATGAAGTGTAAGTATGACTAAAAGGCTGCTGTTTCTCTGCTTCAGCACACAGCTTTTTGTTCACTTCTGTTACAACACGCATTCCTCAAAGAGCAGAACTGTTCTACAAGAACTGTTACCATCCAGGTCGCTCTCAAACGTCTCTGCTGTGGTCCACTCTGTGGCCGGTCCGGTGCCATTCACCGTCATAGCAAACACCCGGAAGGAATACTCTGTTCCGTGCTCCAGACCTGAACACAAACAATTCAGAGCTTTGTTACAACGCTTCTTCCTTTCTCAGCACCATTTTCATCCTATAAATGAGTCTCGATCTCATCTTGGGTGGTGACTGACATCACAAATCAGAGACAAAGTACATTTTCAACAGCAAAATATTTAGATAGATTTTTTTTCCCTCAGAAATCTATATGGCCGTGTGAGGATGGATCAAGTAATTACTGCTGAGATGTTCTTTATCCACCATTATGGACCTGAATGAGAATAAATCAACTTTTGTTTAAATTTCAGTGCATAAAAAGGCAAATATGAGGAGATTAACAACAAAAACGTGCGAAAATTGCACAAAAAAAGTCAAATAAGAAAGAACTACAAAGTGTATAAAAAAATTATAGTGCAAATTCATTCATATTTTAAAGCCACGTCTCCCTGAGAGAGAGTTGCATCACTGCTGGGTGCTGCCTTTGGTATTCATAAAAGGAGGAGGATGGTGTGTGTGTGTGTGTGGCGGGGGGGGGGTCTGACAAATGATGTGTTGGTGTATTAATTCGCAATAAAAAAAATGTCATCGTAGTCATATTATTCCATTTGCATGTTACATGCTCACGGTGTAGTCATTTCCCTCTGTACCCACTGTTCTGGGCCTACCCCTGGGGGTATCTTCTGAAGCCTGCCTAACCATCTATGCCTGCAAGGCTACATCATCTCCTTCTAAACGCTTTTGAACCAACAAACACCCCTCTGTTTCGCCCCCCAGAATGATTTCAAAATCAACTTTTGAGTGTATATTCTCTTTGATGCAGCGCTCAGCATGAGGCCGGGCCACTTGAAAGTTGCTGAGACAACATCTAATATTAATCACCACCGCGGTGTCTTTTTTCTGGTGAAGCCATGCATAATATGGTGGGAGCAGAGAGTAATATTATTACAGTAAGGCTTGTAGCTTTGCATCAAAGCATCCACATTAAACTCAGACAGTCATCCAAACTGATTACAAACAACAATTTAGATGATCTAATGTAGGACGTACGTGAGACATCAAAAGGTAACAAAATGCTCATGTTCCCTAGAAGCAGACTATAAATGTTCCTCCTGAAGAAACTACATTTCTGTATGAAGAGAAAGAAGTGAAGAGAGTCCGAAAGTGTCTCCGGGATAAGAACGTCATCTTGGAGATGACACACAGTTTAAAGACCAGGACACAAATAAATCAGTTTCTCAGTTTCTGTCTTTTTCACACTTCACATAAATAACCCCTTCATGATGCAAGTTGACAGCTCAGGGCACCAGTGTGAAAACATGCTGGGACACGTCGACAAAATGTGTTAAACGAAAATGCAAGTTTGTCCCCAGTGCTGCAACTGGCTGTTAAAAAATGACCAATCAGGTTTTGCTCAACCTTATTTAGGTCTCCTCTAAAATAATCTTACATATGTAAAGGTTCCTGGCCTATCAAAGACATGCACCTTGGGGATAGGCTGATTGGAGATTTTAAATTCCCCATGGAGTGAGTGTGTGTGGTTATTTGTCTATATTTGTTGCCCTGTGATGGACTGGAGATCTGTACTCGGTGTACCCTGCCTCTCTGCTGGGATTGGCTCCAGCCCCCGCGCGACCCCGTTCGGGAATAAGCGGTAGATAATTGGATGGATGGATATAAAGGTTCCATATTTTGCTATATTTGCCATTTTACAGTCTATCCTGCACATTTATGATAATATTGTGCATTTTGCAACATGCACTAAACTATAGTTCATTTCTTGTTGCAACGTCTCTCCCCGGAACTGGGAACAACTTGCTCCTCCCTCTCGCTCATCCGCCGCGCCCACACTGAGCAGCCAGGGAGCTGCTGTCTGTAGTCAGCGGGGGAAGCACCACCAACATGCACACTTCCAGGGGGAGATGGCACGCTAAAGTTTTCATGTAGGGGCGGGTGGAGTCTCCACCGTGCCACGTCGGAGGGGTGGGCTCAGCCGTTTACTCTGCTTAAGCTGCAGTAAAGGCGCAGGTGTAGTGTGGCCATCTTCTGATTGGTGAGTCATGGGTTCGGTTCCCACTCTGCCTGAAGTCAGCATGTCAAAGTGTCCTTGAGCAAGACACTAAACCCTGAGTTGTTCCTGGTGGCCAGGTTAGCACTGGTGTGCATGGCAGCTCTGCTGCCATCAGTGTGTGAATGTGTGCGTGAATGGGTGGATTACAGGACCTGTGAAGCGAATTGGTCATCGAAAAGTAAAGCGCTATATTAGTGAACGCCATTTACCACTTTTAAACAATATAACTACAAAACGCATGGATGAAAAATAAAACTACTTCCGGGATCGTTTTAAGGTAATTAACAGTAATAGAAGGTTAAAAGCTAATAAAAAGTTGTTTTTGCAGAATATGGGACCTTTAATGATTCTCCCATTTACATCGATGAGACTGCGCTGGAGAAGGTGGAGACATTTAAACGTCCTGGTCCCCAAACACTACTCCTCTTATAAATGGAGCACGCAAAAGGAAACATAGGGAAAAGCCCTTGGGAACTTCTATAAAGGGTGCTCTCAGCAGTGCTATTGTTGGCATGGTAACTAACTGCTTCCTGCAAGACAGGAAGTCCCTTCAACATGTAATGTAAAACTGCACAAAACATCTCTGGAGTGCCTTTCCCAAACTGGGTGGGTTAATGGGAGAAACCAGGACACACTCTTTACACCATTTCCCTCAAGAACAGGTGTGTGAAATAAAGAACCACAAAACTATTAGTTTCTTTCCTCGGCCAATCAGATTCCTTAACAATGCCACACACTGACTGGTTCATCGTTGTTAACTGTTTACTGTAGATGTCTTCTATTAATTAACAGACTCTGTCACTTCACCACTTCACATCCATTTGCTGCTACATACAAATGATTATTTTAATGGATTCTCTTATTATTGTGTTATACTGTTTTGAAAACACTGTGATTTTATTGTTTTTTTACATTCTGGAGCAAGGAAACAAATTAATTTCATTGCAAAGCGTTGAAACTGTCCCTGCTATCTCACCCTCTGTCTGCAACACTCGGTAGTGATGTGGTGTTAACAAATGATCTGATTTGTAGTGAAAAAGAGGAGTTAAGAAAACTGTGGGGAAATTAAATGTGTAAGAAGCAGGACTTTATTTTGATTGGCACCTCATGTAGCCAATCACAAGTCAGGAAAGTCTAGGATCATAACAGGAAGGAGGCGTGGAGCTGGATTTAAATAGGAATGTGTCAGAAAACAATACAGAAATTAGCGACTAAAAAATTAATCATCATCAAAAAAACACAAAAAAAACGCAAAACAAAGAAACAAAACATCAATACCTTTATAATTATTTTATAGTTTATCTCTATCTTAAGATTTTGGCCTATTTTTGATCAGTTTGTTGTGTATCTAGTGATCAGCTGTTCATTTACAGGTTTGAATAAAGCAGCGGTGTCAAACCTGCACCTCAAGTAGGGGCAGGTTTTTTCCCGCTCCAACCCACCTGGATGACCGGAGGGACTAGCCATATAAAGCTGCTAATTTTAGCAAGAAATAGATGTTCTACGTGGTATTAAATGACAAGCCCTGTGGAACTAGTTCCCAGCAAAGTTCCTCGTTGCAACACATCTGACACAAATTAATGGATAATTAGCAGACTTGCAGAGATTGATGTATGAATCTGAATCAGAAACTCCTGACATTTGAAGGACTGGAAATGCCCCATCCACCAAGGCTGTTCTCTGCAGAAGCCAAGTCATCTATGATTGGTTAAACATGTAGTTTTTGTTGGAGTAATGAGTGAAAAATATATGTTTTGTTCCGTTCAAAAGCAGGACTTCAGTACGAGAACTAAAGTCTCCTCGTGTTATAAATCACACAGTAGGACGGAAAAAACCAAACAGTATACGATCATGTCTCTGAAGCTGGCTTATACGACTTCCACTGGGTTTCAGAACCTCTTCTTGTGTCAAACATTTTTCAGAGTCCTGTGAGTTTCAGCTTGGCGGTTCTGTGGCTCAAACTTGCTGTGGTTTATCTAAGGGAAGGCAGGCTCATTACGATCTGGAAGCTGTTCCTGAGCAGTTTTTATTTTTCGCATTCCTGTGATATATAATCTCCTGTTGCTTTGACGAATGCTGCGCTCACTATACATTTAAAAGTAGCATTGTGTTGAGGCAGAAACAAGTTATCTATTTCTTCTCTGTCAAATGCTCCCATCTGGCAATATTTTCTCCTTTCTTTCTTTCCAGCTGCAAGTTAAACATTTTCTGTGTTTTTCAGCATTTGCAGCCCAAACATTAATCACTATGACTGCAGCATATTGGATGAGATGCAGGGTACACACAGGGAAAAAGTCTGCAGTAACGGAGTCAAAGTTTGCCCACTGACAAAACCAAATATAAAAAACAAAGTGAAATTTTAGGTGTCGATATTAGAAACAATTAAAGTCCACTCCACATCTACCGGAACCAGACTCAGACTGGATGTAACTGGGTGATAATAGCAAATTATACTCAATCCACCAATATGTGCAAATATTTTCATTACGAGCTAGCTCTTAGGAACACAAAAGGTTTCGTCCCCCCCCCCCCCCGTCTCTGATTTGTACAGCAAGATGTTGAACAAAAATCAAACAGATTTTTTAAAACTCAGATATTTGCTATTATAGTAAAATGAACTTTGAAATCCTTACCCTCAATGAGCTTGTAAAGCTGCGTGCCTGCGGTGGTGACAGCTGATTCGCTCTTCCGGGATCCTTTGCGGTAGCGTATCTTGTAGCTGATGATCTCTCCATTCTGGTGGCTGAGAGGTGGAGGCTGCCATCGAAGCATGATGCTCTGCAGGGGGAAAAATTCCAGTCAAAATGGAACAAAATGACTTACTTAGCACATACGGGCCTGCAGCTGTAAAGGTGACCTCATGTTTTAGCAGGTTGCCTCACACCTTCCCCACAAACCCTGAAACAGGCCTTTTGTGTAGACGTCCCTGTGCAGGTTCACTGTTCTCCTTCACTCCTCTTAACAGGCAGACAAACAAGAGTTTTTAGCAAAAACAAACACTCCTGTGAGCGCGAGTGTAAATTGATGCATTAGGAGGAAATAAATATGAATAACAGGAGTGAGGTGGGCACATGTGTGTGTCTGTGATGATACTGAGGCGCAGAGATTAATGCAGGGCTTTGCTGGCGGCTTGCGCTGTTGTGGGATGCTAGTAAAGGAGTTTCTGTGTGTTTAAGGAGATGTGTGTGTAGGGGGCTGGCTCAGTGTGGGAGAAGAGTTAATTAACGCTTCCTCGCTGTCACACTGATGTACAAAAGCCTGAGTCCATGTACAGGGCTCATGCGAGCTCCTCCCCTGCCGAGCCAAGGCAATCGCACAAATTAAAATAGAGTTAAGTGTGTTCAATCTCCATTATTCTTATTATACAATAGGTCTCAACTTGTTATGTGTGTTGCTTTTCTCTCGTCTTCTCGCTAATTGTGGAAACCTGCTTAATGGACTTTGTGAAAACACAGAGGAAAGGTAGAATCCAGACACCAGGAGGAAAAAGAAACAAAAACATTATTTTCAGGTAAAAGACCTGAAAACCTACAGAAGGGATTTAAAACTGAATGCAGAATATGCTAATTAGTTGTTTTTATTTTTCTAATTTCCACTTGACCTGGTTTACTGAAGGTAGGCTTACTGGGCAGACTGGTATATGAATTGTATTCAGAAATATTCTGATTAGAATAATTGACTTAATGGTTATAATTAAGCACAACGTCAACAAGGAAAGTAAAAAAGACAATTCTGTTTAAGGATGCAAAGCAAGCTTTATGTTCATTTCCGTGTTTTAAGTAGTTTTTTTTTTTTCTAAGCCCCCCCCCAGTTGCCCCTTCTTCATTTACTCTTAAATTAACAATAGTGCTTTCTCTCGACAAGTCTCAGTCGAGTATCCCTCAGCCAGGGTGGCCGGTTCCTTCTCAAGCTGGAAGCGTGTGATAGGATTGTCACTAGGTCAACCCCCCCCCCACCCACCCACCCACCCATTTTGCTAGGGCTTTGCATCGACCAGTAAATGAGTTAAAAGTTCTGGCTGCTGTTTCTGTAGTCAATCTGCGCACCCTGAGGTTGCAGCCCACACCTCCCATATCATCATGCTTTTGCAGCTGCTGTCTCACATGTCAGGCGTGAGAAACACTGTAAAATTTTATTCATCATCCCTGTTTAGATGTACGATTAATAAACCAGTAACACGCCGCATGAAGACCATATGGCCAAGAAGGATGAACGGCAGAGGCTCGCTTCCCGTTTCAATCACAAGCTTGTTGTGAAGCCGGCAGCCGCCTCAACGGCTTCATCTAATTAAGAGCTTCACACATAAACTACTGCATATCTGATTTAACAACGGGGGAAAGACAGCAGATAATTCAACTTACATAAAAGGTGTCTCACTCTGAAGCTAGTGAATTCTTTCACCTGTAGACTTACTACCCAATAGGGAGACATCTGTGTTAAGAGGGTGGCAAAATCCCCCACTAAGTTCCAACCTGGCAACTTTCAGTCATCACACATCTCTGTTAAATGAACTCATCAGGGTGAAAAGTGGACCTGCTTGGAGTTTGAGAGAAATGAAGCGACTGGACTTTAAGAGCTATTTCCTTATGAAAATGATCCAGTGATGTAGCTGGTGCTCCTCTTTCTCTCCGTATCCATTCAGGTTTCTACGCCAGATCCTGTACAGCTTGAGTGAGACGGAATAAAACCTTCTGACAAGCGAAACTCCTGTCGATGAGAAGATCGATGAGAGTTCACACACCCCCTTAACCAGCTGGGGCTGCAGGTCTCTGATGCAGCTAATCACAGAAAGCAAAACAGAGCTCCGGCCTGCAGGCTACAGATCTGCTCAGCTGTCTGTGTGTCTGTGTGTACATGAGTGCATCAGCGGGGATTTAGCAAGGCAGATGCATTTGTGCAAACAGAATGGATAGGTGCATTTCAGATTGTTGTTGCTGATGCCGCATTTAGGAGCGCAACAAATGGGCAAGCTGTTAACTATGCAATTAAGCAGCAGCTCCTTCAGCAAACATTCTGTTCTGTCAACGCAGCTAATCTTACCTTGGAATTCTGGACCTCCAGGGTAAGGTTCTGAGGAGGGGCATCTGGGACTGTGGAGAAAAGAGACAAAATTTCACTAAAAACCCTTCAAAAAAATCTGGATGATTCTCAGGTATAATTACGGTTATTGTGTTTTTTTCTCTTCTTCCACTTAAACCATCACAAGCTAAAAGATATTGAGTTTTTGGACTGATGTTGGGAGAAAACAGGGAGTTTGATGCCATCAAAGGATTCCATTTTATTTCATTTAGTGACAATGATTTGTTGATGAATGAAAAGAGTCAGCAAACTAAGTCTAACGTTGAGTCTAACCTCGTCTAACCTTTTGTAGCTTTGTTTAGTTTTTATTAATTAAAATATGTAAACAATAAATAGAAAAGTAAACAAAAATGGTGACAGGCCAGGTCAGCATTAAAATAACAATACAATTTTCACACATTAACTAATACAAAGGGAGGATTACGAAATATTAATTTAATATAACTGCAGGTTAAGCAGGTTTATCACAATGTTCCCGACTTAGATTAAACGTATTCTCATTTGCACCTCAACAACCAGCGACAGTCTGCTTATGACACTTTGAAGGAATGTTATAAACTGCAATTAAATTTGACCGTAATACTGACACCCTTGTTAAAGATACAAGGGTGTATGACTGTTTATCGTTATATCAATGCAAGAAATGAACAGAAAGCAATTTATTATATAGTTTGTAAGCTTTGCATTAGCTTTTATCTTTGTGTTTAACACTAGAACTGCCAAGTTGGTCATTTCTACCATTTTGCATTTTCAACATCATGTAACTAAATTTAACCCTCTCTCTCCCAAACTTCATGACTTTTTGTTCCCTTGTGAATTTCTAAGTTTCTTTGATAGATAATAAAGATGTTTTGATCATTTGTGCTTAAAACCACCACAGTGGTCATTTTTGCCTCATAGAAAACAATGTAAAGTACTGAGACTAACCGCAGTCCGGTCAGTGTTGCTAGGAGACCACACTGTGGCACAAAAAAGTAGAAGC
>JBAMHX010000001.1:6644503-6656577 GCA_037177515.1 Pseudomugil tenellus
ATATTATACTTTTAAATCTGCAATTGTTGTCAAGTGGGCCTCCAGTGAGAGCCGCAAAGCCAACATGTGGGCTTGCAAATATGCTGGATTTTTATTCCTCTCAATGATCATCTACAGTGTTACTGAATTTATGGTGGATGAAACCTAAGCATGAAATGCATTAACAAACTACACAGACAAATCTGTTTTTGTGAAGCCAAATGAAAGCAAACAGTCATAGAAACTACTGCTGTGTCAGGGCGTTGCACAACTTCAAAGCTGAAAAATTTCACCAATTTCCCTTCCAACTGTAATTACAACCCACTAAGGTTATTACGCACGAACAATTCACATAGTCATGTGCCAGGAAAAGGCCTTATTGTTGCTACATGCTTTCTGCTTTCTGACATGTGACAATAATCCGTTAAATAGCATATTCTCTGCAGCTGACTAGCTTCCCTCAGCATCGTCGTGACAATAAGGTCTCCACGTGGACGCAAATATCAAACCTGACAGCGAGGAATCATCATGGTGCCTATTAGTGATTGTATTTATAGCTGAGTGAGGAAAGGACGGCCAGTCTGCAGGCAATTAGATAAAGCCTGAGCACATGTTTAATCACACTCTTGGTGAAAACATTCTCTGATTAGACCAGTCACTTTATACGACTACCGTGCACATTCGATGTGATAACGCCCCACAGGTAAACCAAAATGGAAAAAGTAACACAAAACAACAATTAGATGGATTCAAGTTAAACATAGTAAATCTCCAATTTACCCCCCTACGGTTACACAGCAAAAACTAAAATCTAAGATTAAACATCTCAAATCAAGGACACATATGCTTATTTTTTAAACGTAAGATATTTGTTCTTACTTAGTAAGTTTTTTAAGATTTTTTTTAACTTAATTTAGGAATTCTTGACAGGTTAATGTTCCTTGAAATAAGATAAATTATCTGCCAACAGAACAAGAATTTTATCTTATTTCAAGGAAAATTAACCGAATTTTTGTAGGTTTTTTTCTTGTTTTTTTAGAGCCAGTTTTTGTAGTGTAGTTGTTGCTTCTAACCTTTGAAGACTGTAAAAAACTAGCAATTTAAGGTGACAAGTCAAAAATCTTGCAGATATGCAGGGGAGATTAAGAGGCAGTTACTTATCTTGCACAACAATGCACAATTAGATAAGGTGAAAGTCCATTTTTCCACATTAAAGCCTTTATTTGTCAACATCTGTTCGCAACTATTTGGCTGTGCATTTTTAAGACAACTGAGCAAGACTGAAATCAGAAGTCCTGTGTTTGACCTCTGTTTCAAACATCAGCATCTCACAGTGTTTAAAACGATTAAACAATTTTCTTTGATTAAAAGACGGGGTGCAAACTTCTTGCAACCAAAAAAGTTAGGAGAAATTATACCGACACAACGCATTTATCAGCGTAAATAATCAGCATGTTACACATATGCTAACAACTGAACTTTTTTCCATTCCACCTACAAGTGGGAGTGCTCATTGGAGCTACGTTTAACTGCATCTGGTCGTGTCAAGATGCAAAGATTATGGCCACTAATGAATATTAGCCAACTTGTAGCCACTGGGTATTTAGATGCAGCTTACCCCAATTGATTTCCCTGCAGGGTGAAGACAACTTTATCCCTGTGGCAAGTCCCTGGCTTATCTCTGCCGGCTGCAAGGCAGCCCACCAGACGGGGCTCGTCCTCCTGCCCCTGTTTCAGGAGGATTTGAGCCTGGCAGGTGTGAGCACGGATACCTGACTGAGAGGGGCAGCGAAGAGCACGAGGAGTGTTTGTGAAGAGGACAAAGCTGTCCAGCTGTGAAAGTCAGCATTATGAAGGGAATATATTGAGTAGAGTACAATTACCACAAAGCCCAGTGTGCTGGATTATTACAGAGAGCAGGTGGCTGTAAAAAGCAAGGAGATGGAAAGTGAGAGGATGCCTGAAAAAAAGGTGACAGATGGGTTTCTGAATTTTATATGTTTGTACTTGTCAGCACAGGAGGGAACACAGAGGTAGACAACAGAGACGTGGATGGGAAAGACCCGAATCTAATGTTGATTTCAACCTCATTTCACCGAGCTGTGGATATATAAGACACAAAGAGAAAATATCTGATTTGCAACGCGTTTCACTGCTTTCCCATTTAAAGGCATGAATTGCACCTTTGAAAGAGAAAATGACTCTGACGCGGCAGCAGATAATGCTGTTGCGACGGTGTTCATACAGATTACAGGAAGTATTCTTTGCTATCTCAATTATCTGCGTGTCAGATGAGTGATTGTAAATACTCGAGTGTTTGTGGAGGTAAAGTGTGTTTGATTCTGTTACTAAGATTGATGTTCACACATGAAAGCAAAAACCCCCCAAAAAACCAGAGTTTCTTTCTTTGTTTGATTTTTATGGATTAAACTCAGATTAATTTGTTGAAAGCCTCGCTCAGGGCAGACCCCGTGTTCAAGGCCAGCTGCCTGGGTAATTCCTCCCATTCATCTTCAACTCAAACAAAGAAAGAAACAAAAGACTTGCAGCCCTGCAAAGTAGCCTGACCCTTATCAGCGGTGTGGAGCACGGAGCTCCAGGTCATCATTATTTCTGACTTAATGTCCCCCCAATCAGTAAGGATGACACAGCCGGGGGTGCCACTGGTCAGACACAGCGACGCTCATTCATTAGCCACCTGCTTCAAGTAAGGGGGAGTTCATGCTTGATTAAATTCAGTCATCTTCCTCTTTAGAGTGTGACAGTTTCTGTGGACAGTAGAGACAGTCGAGACAAGCTTTAGATTTCTGTTCCATTATGTTGTTTTTACCTGGATTACCCTAATTCCATCTAATTATTCCCTCCTTTTCCATCTTATTTTAATTTGATTAAAGTGGCAAAATAAAATGGGCGATAAATTCTTTTTTTTTTTCGTCTTTGGGGAAAAATTCACAAACTGAGTGAAACTGTTATAATGGTGCCACCGATGACGTTGTGGTGCCCAAAAAGATTAACGAAAAACAAAAATAAAAGCAGTATTAAATCTAATTGGGTTACTTTTACAAAAATACAGTATAAACAAAACAAAACAGTTTTTTTCAGTCTTGCTTTGTCCCCCCCAGACTAATTCTTATAGCAGTCAGATAAATAAAATTAAAAAATGAATGAACTCCATTTTTCAGCTCCAATTATTTCATTATAAGGCCATTTGCCGTCAAAATCGACATCTTGGGGCATATCCCCAAACGCCCCCAATCCTCCAATAGGCACATTACAATAATATAAAGGCACATATGTGATACCTTGTAACTATAGTAACAAGTCATTTCATATTTATTCATTGAGCCTCACTGAACTTAATAATGAGAAAAGTAAACTATATACTTTAACTAATCATAGTTTGAACCAGGCAGGTATGATGTCATTCCTAGATGCATCCTATTAAATCGGATTTTTCATGCATAAAGCGCCACCTGGTGGAAAAACCATAAATCCCAAAATCCTGAAATCCGACACAGGTTGTCTTGGGGACCTAAACAGGTATTCGGAGTATCAAAATGAAATTATAAAAATTGTTCTCGCTCACACGAAGGATATCCGGCGACCATAACATCCCGGCACTCTGCGTTCGAGGATATAATAAGAATGAATGTTGTTTTGTGCCGTACTGACAGCGAACGCAGCATTTCTCATCTGGTTCCTGCTTCAGTGGAGCAAGTTACCGTGCTTTTAGTTTCGCGCTGTCATAAATGATTCAGTCATATTGGTGACATAATGGCGACTTTGATCATGAAGAAAATTTTGTTTTGTTTAGTAAAATTCACATAAAACAGATAAATTAGGCAACAGCTCCAGTACTGTGCATCTGGGCTGATACGCTGATGAGCTGCATGCTATGAAGGCAACAAACACGATGCTGTAAAAACGGCTTTTATTCTCGACTGGCTCAGTTCTGCTTGAGGTTTAAGTCGAGCTCATCGGTCAAACAAGCGTTTAGATGCTCTGTTGCATTAGATACACGCCTCCATTCAACATGCATACTGAAGAGATAATTCCCATCTATTGGGTGAGCAGTGGGAGGCCTGCCCACCTCAGCGATAACTGGCCAGTTGCAATGGGTTCCATGTCGAACCAGCTCATATGAGGCCTGAGACGATGAAATGGTGGGAACGAACTAATCAGGTGCTCTCACGTTATCAGCATGTGTGTTTAGCTTGAGCTAAAATGTTTGCTGCATACTTAGACATGTGAAAGTTTTCTGTAAAACAACATTTCTGTATAACTGGATGTGGAATGGACTCCGTTCCTTTTCAGTTGCCTCTAGTTTAACAAGATCCCAGTGGTTTTATTTGACTGAGCAGCAACAATCCATTCAGGTGTTTGCAACTAATGAGAGCTGGAATCCACTCAGCTCTGTCTCACAATCCCTCCATGGCGGAAAAGTTCTGTACGACTATCAAACCCAAATGGTAAAGAGAATTATCTCAAAGGTCATATTAAAGCATTTTTCTAAAGAGGAAATATTTATTTATTTATTTATTTTTTGCATTCAACAGCCGCAACCTTTATGGAGGAGATTCAGACATAACTGTGATGATCACAGATATCATCCCTGATGTTCAAACAGCTGTAAAAAGATGTTTGCATTTCCAAAGAATCTCATCCTGAGAAGTAAACTAATCATATCTACATTAAAACAACAAAACAATTTGACGGTATTGGCATCTTCTTATGTAGGAATTACTCTTTTTATGAGTCACAGAATCTGATTTGCTCACTATTAGCTTTGGCGAGTGGCATACCGTGATCTAGGATGATCAGCTGAGCGCTCGACTGAATGTTGCCCGCGTCGTTTTCTGCCAAACACTGATAGAAACCTTCATCCGACTTGACCAGACCCAGAACCTGCAGGTTGTGCTCCTTCTGCAGAACAAAACAGAAGCAAAGAAAGGGAAAAAGAGATGATTATAACTTTTATAGCATTGCAATGAGACAAAAACACGCAGATGGTACAACATCATTACTGCAGACAAATGTAGAGTGGCGCCACTTCAGAGGATAATTAACTCACAATTATTTTGAAGTAGTCACTGGGGATGACGGCATCTCCATTCTTGACCCATTTGACGGTTGGAGCTGGTGATCCTGAAACTTCACACTCAAAAATAATGTCCATGGACTCGTGGGCGTAAATGTTGGCAGGCTGCTTGACAAACTGTGGAGGAACTGTAGAAAGAGAAAGATTTCAGGCATTCAAAGTCAACTACAATGTTTTCTGCCAAAAAAAAGCTCCGGATCAAACATGATCACGCCTGTTTCAACCGGACTGTAAAATGAACAGCAAGCCGAAAGATAATTCAGCCTCAAGAAATGATTATTTACTCCAGCTGTTACACAACTGCCTCCTTAGCATATAACAATATTTAAACTAAAAGTTAAATAACCTCCAGCTATTCAGGGATTTGATTAAAAAATGTCTGTCCAAACAGTACAATAGCGTATTCTCCAGTAGTGGAGTTGAACACTTGCAGATCCTACTCGGCCTGGTAATGAGGGCCAGAAAGGAGTTACTTGATCTGCAGGGGTGATACGGTGCCTCATCAATCTGTCCTGGAACAAGGTCAGTGGGAGCGCAGGGCCTGGCCTCGTCCCCACTCTATAATTGGACTGTTGTGAGCAGAGACAGTAAGACAGGCTGTGCATGTGTGTGTGTGCTTTGTGACTTCTATGCATTCTCTCATAGGCAGTGACCTCACTGACCGCAATTTAAATAAATGTTTTGTTACTGTGTCAAACTTTGTTCTCTCAGATGTCTGATGGTAAGACATGAGGATGCATTACGAGGCAGTTTGTATGAATTAATGTGTATTAGTAAAAAAATAGGGTGGAAAAGGTTCAACTTGGGTCTTCCTCATCTGCTTGATGCAGTGATTTGCTTTTCTTTTTTTAATAATAGATTAAATTCCATCCTGTCACATGTTAATAATGAAAGCAACAAACAGCCAGGCTCTAACAGTGCAAATAAATAACTCTATAAATATAGACTTTTTTTCTAATAAAGCATGAAGCATGAAACCATGCTGCTACAGAGCATCCAAGCTCCAAAATGAGCTTGCATTTCCCTGACCTGGAAATGCACTTTGCCCATCTGTTTGGCATTTTCATGCTTGTCTCACAGCTCATGAAAGGAAAGCTGGAAGGAGAGCTGCAACTTGATATAAGTTGCACATTAAACAATGGTGAAATTCTTTCTTGGTGCATGAATACAAATCTTCTGATATGTTTAGAAATTTGCTGCAAGGCAGTTCCAACTACAAAAATGTTTAAACCTGCCTCCGGTGCATGTTTGCACGTTTTGCAACATGTTTGATGAATTCATGTTGAGCACGTCCCCTAAAAACCCGACAAAAGCTTTTTTTTTCTATTCATTCACTTAAATCAGCTCAGCCTTTTTGCCATTATTTTTGGTTATTTTTTTAATGACTTTGTGCATTAACATACTCTTATTTCTGCCTTGTAATTACATCCCCGAACGCGGAGCGTCGGGATATTATGGTTTTACCCCGACCGCCACCAGTGGATATCCTTCGTGTGAACGTGATAACTCAAATAATTTTTACAATTGGATACAATTTAGATACTCAGTGTATCCATTTAGGTCCCCAAGGGGACGACCTAGCTTAAATTTTACAATATTTGGTATTATGGTTTCCCAACCAGGGTACACTTTATGCATGTAAAATCTGATTTTTGGTTATATCTCTGGAACCATTTGTCTTATTGACCATTAATCAGGTGCAAATAAAAGGTCATGACCTCAGGATGCATCCTGTTCCGATGTCATACAAAGCTGGTTCAAAGTTTCCATACCAGGTGGAGCTTTGTGACTGAACATGTGTGTATTTATATTATTGTATTGTGTCTGGGGAATAGGAGGATTGGGGGCGTGCGGGGATATACCCCTGGCCGTAGCTTCTGACGACATAGGCCTCGTTTCTTAAAGTAGTATTCAGAAATAATTCTCCAGACGCCTTGAAGGACTTTTCAAAGCAGCTTTTGGATGTTGGCAGATTTTTTATTAAATTTCAGTCCCGACTATCCTGATCTGTGTCGGTAATGTTGATGTCTGGGCAACGGGGAAGATTCATCACTAAATCACACCTGTTGCAGTCAGTCCACTTCTTTTGTAAATCTGACACAGCTCAGCCTCTTGTTTCTTGTTTTCCTTTGTAAAACATGGCTTCCTGTCAGACAACCTACCATGAAGACGGTTTCTGATGGCGGTTTGGTTCTGGCTTGTGTCATCCAAAGATTTAAAGGACCCACTGAACATGCTAAGAAAAGCCAGCTAGTAGCTCTTTGGGAATCAACTTTTTGATGGAAAATGTTACTTATTATTGTAAAATTGCGCTGTGTTTGTTATTTTTTATGAACTATTCCTTAAGATTACCTTAAAGTAATATTTTAAAGTAAAGTAAATAATTACACATCTGGCTAATCAGAAGCAAAACTCAGAAACAAGGGGTGGGTTAAGCCTTTTGCTCAGTACTGTATGTAACAACGGCGGTTCTGCTGTACAGCATGCATTTCTTTTTTCTTTGGGACTTCCCATAATCCTCTTTTTTTAAACCCTTAGCAAAACAAGCTGAACGGAAAACCATCAGATAGTGCCACAGAATAACTCTCCATGATTATTAAATGTCTAGATTTTTCTCTGAGCTTACACAAACAGTGAACACCGACAGCGGAGTGGAAATGAGGATCTCTGTACTGGCGAGACAAGCATCACTGCTGCACGCTTGTTCTGCAGAAGCCTCTGTGTGTATCTAGGTATGTGTGTAATGATGCTCCCTGCAGGGGTGCCTGAGCTGTGAATGATGCATTTCACAGTGTGTTGTCCTCTGGATATTTGCCTTTAGTAGGTGTGCAGCAGAGACAGGTGGAATTGTTCATTTACTTTCATGTTTCAGGGACTCGGCGCTGAAGCATCAGTGAGTCACTGTTTGTTTGTGAAAAGAGACAGTATTCAGCATGCTGGAGATTTCCTGCTTCTCCTTTTCCTGCTTTATGCAAAACATAATTTTGTTTGTCATTTGGTACAATATACAAGAAATATATTAACTGGTCAATGTTTTTTGTCTTTCCATGAAATAAATCTGTGTGTTGAAGTATCTACTGATGTATGCCGACGCATCCAAGCTGTCTCAGTCTGTGCACGTTCACCATTTTCATTTGGGTATTTGCTTTGCATCACAATGTCTTTGTGTAAGTATTTGTGTCTGGTTACATATGCGTGTGTCGGTGTGGGTCTGTGCAAAGCCCCCTAGTGAGGGCTGCTGGTGACAGGTTTGATGGTGGCTGGTACCCTGCAGCTTTATTTATCTCTCCCTCTCTTTCGGATCCACCACTCAGTCTCCGGTCTTTTTTCTCTGACTCTTAATCTTCCTATAACTCCCCGTCTATCGCTCCATCTTCAGCCTCCCCTCCTGCTCTCCATCTAAGCAGACATGCACCATTTTCTCTAAATGGAGTTCAGACATTTGGAACCTATTGGACTGAGCAATGAGTAGAAGCCCTTAAATATACCCATATAGCTTTTGGGGGGAATGAAGGGAGCTCTTGAGTTGCAGCAGAGGGAGATGTGTGTCTCTAAATGGAAATGGCTGTTTTTAATTGTTTTTAGTTGTTAAAATGTATTGTAAAAAAAATAACCTACCAAATGCGACTATAACTCTTTATTTCTATCATAACAATTAAACATAAGAGTAAAAAACATGCTTAGCTTGTGTTTTCATGACTGGCTGGAGTCCCAGCATCTTACACTGTGAGATACTTGAGCAGCTCAAACATTTCTAATAAACTCGACCCTGTCTGCATCCCTTGACCTTAATCTGAATCGTCTGAGTTGTATGTGCCAGCAAGGAATATGTCCACATCCACAACAGTACATGTCTCCTCATAAGCGCATTGAGGACAGCGCACATACATCTGATAGCTGTCTACATTTCACCAGATGCTCATTTCCAGCTGAAAATATCCATAAGCAAGCTGATTTGCTTCGGAACACAAATAACCCTCTCTAATGAGAGAGAAATCCAACAAGGACAGAAAAACAACAACAAAGGAAATGCAGATACAAAAAAAGAGGAGGGAGACATCAAAACGAATATAAAGGAGGGAAAACGGCTGAAAGAAAGGCAACAGCAGTTCTTTGGGGCTCGTATCATCTCTCTAGCCTGTAGCTTAGGAAAAGAAGCTTTAATGGTGACTGACTCTAGTGCACTACTGAAAGAGAGCCACTAAAAGGTCATGTATGTGTCTTACTGGGAGCTTGTTAAAACAAAACCCCACAGGATTCCCTAAAGGGATTCTGGGAAGATTACTTTATTTAAAGCTTCGCTGGTATCCAGGAGTAAACTGAACATACCAATGGCTAGAAAGTCCAGCTACATTCCTTTGGTTCTAATGAAATAGTAAAATTATTTAAAAAAAATAAAAAAGGAAAAAAAGTTTCCTAGTTGTGTAAACCATTTAGGGAAAATATATTTTTATGGGTATATATAACCAAATATTTCTGCCACTGCAGTCCTTTGCTGCACGTTAATGTTTAATTGTTTAAGCTAAAGGGTCTAAAAGTGCAATGGTTGGCAGTCTTGTCCAGACTCTGGTTAGTTTTAAGGGAAAATCATTTCTCACGGGTAGTCTGGGTTTACGCCGAGGGCAAATGGATCTCGGACTGCACTAATTACCCGTCCTGCTTTTCCAGAGATAACAGTTTTACTCCGAGCAAACAGCCAAAGCAAACAGCTCAACGTTAAAGCTGAAAGCAAGATGCTTGGTGCTTGCATTCCTAGTAAATGAGCTGATAATGCAGTGCTGCTACAGGCAGAAGCACGGAGATGTGTTTCAGTCTGGGGTTGTTTCGTTGACTGCTGATGCTTCTAAAATGACACTAAGAATTGCGTGAAAGCAGATGTGTGAGTTTGTCCATGATGTGCTGGGACAAAGCCTGCAAAGCTGGTTTTCAGGACGCCTTTGGTCACCGGTTCGAGTCCCGTCTAATGTTCAGCTTTCATGTTCTCGCAGTGTATGTGCGGGTTCACTTCACTCCGGCTTCCTCCCACAGCACAAAGACATGCATGTTGGGTTAATTGGTCACTCTAAATTCCCCTTACTCTTCGTTTACTCCTAGAGTGTCAGTGACAATGACTGTTAGTCTTTATGTTTACCCTGTGATGGACTGGGGACGTGTCCAGGATGTTCTGTGTCTCTCGCCTGCATATTACTGGGACAAACTCCAGCATCCCCATGTCCCAGAATAAGCGTTAAAAAAATGTATGAATACATATATAAGGCTATTCCTGTGGGAAGTAATGACCTTCTATTGTGGTCATTAATAAAGTGGAGCTGAAGCAGCCTCTGACTGAGCACATTAATGTTTCCATTAATCAAAAAGCAACTCGGAAAAGCAATAAGGAAGAAACAGGAATCTGGCATGTTTCCACTGACTAGTTACAAATGGGCTGCAAAGAATCACCAGAGCATGCAAGCTAAGTTCCTACTAACTAATCAGTAAAAGTAGGTATTCCTTACTTAAAAAAAAGTTATTGTGAAACAAGAGCCAATTTACAGTTCCAATTTTTTTTGCAAAAGAAGATATGCATATGTTGACTGAAATGGAATTATAAAGACATTTGATTTCCCCAAAGAACATTACATTAAACCAGCAATTAGGCATTCGAAGGATGTTTCATCCTATAATTCATACACAAGCTGGAAAAAGCTCCCTGCAGAAGATGAGGTGACCTGGGAATATAGCATAATGCATCCTGCAATAGGACATACTCAGAATAAATAGAACCCAGTAAACATAAATTGCATGTTCATATTATCCTCTAACTGAAAAAAACAGCAGCTGTTAAAGCTGCAGAAAGGACATAGATGGAATCATACCAAAACACCTGGCTAAGATAACATCCCCTGTGTAAAAAAACACGTGTTCTGCTTGATATGATTGGTGTTCCTTTGATAGCCAAAAGTAAAAAGTTGATTTATTTTTATTTTGGTCAAACTATTACAGCTCCATAACACGCAAGCGAGGTCAGCAGGCCGGTGTGCCAAACGGTCTAAAAGATCTTATCAGATCTACATTTCACCCACACATCATTTACAGCAAACTGCTTCTGTCACCAGCAGAAAATAAGCCGCTGTGTACAGTTAGGAAGTAAAAGCTTGTGTACAGGGGAACATTGTGTGCTGCCTCCTTATGGCACCAAAAGTCTAGTTAAAACTTCAAATTTACCATGCATAAGGTTTGTTATGCTTCAAATCTGTTTTTCCTCATTTCCATAGTAAGGAAAAAGACTTCTGTTGCCTGTGTCTATAAATATGGAGAGTTCAGTACATTAGAAAGACCTGCAGAGCAGGGATTTCCTGCAAGTAGGAAGATAACACAAAGAACTCCATAAAAGTGATAACAAACATGTTAGATACTAGTTTTGTATTAAACACACACATAAACACATACACACACACCGAGTCCAGGTCTAGGTGGTGCCCCAGTCACGCAAGGCCATAATCAAAAGCTGCTGCCTCCTCTGGTCTCATTTATCCTCTTGCCAGCTCTAATAGAGGGTGAGATGTCACACCAAAGTCGAACAAAACTCGCGTACACACACACAGTTATCACAGAAACACATTTGTGTGTGTCGACACCCTGCATGTGGCTCTGAGATATGTCTTAAGTGGGTACTGTTAACACTTCACATACTTGTTGTCTGCTGCAGCAGAACACATTTTGCTGCAATGACAAACATCTCTACACATATAGAGGTTCCTTTGTGAATAAAGGCATGCTGTGCTCTTTGAAAAGGGATTCTGACGTGATCACTTCCGAAGCTTAACCTGAATTAATGCCTAATGTCCCATATTTAATACATATTATTTCCTAGACATTTTAAATCACTTGGTAGAAACTGATACTGGTCTCCTGCCCCCTGGTGAACACCGGAAAACAGAGGACCACACGTAATATTATTCTGACTATCACATAGTAATAAATTGTAAAAATGCAATAATAATAATTACTTCTGCTA